>CM076685.1:6652781-6794308 GCA_038501925.1 Xenopus petersii
TCAGACTTGGTTAGAGAACCCTTTGCTATAACACAAGCCGGACGCAGACGCATTTCTCATCAATATAAGATTTTTGTTTTTAATAAAGCCAACGGTGCTCATAAAACAACACAGTGTCCACCTTTGATATGTGAAGAATAAACAGAATTATGTGGTGAGCAGCGGCGGCGGCCGGGGGAATGTACAGTATGACAGCGGAACAGCAAGTTGCTAAATAAATCAGTTGATAAATAAATCATTTTCGGGCCGAGATAAGGGAGAAACTGTCAGACTGCCGGAAGTTTAATGTTTTGGCTCAACAATAAATTTCAGGTTGGCCCAAATCATAGTTCAGCAGCGTCACAGAACAGAGAAGGCCGGGCTCTGCATTGCATTGTGGGATTGGACTCAGTACAGGTATGGGACCTGTTATCCAGAATGCTCAGTACCTGTGGTTTTCCGGATAATGGATCTTAACTCAATTTGGATCTTCATACCTTGTGTCTGCTAAAAAAACATTTAAACATTAAATAGGCTGATTTTGCTTCCAATAAGGATTAATTATATCTTAGTTGGGATCAAGTACAAGCGACTGTTTTATTATTACACAGAAAAAGAGAATCGTTTTTAAAAATGTATTTGGCCTTTCAGTAATCCGGAGCTTCCCGTATAACGGGTTTCTGGATAACGGATCTCATAAATCTGCACCTTTCCTGCCTGGAGTCTGTACTGTTATTACTTAACCGGCTCAGATTTGAAATGAAAGTTACAGGTATGGGTTGCGTTATCCGGAAATCCGTTATCCAAGAAGCTCCGGATTATGGAAAGTTTGTCTCCCGTAGACTCCATTTTATCCAAATAAATACATTTTTAAAAATGATTCCCTTTTTCTGTGTAATAATAAAACAGTGGCTTGTACTTGATCCCAACTAAGATATAATCAATCCTTATTGGAAGCAAAACCAGCCTATTGGCTTTATTTATTGTTTACATGATTTTGTAGTAGACTTAAGGTATGAAGATCCAAATTACAGAAAGATCCATTATCTGGAAAACCCCAGGTCCTGAGCATTCTGGATAACAGGTCCCATACCTGTACATCATGGTCTTTCTTTTGCTCCCCAGCATGAATGTTAATGGCTGGTTATTGCCCTCCTGCCCTATAAGAAGCCCTGGTGGGAACCTCCTTCACACCAGCAGTCAGGTAGTTCTTGAACCTGACCTTGCACATGACGTTTGCCCAAGAGATAGTGACATTTATCAACCTGAAAGGCAAACAAAGCTCCTTAATTGGTCGAATGATTGGATATCTGTGCCGTTTTTTTAATGACCCCAATATCACAGTGTGGCTTTAATAACAGAGCCCATAATAACAGCTCTATGATATAACAGTAATAAGTGCCCATAATGATTATCTGCCAGCGAATGCCATTAGACCATCCTCTCGGCGTGCGGTTCCACATAATAAATCAGTGTATCACATCTGTAGGAAACACGCGGTGGTATCTAACCTGAAGCATTTTTAGTGGTTTGGCTATTAGCTGTCAGCAGTTTTGTTACATTAGCCTGGGAATTGGATGCTCAAGGGCCCCCACGATATATGCTCAAAATGTTGCTTTTTCTGAGGGTTTTCTACAATGGGACAGTACTGGCCCTATTACTACTACTAAGACTAAGGAACAGTTAGTAAAGTCACCAGTGGCGTAAGCAATGTTTTATAGGGCCTCCTAAATTTGCTCATAGTCTGTACAGAGAGATCCCATAAAACTATGGCAGTATAGGTATTCTCTGTACTAAGCACAATTCAGCAGGAACAGCCCCTAAGTTTGCTCATAGTCTGTACAGAGAGATCCCATAAAACTATGGCAGCATAGGTATCCCCTGTACTAAGCACAATTCAGCAGGAACAGTCCCCTAAGTTTGCTCATAGTCTGTACAGAGAGATCCCATAAAACTATGGCAGCATAGGTATTCCTCTGTACTAAGCATAATTCAGCAGGAACAATCCCCTAAATTTGCTCATAGTCTGTACAGAGAGATCCCATAAAACTATGGCAGCATAGGTATTCCCTGTACTAAGCACAATTCAGCAGGAACAGTCCCTAAGTTTGCTCATAGTCTGTACAGAGAGATCCCATAAAACTATGGCAGTATAGGTATCCCCTGTACTAAGCACAATTCAGCAGGAACAGTCCCTAAGTTTGCTCATAGTCTGTACAGAGAGATCCCATAAAACTATGGCAGCATAGGTATTCCCTGTACTAAGCACAATTCAGCAGGAACAATCCCCTAAATTTGCTCATAGTCTGTACAGAGAGATCCCATAAAACTATGGCAGCATAGGTATTCCCTGTACTAAGCACAATTCAGCAGGAACAGCCCCTAAGTTTGCTCATAGTCTGTACAGAGAGTTAACACAAAACTTTACTGCCATAGGGACCCAGTGTTGGATTATTTCTGTGGATGGACAAAGCAATGAAATAGCCCAGACTTCTTGATTTCAGCAGCATTTGGGAAGAATAGAACATTCTCTGTGCAGCCATGACAGTTTTATTGCTTTGACAGTTAGGGGCACATTTACTTTGCTCGAGTGAAGGAATAGAATAAAAAAATCGAATTTCGAATGGTTTTTTTGGCTACTTCGACCATCGAATTGGGTACTTCGACCTACGACTACAACTTCGAATCGAATGATTCGAACTAAAAATTGTTCGAATATCGTATAGAATATTCGATAGTCGAATTACTGTCTCTTTAAAAAAAAAACTTCGACCCCCTAGTTCCCCACTTAAAACCTACCTAGGTGCAATGTTAGCCTATGGAGAAGGTCTCCATAGGCTTTCTAACAATTTTTTGGTCGAAGAAAAGTCGTTCGTTCGATGGATTAAAATCCTTCAAATCGGATGATTCGAAGGATTTAAACGTTTTTTCGTTCGATCGAACTATTTGCGGTATATCCTTCGACTTCGATATTCGAAGTCGAAGGATTTACATTCGGCAGTCGAATATGGAGGGTTAATTAACCCTCCATATTCGACCATACGTAAATCTGCCTCTTACTGTCACCCTCCATCACTCTCTCTGCCTTTTGTCACATTGTCGGGAATCTTTGCAGCCTCACTGGATTTATCGAATAAACTCTCACCAGTTTAACATGGAAGATAAATGACGGCAGAGACTTTGGACTTCTTTTCCACCAAACCATGTAAAATAACCTCACCGCGTCCCTCCATATGAGTCAAGAATAGGGCTTTGTACCTTAAAGGGGTTTCTCCTTTTAATTAAGTTTTAGTATGATGTAGAGAGTAGTGATGTTCTCAGACAATTTGCAATTAATTCTTAGTTTTTATTATTTGTGGTTTTTGAGTTATTTAGCTTTTTATTCAGCAGCTCTCCAGTTTGCAATTTCAGCAGCCTGATTGCTAGGATCCAAATTCCCCTAGCAACCATGCACTGGTTTGAATAAGAGACTGGAATATGAATAGGAGAGGGACTGAATAGAAAGCTGAGTAATAAAAAGTAGCAATAATAATAAAATGTGTAGCTCTAGAGAAACATTCGTTTTTTAGATGGGGTCAGTGACCCCCATTTGAAAGCTGGAAAGAGTCAGACGAAAATAATGTAAAAACTATAGGGATGCACCGAATCCAGGATTCGGTTCGGGATTCGGCCTTTTTCAGCAGGATTCGGATTTGGCCGATTCCTTCTGCCCGGCCGAACCGAATCCGAATCCTAATTTGCATATGTCAGAAAACAAGGAAGTAAAAATTTTTTCTTCGGGTTTGGTATTCGGCCGAATCCTTTGTGAAGGATTCGGGGGTTCGGCCGAATCCAAAAAAGTGGATTCGGTGCATCGCTAAAAAACTATAAAGACTTAATAATGAAGACCAATTGAAAAGCTGCTTAAATTTACCCATTCTATAACATACTTAGGGGCAGATTTATCAAGGGTCGAATTTCGAAATAATGGGAGTTTTTTTGAACTCCCATAACTTTGAAATTCGAATTAAAAAAAGGACCAAACGAAATTTATTAAAAAAATTGAAGTTTTTAACTTTGTGGCGAATAGGCTGTATTTGAATCAAAGTATCTGCACCAAAAAACTTTTTCAAAGTCCACCAAATGACTCGAGATGGGTTCAAAGAGGTCCCCCATAAGCTAAAACAGCAATTCGGCAGGTTTTAGATGACGAATGGTCAAAGGTGAAGTTTTAAAGAGACAGTACATGATAAATTTAGATTTTTTTCAAAATTCGAATATTTTTATTTTGAATTTTCACTTCGACCCTTGATAAATCTGCCCCTTAAAGTTAACTTTAAGGTGAACTGTCCCTTTAATGGTAAATACAAAGCATGGCTGCCGTTTGCACAGGAGTCTGTGACAGCGGCAATAATTAATAGGCAGAGGAGAGGAATTTCCGATGGAAATATGTGGTGCCCCGCGGTGCCGTTACAAGATAAATCAGAGGATATTGTCATAGGAGGGCAGATTGTGCCAGCAGTTCCCATTCACCTCTCTGTCTCGCCACATCAAAAATATTCCTTCAATGTTCTTTATAAAGTGATGCTGAATTATTTATCGTATAAGATACGCCCGGAGCCGGCAATCAGCAGCCTGGAAACCAGTGTCAGGTATATCTGTATAACAGGCTCCGCTGATGCACGACCCGCAGAAAACTTCATTTTGTACCTGAAAGGGGCCCCGCCGAGGCTTCAGTGTTCCCATTAGTCTCAGCTAATTCATATTGAGGCAGGGGCCCCTTCCTGAAGGCTGTCAAAAACCTACAGCAGGGGTGTCCAAACTTTTGGCTTCCCTGGGCCACATTGGAAAAAGAGACATTGTCTGGGGCCACACATGAAATACACAAACACGTTTGATTTGTAAAAGTTAAGAAAATACACAGAAAAGAACTACAATACCAGTTGGATAACCAGTTGGAGCTATACACTGGAATATGGGACACCTTGATATTAAATAGACGTATTATTATATTACTATTACGTTTACTCGGGAATAGTGATGGGCAAATTTATTTGCCAGGCACGAATTCACATAGAATTCCAGCGATCTGCCACTGGCGAATACATTTTCGAAACCGCTGCGAAAACTCGCCGGCGGCAAAAAGAGATGGACGCCGGCGTCAAAACGGACGCCGGCGTCAAAAACTAGACGCCGCTTCGCTAATTTTTCGGCAAAGCAAAACGCCCCAAATTTGGCCATCACTACTCGGTAACTGAGCATTTCAAGTTGGACCGCAATCATATCCATCCTGGGCCGCATGTGGCCTTCGGGACAACATCCGGGAACGACAAGTCCTTTGGCTGAATGTGAATTTTGTGCTGCAAATAAAAGAATTCATTGGTACAGGTATGGGACCTGTTATCCAGAATGCTTGAGACCTGGAGTTTTCCTGATATGGGGTCTTTCCGTAATTTAGACCTTCATACGTTCAACAGTCAAGGCACACGCTCAGATTCAGGGGAGATTAGTCAACGGGCAACAAATCTCCTCTTATTCGGGGGCGATAATCTCCCCAAACTGCCTCTTGCCGGCTAGAATGTAAATCGCCAGCGGGAGACAGTTCGGAGAGATTAGTCGCCCCAAAGAAGAGGAGATTTTTCGCCGGGCGACTAATCTCCCCGCATCTGAGCCCTGACCCTAAATCTACTAGAAAATCATGTAAACATTAAGGGGCCGATTCACTAAATTCGAGTGAATCATTCGAAGTAAAAAAACTTCGAATTTCGAAGTGTTTTTTGGGCTACTTCGACCATCGAATGGGCTACTTCGACCTTCGACTACGACTACGACTTCGAATCGGAGGATTCGAACTAAAAATCGTTCGACTATTCGACCATTCGATAGTCGAAGTACTGTCTCTTTAAAAAAAACTTCAACCCCCTAGTTCGGCAGATAAAAGCTACCGAAGTCAATGTTAGCCTATGGGGAAGGTCCCCGTAGGCTTGGCTACGTTTTTTTGATCGAAGGATATTCCTTCGAACGTTGGATTAAAATCCTTCGAATCGTTCGATTCGAAGGATTTAATCGTTCGATCGAATGAATAATCCTTAGATCGTTCGATCGAATTTTCTGCGCTAAATCCTTCGACTTCGATATTCGAAGTCGAAGGATTTCAATTCGATATTCGACCCTTGGTAAATCTGCCCCTAAATAAACCCAATAGGCTTGTTTTGCCTCCAATAAGGATTAATTATTTATAATTATTAATTGGACACGAGTATAATCACAATAGACTCAGCAGTTTGCTTAATTAGCTCCATGTTTAACATGTTCACTGTATCTCCATGTTTAATTGCTCCATGTCACCTCAGCGATTTCTTTATCGCTCCCTTTCATGCTGAGATCAACTTCCCCCAAGGATCAGAGGAGATAGAAGGGGGGATTTTAATTAAACTGCCGATTGTTGATCCCGTTATAGTTACACACAATTATTGGTTTGATTACACAATGATGTACTTCAGCAGAAACTTTGACCCTGGGATGGCAGTGAATGTGATCTATTTGCTTCATTACCACTCAGATGGTTAGTGGCTGAATTAAGGAATATTGACCTGGAGAAAACACATTTGTACTTGAATAGAGAACTGGCTGACAGATAGATGCCACATTGGTATATTTATCAAAGAGGGAAGTTAGAGATAACCTCAGTCATCTATGGGATTTTTAAAGGCGTATTTATCAAAGGGTGAAGTTTCTTTGATAGATACGCCTATACAAATCTCATAGAAATGAATGGAGAGAAGTGGTACTTCACTCTTCTTCTTCACTTCACTTTACCCTAAAGAGTGGTGTTAAATAGAATATTTTCTAATTGGACCAGTGTTGTTAGTGGAGTAGCACAGGGCTCTGTCCTTTTCTGTTTAACTTGTTTATTAATGACCTGGAGGTGGGTACTTAAAGTGACATTTCTGATGACTAAATTGTGCAGAAGTGAAAAAAAAAAAAAAAAAAAAAAAATATATATATATATATATATATATATATATATATATATACAGGTATGGGGCCCACTATCTGGAAGGAAACCCATTATTCAGAAAGCTCTGAATTACTGAAAGGTTGTCTCCCATAGACTCCATTTTATCCAAATAATCCAAGTTGTTAAAATATATTTCCTTTTTCTCTATAATAATAAAACTGTAACTTGTACTTGATCCAAATTAAGATATAATTACTCCTTATTGGAAGCAAAACCAACCTATTGGGTTTATTTAATATTTATATGATTTACTATTAGACTTAGGGGCTGATTCACTTAGGGTCGAATTTCGAAGTTAAAAATACTTCGAAATTCGACCCTCGAATTGAAATCCTTCGACTTCGATATTCGAAGTCGAAGGATTTAGCGCTAATCCTGCGATCGAACGATCGAAGGATTTTTCGTTCGATCGAACGATTAAATCCTTCGAATCGAACGATTCAAAGGATTTTAATCAAACGATCGAAGGAAAATCCTTCGATCAAAAAAAGGTTAGCAAGCCTATGGGGACCTTCCCCATAGGCTAACATTGACTTCGGTAGGTTTTATCTGCCGAAGTAGGGGGTCGAAGTTTTTTTTAAAGGGCAAGTACTTCGACTATCGAATGGTCGAATAGTCGAACGATTTTTACTTCGAATCGTTCGATTTCGTTCGACTTCGATCGAATTCGAACGAATTTAACCAATTCGATGGTCGAAGTACCCAAAAAAAACTTCGAAATTCGAAGTTTTTTTCATTCGAACCCTTCACTCGAGCTGAGTGAATCGGCCCCTTAAGGTATGAAGATCCAAATTATGGAAAGATCCGTTATCTGCAAAACAAATGGTCCTGAGCATTCTGGATAACAGGTCCCATACCTATAATTATACAAACAATAAGAATTTGTACTTTTTAAGCTCAAATTTAAAAAATAGGACCCCGACATGACAAAAAGCCGCACTTCAGAAGCCTCATTTCATTTGTGAGATGGGTAACGGTGCTGCTTATTTGGAGATGCACAGATTTCATTATTTCTGTTTAAATGTAAATGGTTTCTCTGAATAGGAAGATGGGCCAACACAGATGAGAGAAATGTGAACTGATTAACTTGATAATAAAGAGAGGAGGCAGAAGAATGCTAAACGGCAATCGCTACTGTGCCAACTGGATGCCGAGGCTGTGGCACACACGGGGCGCAGAGTAAGGCAACTGCATGTGAAATCTATAGACAAATATTAAATATGCAGACG
Source organism: Xenopus petersii (assembly GCA_038501925.1). Taxonomy (NCBI): domain Eukaryota; kingdom Metazoa; phylum Chordata; class Amphibia; order Anura; family Pipidae; genus Xenopus; species Xenopus petersii. The sequence continues at coordinate 6,660,990 of CM076685.1, forward strand.
TACACTCCAGATGTCACAGTAGTGTAAATGCGGCTCTAAATTTGTTTTTAATGCCCCAGAATACACAGCAGTATAAATGCAGTGCTAAACCCATTTCTAGGTCCCCAGAATAGTTTGCAGTCTATATCAAGCACCCACTTCATATGTAATGTCCCCAAAACATATAGAAGTATCAATGTGTATGTGATGCCACCAGAATATATATAAAGCTAATATATTACTAATTAGCTGGCGCTGGGCTAGCTGTTATATCTACAATTAGTTGGCATGTGGTTCTACTTTTACAGTTGAAGTCAAGTAGCGTTGGCATGCACCATGCTCTGAATTTGTATCTAGAATGTCAGCTGTTGGGCTTCTTGGCCAATTCTCTGACAGTGTCTTAACAGTCTCGTGTCTATTAGCGATGGGCGAATTTAATTCACGGTGAAAACAGACAAAAACGGACGCTGGCATCAAAAACGAGACGCCGGCGATGTTTCGTGAATTCGCCCATCACTAGTGTCTATCACACCCAAAGGTGTACCTTTACTGGCGTGCCAACTATCATCTATCCATCATCTATCTGTCATCTCTCTCTTCTCTCTGTCTTTGGGGTAAATTTATCAAAGAGTGAAGTTCCGCCACTAGAGTGAAATTCCGCAGCTCACAATTCATTTCTATGGGATTTTGAAAGGCGTATTTATCAATGGGTGAAAGTGAAAGTTTGATAAATACGCCTTTAAAAATCCCATAGAAATGAATTGTGAGCTGCGGAGTTTCACTCTAGTGGCGGAACTTCACTCTTTGATAAATTTACCCCAAAGACAGAGAGAACCCTTAGAGGCCGATTCACTATGGGTCGAATATCGAGGGTTAATTAACCCTCGATATCCGACTGTGAACTAAAATCGTTCGACTTCGAATATCGAAGTCGAACGATTTAGCGCAAATCCTGCGATCGATCGATCAAAGAATTTTTCATTCGATCGAACGATTAAATCCTTCGAATCGAACGATTCGAAGGATTTTAATCCAACGATCGAAGGAAAATCCTTCGATCAAAAAATCTCAGGCAAGCCTATGGGGACCTTCCCCATAGGCTAACATTGACTTCGGTAGCTTTTAGCTGCCAAAGTAGGGGGTCGAAGTTTTTTTTAAAGGGACAGTACTTAGACTATTGAATGGTCGAATAGTCGAACGATTTTTAGTTCGAATCGTTCGATTCGAAGTCGAAGGTCGTAGTCGAAGGTCGAAGTAGCCCATTCGATGGTCGAAGTAGCCCAAAAAAACTTCGAAATTCGAAGTTTTTTTTATTCGAACCCTTCACCCGAATTTAGTGAATCGGCCCCTTAGTCTCTAGCTATCATCATTAGTGATGGGGCAAGCCAACAATTCCGACGCCGTCGACAATTTTGATGCTGGCGACAATGTAACGCACGCCCATCGACTTTATTGCAATTGGACAATAAATTGGACAATCAAGCTGCCAGTTGTCCCAATGACTTGCATTCGTCTGTGCTTTTCCTTCTTTATAGCTCTGTTAATCACAGATATTTTGCAAGATTACTTCCCCTTTAAAGAAATGGAAGCCTTTGTTTCAGTATGCTCATCTTTTATTTAAAATGGATAATAAACATGAACTATATTTGTACCAACTTCCAAGTACTTGTCAGAAGCCGCCTCGTAATTCCAGCAGATCTCGTCTCTTTACATTCTTAATAGACATATAGCCGACAGTTGCATAAACAATTACAGCAGCCTCGAACGATTGGAAGGATTTTAATCCAACGATTGAAGGAATATCCTTCGATCAAAAAAACTTAGAAAAGCCTATGGGGACCTTCTTAAAGAGACAGTACTTCGACTATCGAAAGTTCGAATAGTTCGATTCGAAGACGTAGTCGAAGGTCCGTAGTAGCCCATTCGATGGTCGAAGTAGCCCAAAAAACACTTCGAAATTCAAAGTTTTTTTACTTCGAATCCTTCACTCCTTCAATCGGCCCCAAAAGGTGTATTGGAAATTTGCCTAAAATTACTTTTTCGGGGATGGGGTGATTTGCATTTGTTGCACTTGCCTGTAGTACATTTCAGATGCTTTTTTCAACATACTAGGGGGAAATGCTGCCGCCTTTATTGGCATTTCAGCTGCCAACATGTTTAATGGATTGAATAAAATCTGATGATTACATTGGAAAGCCTCGACTGACAGCCTTAATAGTTGCATTAAGAAAACCCTATGAAATAAGGACACCCTGCGAGTCCTTTATGGCTCAGTTGCCTAAGTGGCAGCTGGACACAGTGGTCGTTGCATTGGGGAAAATGACAGAAAGAGACTGAGTGCAGTTTGGACCAAATGTCCTATTTCTGCCCTTTCTGAAGGAATATAAAGAAATAAAGATTTATTGTTGTTGAGTGGGTTGGGAAAAATTTCAGTCACCAAGGAGAAAACATAAAGGAGAACTAAAGCATTAAAATAAAATATTGTATAGTGCAGTGGTGGCTTTTTTTGGGGGTGAGGAAGGAGTTTGTTGGGCAGATGTATCAAGGGTCGAATTTCAAGGGGTTAAATCCCTCAAAATTCGACTGGGGAATAGAATCGAAAAGGGAATTCGGACGAATTTACGCGCTGGCAAATAGTCGAATGGGCGAATATTCGCCCGGCGAATAGTCGAGCGATCGAATATTCGATCGAAGGATTTTCATTCGATCGAATGCCTTTGCTTTCAATCAAAAACGTAGAAAAAAAGCCTATGGGACTTTCCCTAGGCTTTTAAAGCAATTCAGTAGGTTTACTCTGGCAAAGTAGGCAGTCGAATGATTTTACTTAGAATGGGCGAATAGTCGCAGCGTTTTTTCGCTCGATCTATTCTAATCATTTACGCCAATTCAATAGTCGAGGAGCAAAAAAAACTCCTCGAAATTCAAGTTTTTTTCCCTCTATTTATTCACCCGAGCTTAGTGAATGTGCCACCCTTAAGTTATCATATAGAAGGAGGGAGCATTAGCACTAAAAGAGGAGTATTTCAGTACTTAGGATGGGCAGCATGAGGAGTAATCGAGTATGATAACATTGTAGGTCCAGATCAGAAGTCCGAAACCTTTTTTACCCATGAGCATCATTCAGAAGTATTAAAAGTTGGGGAGCAACACAAGCATTAAATGTGTTCCTGGGGGTACCAAATAAGGGTTGTGATTGGTCATTTCGTAGCCCCTATGTGGACTGGCAGCCTACAGGAGGTTCTGTTTGGCCGTATACCTGGTTTTTATGCAAAATAAGCACCTGCTTTGAGTCCATTTGGTGCAACATCCAAGAGGTTGGTGAGAAACATGTTGCTCACAAGCTACTGGTCGGGGATCATTGGTCTAGACCAAAGTACCAAACTATAATGGCACATGGGGAAATTGCAACATTTTGCTGTCTGCATGATTTTAAGCTTGGTGGATGAGTGGCAAAACACTGCCTTTTTCATTCACCAGGGGCCATGGAGGTCAGGTCCTCCAGTGGGCCAATGGGCCTCCACTAAGTCAGACTGGGGTAGCTGGGGTTCAAGCAGGTCCCCAATTCAAGGGCTCACCACCCGGCCACTGTTCCCTTTCTGTTGGCCCCTGACCCTGCTCCAGTTCCGCCTCATTTCATCAGGCCATATGGAACACCAGGAATAAAAAATTAAATATGGACGTGTCCCTCTGTGGAAAGCACAGGTATGTTTGATTTTACTTAAATCTTTCCAAAGCTGTTGCTGGTGACTGGCTTGCAGGGGGGCAGACCATCCCTGGGTCTCCAGGATGCTACTGCTCATGGTAATAGAGAATGCACTTGTGGGTCAGGCGATAAACACTTGAAAATATGGAGGCAAGGGATAGGTATTGCCCCATGTGCCATTGCCATAATAATTCTGATGCCTTTCCCTTGGATATGATGGCCACTCTTGGTTGCAGATGAGCAGACCTTTGCATGGCCACAAGCATGGAAGGACAACAATTAGGTTGGTCTGGAACTTATACCAGGTTAAGCATATGAGCTGTCTGTTGGGATATCAAAGCTTTAGGAACTGATGGGTTGGAAGTGAAGGCTGACACTCGGTCTCTGTACTCAATGCCTGTTGCTGGCACCATGATCAGACTGGCAGTTCTGTTGAGGTAAGTGTTATACAGTAAGCGGCGTGTGAAGCTTAAACCATTATTGAAAAGCACAGTTTTTTCCTTAATGAACAGAGAGAGACGGTGCAAGAGCAGAACATGTGTCCAGAGCGAATCCTCACAACAGCTATTAAGCAATATTGCACAAAACAAGTATATTTGTTACCAAGAAACTGTGCAAATTAGTTTATGGCATAATTAAGAAGCAGCTTTTATTGTTTTACATATGCAGATCGTTAGTTTCCAGCTAGCTTTCTTTATTGCATTTCTCCTTTATTTTCTGCACACATTAAAACACCTCCGGCTGTGTTGTGCAATGCACAGTCAGGGATTTTTAAAGGGCAACTAAGGCACTAGTGTTTTATGAAGAGAGTTGTAGTTTAATCAGCTGCAGCTCATGCATAATGCCCTGTATAGATATGCACTGTCGCTATAAAGCCAGGTACAGTATATTAGCACGGAGCAGCCCTAACACCACAGTGCTGATGTATATACCAGTAACCCCCCAGTGCTTTTCAGGGGTTTTCGGGAATTATAGCTGTAAAAAGCCCAGTATATGCCTGTTATATGGCTTTCAGCTTTATAAATGTAATATCTAAAGACGCCATCTGGGGATTTTAACTCTGCCATTAGTCTTGCTGTTATTAGTTTCACTTCCGAAATGAGAAAGCATTCCTTTGCTAATGAGAGGCGACAGGGCTTCCAATGGAATATACACATAATCAAATGCTGCAGGTTATTGTGGGAAGAAGATAATTCTAGAAAGGGCTAAACGGGTAATGCAAAGAGAGAACTGGGCTGAAGAAATACATGGAGTAGCAGTATTTAGTAGATCTAGCCCAAAGTCAGATCAACTGACAGTTATGACCAGGCACTCGCTGCACATACAGTGTTGGATACACATATGGGCGACTTTCTTTACTTTGTAGCTTGAATCCCAAGGGATACAGGGTGGGAGATGGGGATTGGGGAAAGGAAAATACATAAGGCTGGAGAACAAAGCCAAATTGGAAATATGTGAAATGTATGTGGGGGAAGCAGCAGGTAATACCTGTGAAGCCCATGGAGAAAAAGTCTGCTGCTGTGTATGAAAGAGAGAGGAATCATAAAGAAGAGAAAGGGAACAGGTAACTGACTCAGCCGCCTTTTGTGTGTTATACAGAATAACAAGCGAAGCCCACAGGTACCGGCTGAATAATAACAGTCTTTCTGCTTTCAGGGTTTTACATCTGGAGTTAAATCATTTCAGAAACCAATGTTGGGTTTTCTTCTTCTCCAGACTGTAGGTGCTAAATGCAGCCTGCAGCATCAGGACTGGCTCTGTTTACTAATGGGGAAGCTAAAGCATAGGAGAGACAATAGTGTAATTAATAGGGTTACACTCTCTTACAATCTCATGTTTGTATGGGAGTTTAGTTGGAAGTCTGTCCAGTCTCCTCTCTTACTCTGAGTGCTATTATATTCCCTGTGACTGCACTTAAACTATTTGGGTCTCACATCTCTTCCTTGACATGAGCCGGGAATCATTGCAATTTGCATAGAAACTTGAGAAAGGCGGCAAGTAATGAATGCAGAAAGGAAAGGACTTGTTATCTGCCGTTAATTATTAATCATAGAGTCTGAGATAATAATTTAATAAACCAGCAGGGAGTCTGAAAGGCAGTCGATTAGCAAAGCTTTGGATCAGTCGAAGGGTACACAGAAACTTCTTCATTAAGTTGAGTGAGTTATTGTGCAAAGGGCGCAAGGGAATTTGGGCCAAGATAAACCCTCTGTGCCATACAACGTATTTTATATAAATAATATATTTGCAGAAGAATTAGCAACCATTATCCTTAGCACAATAATCCACTTGTATGTGTTGTGCCAATTGTATGCCATATGAGATGAATGGTCTGAACCAGTCATACAAATTGTCTAGAATAGTCTATTGATCCATTAATATGATTAGTGTAGACTAGTGATGTGCAGGTCAACAAAATGCCAAGCCGCACCCAACCTTAACCCACCCTCTTCCAACCTTAACCCACCCTCTTCCAACCCTCGTCCTCATCTGCGCCTCCGCGGGAAGGATCTAGGGGTTTTTGTAGATAACACGTTGTCTAATTCTGGGCAGTGTCATTCTGTGGCTACTAAAGCAAATAAAGTTCTGTCTTGTATAAAAAAGGGCATTAACTCAAGGGATGAAAACATAATTCTGTCTCTTTATAGGTCCCTGGTGAGGCCTCATCTGGAGTATGGGGGGCAGTTTTGGACTCCTCACCTGACGAAGGGGCTACGCCCCCGAAACGTTGTGACGCAATAAACGTACCAGGGGTTGCACCCCGGTTTGAATAGCTCTGTGTGCCAGCCTGTATTGCTTCCTACCAGTATATTTTGGGAGGGCCGTCTCCCTGAAGAGCTGTGCACCAAGCGTAATTGTGGCAGAAAGGGCCTGAGTGTGCACGTGAGTTTGTATAGAGGGCAGTTTTGGACTCCAGACCTTAAGAGGGATATAAATGAGCTGGAGAGAGTGCAACTAAGTGCAACTAAACTGGTTAGAGGGAGGGAAGAGTTAAATTATGAGGGGAGACTGACAAAGGTTGGGGTTGTTTTTTCTGGAAAAAAGGCGCTTGTATGGATGCTGGGTTTTCATTTGAAGGGGTTGAACTTGATGGACTTTGTCTTTTTTTAACCCAATTTAACTATGTAACTATGTAACTAACCCACCATCTTCCAACCATAACCCACCCTCTTCCAACCCTAACCCACCTTCTTCCAACCCTAACCTACCCACTTCCAACCCTAACCCACCATCTTCCAACCCTCACCCACCATCTTCCAACCCTCACCCACCCTCTTCCAACCCTAACCTACCCACTTCCAACCCTAACCCACCATCTTCCAACCCTCACCCACCCTCTTCCAACCCTAACCCACCTTCTTCCAACCCTAACCCACCCTCTTCCATCCCTAACCCACCTTCTTCCAACCGTAACCCACCATCTTCCAACCCTAACCCACTCTCTTTCAACCCTAACCCACCCTCTTTCAACCCTTACCCACCCTCTTACAACACTAACCCACCTTCTTACAACCCTTACCCACCCTCTTACAACACTTACCCACCTTCTTACAACCCTAACCCACCCTCTTACAACCCATACCTGACAGGAAGCCATCATTATTTTTACACCCATGCCCAACCACACATCTCTGATGTCAACTGAGGGTGCCTAGGCAGCCGTCAGTATATACATGAGCCAGGTGTAGGTGGTAAAGATGGGTTTTTGCTGTCCCTAACCCACCCAAGCCCCTGGTCCTATAGGTTTTGGCCAAGCCTGCACATCATTAATGTAGGCTGATACAGTCCATTTATATGAAGGGTAAGTCAGGTTGTACCAATACTGTAGACTTAAGCAAATTTGCCTGGATCTTAAGGGCTGACTGAGTCAAAACTGCCCGCCCGGTTTTTCAAATCTGGTAATCTGTACAGGACTCTCCATGAATGACTTTGTGATCAGCCAGTCGTCCCCTGACCTCACCTGCCGGCCCCTAATGTCACCCACTTGCCCCCTGACCTCACCACCTTATCTGGGGTTATCAAAGAAGGAATGTGGCAACACTAGACTGGTCTCTTTTTACTCATGGCACAGTCCATTTAGACAGTTAATGTAGTTCTTGCTGAACAAAGGAAGCTTGAATAAAACAGAATGACATTTAATAAGGAAGAGGATATTGTCTTTCAGCAACTTTAAAGGGAAACTTATGAAATAAAAGCAGCTTTTCCATCTGTAAATGCAAATGCAGTTGAAGGCAGCATTTGTTCTCTGGTTATAACTCTTAAAACCACGTAACAGAAACCACATCATTTTAAAACCATGAATGAACTACAGTATGTTGGAAAGTTGCATAGAATTAATTTTTCTTTTGGAAGAAGTTCTCCTTTAATATTTTCAATTATGCTTAAAAAAAAATCATCATTTAGAATCTTAACTCTCCATCACATTTTCTATTTATTCGCCAATATTCTCAATACCCTTAGGATAAATCCACATCCCCAAGGAGAGGAAGCCTTGTAGCTACACTCACACATTGCCTGAGCAGCTGTTTATTCCTGTCCTATTGACAGAGCTGCGGTTGGTCTGTGCTTAAAATAACTCTCTGTTTATTTATCTGCACTATAAGTATCAGAGTTTGCTAATATTTGCCTAATTATGTGATTACTGCCTTCAGCATTCATCCCATTTAACCATTTAGGTTCCTCGTTGGAACATGCTCTTTGAAGGATAAGTAAACCTTTAAAATAAGTGAATGTTAAATTGATGAGGGTGCTATTCAAAGAACTTTTGTAATTTACATTCATTATTTATTTTCTTTTACTTCCAAGATATTAAGGGATACATGTACTGTTAATATGAATGAACTTTGTTACAACAGCGCCACCTGCTGGTCAGTTTCCCACCAGTCTGACCACCAAGTAGTCAAGGAAGTTGTCAGGAGAAAGAAAGAGGCTGCTCTGATGTTCTTCTGCTTAGGAATAAAATTAGAAACCTTTTCTCAAATCTTTCCTAAGCAGAAGAACATCAGAGCAGCCTCTTTCTTTCTCCTGACAACTTCCTTGACTACTTGGTGGTCAGACTGGTGGGAAAATGACCAGCAGGTGGCGCTGTTGACAAAATTCATTCATATTAACATCACATGTATCCCTTACATATTAAAAGAAAATAAATAATGAATTTAAATTGCAAAAATTCTTAGAATAGTACCATCGTTAGTTTTACATTCACTTATTTTAAAGGTTTACTTATCCTTTAATATCAACAATTTTTTAAAAAAATATATATTCATTTTACATCAGATCTTGTGAGTAGGGCTCTATGATCCCATTTTAATTCTGCTCTAAATATCTCAATATCTCTCTAAATATCACCTCTAAATATTTAGCACGAAATTTATAACTCATATCTATGAATGAATGATCTCAGAATTGTTTTTTGAGCTTGGGAATGGTATAAACAACAGATGCCCAGGCTTGAGGGTCTATATAGCTATACTACCACCCAGTTCTTAAGTCATTCAAAAAATATGTGAACAACTAAAAACTAGTGTATTTTGTCCAATGTGCTGGGTAGGCCCACCGGCTCACGATCTACTGATAGATCCTGTTCTACCTTTTGTGCGTCTGCTAAATCTTTCCTTGTGCTCAGGCATAAGTACTTGAATAATGTTATTGTAAATCAAAAGTGAAATATCATACCTCCCAACAGTCCCACTTTTGACTTGCAAGAAAAAGAACCTACAATGATACTTTGTAACAATTGTGAGATAAGCAAATAAGTAATTGTAGCAATTTAGATAAGGAGGTCCCTTGGGAAAAGTTAGACTCACAGCTTAAAGGGCAATTCAGATTTCAAAATTGAATATAAAAAAAATCTGTTTGCTCTTTTGAGAAATGGATTTCAGTGCAGAATTCTGCTGGAGCAGCACTATTAACTGATTCATTTTGAAAACATTTTTTTTTCCCATGACAGTATCCCTTTAAGAATTAAATAATAATTAAAAGCTTATTTTTAACTTCTCTGGAACTTCAGCTCATTTATGAAACTGAGGCAGGGTGCAACAAAAGTGGGTGCACAGCTCCATGATGTTTGCACTATGGTAGAAGTACGGGGTTCAAAAGACAGCATTTTTGGAGTCATTAGAGAGTTAGCACCTTATCATTTGTAAATGAGGCCCCGTGTTGCTTAATATTTTAGCTGAATTGCTTTGCGCTTTCCAGTAGTCAGTGCTGTGATGCATTAGCAAGGTATGGGCTGGGTTGTAGGAGGGTGGGCTCCAGATAAATGTTGACATATATCCTACATATATCCTGGTCCTCCTAGAACCCACCAAAGAACCCAACATCTAAGCTCACTCTCACAGCAGTTAGCTAAAGATAGTGCTAAGTGTTACAGCTTATGGTAGAAATAAGAAGGGGCTAATGAGAACTGTCCTAGAGAAGGGTCTGGACCCATTGGGAGCTTTCTGGTCTTCTGACAGACCCGTCTGACCCCGGGCAAGATTCACAATGATACATTGTCCAGTCTACTGTTCATGGCCATGGCTTCATTGTAGACTATGGACAGCCTAAAACAGCTGAAGCTCCACTTGCACTGGATTCCTGACCATCTGCAGTTATTTGCGGTATCTCCCTAATCCCTTGACTTTATTTTTTACTACTGGACGACAGATTATATGTATTTTTTCCACTTCTCTCGTTTGAGCGGTTTCCCGGGGAGCCTGGCAGAGTTTAAGCCAAGACATAAAATTGCTAATAAATTCCTGGTAATTGACTCAGAGGAAAAAGGTTTGATGCTGAAAGTGCAGAAGTTCAGATGGTTATTTATGAGCCGGCCGTTGGCCAACAAATCAGAGGAGGCTTTTATAAGCATTTTCCGGAGATTTACCAGCAGCTTTTCAGAATAAGAAAATAGTTGCAGAGTGGATATCGCTACAGGTACCCGGGGTCCTCAGCCTGTTACGTCTTCCTTCACTTCCCATAAGATATCCCTGCTCCTTACCTGCAGTCCATGTTATGTTATTTTCTCCCTTGGTTGCCATTGCATTGACATTAGAAGAAACAAAAGAATTCTAGTGACGATTCAGCACTGACAGTGGCTGATGTTCAAAGGCACCCAATCAAAAATTTCTTGCCAGCCGACCTATATCCAAGTCTTCTGCTGATATTAGTTGGCTCATCTCCAGCCATAAATGCACCTTATGCACCAAAATTATGGTACAAAATTATCCGTGTGTCTGTGGCCACCCAAGTTTCTTGGTTAAGATCCTTTTTAAGTATTTCAGTTATAAGTGAATTCTCCTTTTTCTAGCATGTTAGGGGCATATTTATCATGGGTCGAATTTCGAATTGAAAATACTTCGAAATTTGAATTCAAAAAGACCAACCAAAATTAAGTCGAATTTTTCTTTGGGTCAAATAGGTCCGCTTTCGATCGAATAGGTCCGTATTCGGCCGAATTCGATTCGTTTGAATCAAAGCAAATTCGTTAGATTTTTCAAAGTCCACCAATTGACTCATTTGACTCTAGGAGGTCCACTGTAGGCTTAAACAGCAACTCAGCAGGTTTTAGATGGCGAATGGTCGAAGTCGAATTTTTAAAGAGACAGTACATGATAAGTTTCGATATTCAAATTTTTTTCAAATTCTAATGGAATTCGGACTATTCCCTAGTCGAAGTACACAAAAAATAGCTCAAAATTCGAAAATTCACCTCGACCATTGATAAATCTGCCTCTAAGTGTCCCTTTGACTGTATTCGGGGGTCTTCTTTTATTTGTGGTTACTGTCTTTTCATTTATAAGCTGACTTCCACTTTAATCCACTGAGAGCCATCAATATTCACAGCCTGCTGAGCACTTAATAAAATAAAAAGTTTATTTCAAGGTCAGAATAAACTTTCAGATAAGACAAAAAACAAAAACTGGAGAAAATGAAACATGTTTTGCAGGACGTTAGTGCGAGTGCTGAAAGTGCAGCTCTGAGAACACAAGTGACATATACTAAATGGCTAAAGAAATGGCACGTTTTTCTGTAGCAGTGATGTCTAGTGGAAGGTTGTCATGTTTCTGTATCATGTACTTTAGATGAGTCATTTAGAAGACAGCAGGAGTCGCAATCTTAGCGAGGCAGTGACTGCGGAGATTGTCCATTTCACTCCAGCTTGTGCATAATAATGGGGTTCCTGGGGTTCTGGCATGAGGAGATGATGGTAAAATGGGTGTTTATTGAGCTTAGAATGTAACAAGCTGGAGGTATGACTAGGTTTTCAGGCTTCTGAGCAGGACTTGGAGTAGCTAAATGTACCCTAGAACTACAGCAGGGATCCCCAACCAGTGGCTCATGGGCAACATGTGACTCATCAACCCATTGGAGATTGCACCCAGTGGCCTATAAACCAGCTTTGGAGACAAGTGTTGGCTGCATAAAAACCAGTTGTATTGCCAAACAGAACCTCCTCTAGACTGCCAGTCCACATAGGGGCTACAAAATGACCAATCATTGTGATCGAGATCTAGAAATACACGCCTTTTGTATTTTCCCTAGACTTGAGATGCTGGGGATTAACCTTCATTTACTTAACAGCACATGCCGCACAAGCACAGCTTTGGCACAATGTGATAAGAGCTGCATTCAAGGTCTAGTAACCCATAGCAACCAAACTGTCATACGACAGATGAGTAAATGCAGCTGCTGGGTTGGTGTGAGGACTTTCTTTACACGCACCCCCTGCAGGATATAAGTAAATCAGGGGATGTTTCGATCCCTGCACAGCCTTTGATACCAAATCAGCTTTTTCTCTGTTGATGAGATGCGAGTCAGACGCGGGGCCCCTGCTGCGTCGCTGTATCCGAGTGGCCGTGTTTGTGCCAGCATGTTGCGTGTATTTATGCATAAAACATAAACAAACCCGGCCAATATTACTGCCGCTTAAAGCAGGGAAATTATGCAAACCCGCCGAGCGAGGAAAGCAGATCAGACTTAGCCAGATGTAGTGTGAGAGTTGGGGCATGTGTGGCATATACTGCCCCTTCCCCTGACACCATCTTCTCATATTCCATGTATGGGATCTGTTATCCAGAAAGCTTCAAAAAGGCCATCTCCCATAGACTTAATTTTAATTAAATAATTCAGATTTTTACAAATGATTTACATTTTCTCTATAGTAATAAAACAGTTCCTGAATAGGGGACTGAATAGAAAGACGTAGAGTCCTGCGCCAAACCAATTTCTAAGACCTGGAACTGACCCGAACCGCAACCCGCCTATTTACCCACTTTTATCTGCTATCCGACTCGCAACTGTCTTATCCGTAACCCGACCGGCAACCCGCCAACCACCATCAAACAGGAAGTGATGTTGCTGCAAACCAGAAGTGACATCATCAAAAGTGGGTGGGGACAGAAACAAGTTTTGTTTTGTCGCAACCCGACCCAAAGACCCGCATCTATTCCCGCACCTGAAATTCCTCCCTTCATTGGGCAGGGTGCCAGCTTTGTTTGCGGGTACCCGACCCGCTGCAGGACTCCTTACAGAGCGTTTTTATATTTAGAAGGGGTCAGTGACCCCAATTGAAAAGCTGGAAAGAGTCAGAAGGAAAAGGCAATTCAAAAACTATAAAAAAGAAAAAATGGAGGCCAATTGAAGAGGTATTTTGAATTAGCCATTCTATAACACAGTGAAAGATGAACTACCCCTTTAAGTCTACTAGAAACTCATATAAACATTAAATAAACCCAATGGGCTGGTTTTGCTTCCAATAAGGATTAATTATATCTTAGTTGGGATCAAGTACAACCTACTGTTTTATTATTATGTATGGGAGATGGACTTTCTGTAATTTGTTGTTTTATGGATAACAGGTTTTTCAGATAATGGATCCCATACCTGTACTTGATTCCAGCTAATGTATAATAATGCAGTCTCTCTGGGGCACAGGGGCATTTTCCTAGTCCCCCCCCCCTCAGTGCTGTTTTATGGAGCTCCATAGCTAGAGCTGGTTTTAGGAAGATGCTGGGAGATGTAGTTCAGGACAAGCTGGAGGGCCACAGGTTGCTGCTGGAGAAGGGGAAGTTAACTTAGTAATTGGCTGAGTAGGATGTCAGTTAATAGAAGGTTACAGTAGGATGCTGGGAGTTGCAGTATAATACATGTAGGGCATTCTTTTTCTGCTGAACCTGTGGTCCCAGGCTCATGGTTGCCTTGAACCATAGCACTGCACCAATGGAATGAGAGAGCCAGCTTAGCAAAACAAAGAAAGTATTAAGTTGGCAGTGCCCATAATATTAATTTGTTTACATATTTCAGGTTTACGTTCGCCCACTTGACGAGCACTAGTCAGACAACTAATTAGAAGCCTCTCCGTTCCTGTTAGAAGATTGCTTGGTAAATAATTGATGCCCTGGATTAGAAACGGCATCAGCTGAACATTAGAACACTATTTTGGAAAGCCGAGCGGCGAGAGCTGCCCTTTCATTATTCCAAATTAGCCGGAATTAGGCACAACTAGAGGGAGACCGGTTCCCACACACAACATGGGGATTTGGATAACGTAGGTAAAAGGGGCCCTCGGAGGTAAACAAGGGGCCGCCCCATGCAATTTAATAAGCATTTTAGTATGAGGGTAAGGGCACACGTGCAGATTCGGGGAGATTAGTCACCCCGGCGACAAATCGCCTCTTCTTTGGGGCGTCGGATTGACACCCCGATCTGCCCTCCCCTACCATCACACGGCTATAATGAAAAATCTCCAGCGGGATGGCACTCGCGGTGCTTCATTTTCCTAAGTCGCCCGAAGTTGCCTAACGAGCAAACTTCGGCCGACTTCAGAAAACGAAGCGACACGAGTGCCACCCCGCTAGCGATTTTTTAATTGTGCCCAACGGGAAGGTAGGGGAAGGCACATTCAAATGTAAAAAGAGTTGAGGAGTAACACAAGCATGAAGAAAGTCCCTTGGTATGCTGAATAATAATAATATAATTAATAATAATGATGGTATTTGGTAACCCCTATATGTACTGCAGCCTATAAGAGTCTCTATTGAGCCGTACACCGGGTTTTTATGCTACCAAAACGAAATAAGCAACTGCTTTAAGGCCACTGGGAGAAACATCCAAGGGGTTGTTGAGCAACATGAGCCACTGATTGGGAATGATGGTATATATCATTACAATTGACTTTGGGCCCCTAGCAGAACCGAATGGCACAATGAAGTCATGACAAATGATGAACAGGTAGGGACCAGCGCCTAAAGTGCATTCACAAACAGCTACGCTGGGTGCTTTCCTTTCCAACCCAATGGTTCCTTGGTTCAGATTCACGCTAAGCCCCAAATTATTATGTGCCGCACAGTCGTAGCTTCAGCATCAGCTCTAATTCGTCATATTACTCCCAATTCAATGTTTGCTTTTAAAAGAAAGCCATGGCTATCAGCCTCCAGCAAATAAATGCTCTCTGTAATTAAGCTTTGTTAGCTGGCTCTTGTGCTGTAGCTACTGGCTGAGCATCCCCTGTGGGCCCCATGGTAATAGTTATACAACTTGTCTTTCCAAGTGACTGGCTGAAGGCACCATGTGTGACCAACTTATATTGACTGACCAACTAATTTTTAACTTCATATCTGACCCATCTCCCCATCTTAAAAAAATGTAGGAAAAGGGGCCAAGTCCAGGGTCGGACTAGGCTGCAGGGCCCCTAGAACAACACGTTGGGCCCTGACTTTGTGGGCCCCACTAACCCAGGCCCACTCACCTGCCTGGATTGTCCTCTTAACCGGTCAGAGCTTAATGAGAAAAGTTGTACCTAACGCTATTTGGCACTCAAAAGCTGAGGGGGGTGTGTGCAGGTGGACGAGGACAAGGACGGGGGACTTTGAGCAAAGAGCCCCTTTAAGTCCCAGCCCCAGTAGGCCATGGACGCTCCATTCCAACCCTGGCCAAGGCACAGTGTAAGGTTGAATTTAAGCAACATACCAAAGCAGCAGATGCAACTTATTTTATGATGCCCCTGCCCAGGGTTAAAATTCAGGATTCATTTTGGGATTTGTTTTTTTTTCAGCTGCTTTCGATTTGGGTGATTCAAGGGCCTGGCCGAACCAAATTTGAATATTTAACATCATTTGATTTATAACACAAACAAAGAAATTGTGATTTTTCTTTTTGACCCTTCCTTGGTTCGGGATTCGGCCAAATACCAAAATAGTGGCTTTGGTGTGTATATCTTGAGATCAGCCTAAGTCTCTGTTTTATGGCCTTTAGCAAATCTGTGCCGGCCTCTTATCCACAGGAGCCGTCCTACATATCCAACCTATGCTTCCAAGACTTGGGCAGCAGTCATTAAACATCCACAGACATAAAAAGGAAAGAGGCCACTGTAAGTAGCAGCAGCAGTAGCCAGACTTAATTCCCACAATGCTGGGATCAAACAGCAAATAATTCAGGAGTCATTAGCCAAGAAAGGTTTGCTTTGATATGGCATTGTGAAATAGAAGGCAATGGGATTAGACTTGCTCCCTTGGAACTTGTCTCAGTCTTAATCAATCAAGGGAAAGGACATGTTTTGAGAAAAGGATACGTTTAGAGAAACCCTTCCTCCGAATCAGCAAGGACGTCGTGCAACAGGACGGGGAGAAAGTGCCTTTATTGTCTCTAAGGGAAATCCATGGCTTCATAGAATTTGTTGATTTTCTGGTCCAGAATATCTTTTGGACTTCACTTCGATCATTAGAGTTGGTTCCCAATTAGCTGAATTATCTAGATTCTTCAACCCCTAGCATCCCTGGACAGGCGTTTAACATTCTACAGGGAGTGAGGCACACTGATTGAAAGGGGTTATGCTACTCATACACAGTAAGATCAGCTTTTGTTGGAAGGTTTAGTCTAAATAATGATGATCACATGGACATCTCCTTGTAGACCCATCAGGAAGACCACATTCATGGTCATAATATGTCATCTCAGTCAGGAGTGACCAACAGCAGCCAATGTTGCCCCAAGCATGGGCAGATTTATTGCCCACGTACAGTGTGTCCCTATCCGTACCCCCCATTAAAAGCAGCGCTAAAGAGAAGCAACACTGCATTTAGACCTAACAGCCAACCAGCTACTTGCTTTCACTGCTCTTAATACTCTCCAAGGGTCAGGCCACACTGGGATTTTGGGGAGATTTGGTCGCCTGGCAACTAATCACCTCGTTTTTGCGGCGACCAATCTCCCCAAACGCCTTCCCTCACTCTGCGCTGGCTAAAATGAAAAAGCTCCGGCGCAAATCACACGTGGCAATTTTTTTTCCGAAGTAGCCCAAAGTTTCCTCATGAGGCAACTTTGGAAAACGAATTGCCGCCTGAGATTAGCACTGGCGTTTTTTCATTTTAGCCAGCGCAGAGCGAGGGAAGGCATTTGGGGAGATTGGTCGCCGCAAAAACGAGGCGATAAGTCGCCAGGCGACCAAATCTCCCCAAAACGCCCAGTGTGGCCTGACCCTAAATGTTCAAGCTGCCAATTCAGTTGCACAACCAGTTACAGTAAATGTAAAATCTAATGCGCCTACTGCACCTTTCAAGGGCCACACTGGCATTACAAATTGTGACTTTGTTTCTCCGGCTTGGCAGTAAAGATATATAATTCCTTCGAAACTGGGTTTCTTACGCTTTTATTTAAATGTGACCCCAGATTAAAATCTAAGACTCGGCCTTTTGACTTAATCCCATATCTCCCATATTTTTTTGCCGCATTATATCATTTCTGGATTTAAGTTCTACGGTCAGGTACATTCACTAGACGTTAAATAAGTAGTTACTCTTAAATCTTTATCTTTGCGTCTATGGCCAGCTTAAAGAGAAAGAAAACCAGATAGCAAACTCGTTTTAACTTTATTTTAGACTCATGCCATGTTCTGTTGGACAGCATTGGATAGCGCATGTCTGTAGACCGACCTTTTGTATTGGATCCTCATGAAAGGTTCCTGAACTGGAGGCTTTGGTATGCGAAGGGTGTTAGCCGTTCTTCCAAAGAGAAGCTCCATTCTGCAGAAGATGAGATTATCCAAAGCTCCACTTCAGGAGAGAGGACACAGTGCTTTTTTAAAAGGGGATTTAGGGGATATGAAGGATGAGCGTTGAGAGCAACCAGCTGGAAAGACAAAGGCTTCTTCCAATTGATTCGTATAAGATAAAGTGTATATTAGATGAGACTGAACATGCCTCGTGGTTCATTATAAGGACTGGAAGGACTAGCATTTTGACTCAGCAGAGTTTAGTATACAGGGAATTCAACCCTGCTAATTACTCAACACTCTAATTATATTCTTTGATATCATGTCGTTAGAAGATGGGCCAAGATACAGGCACTTGTAGTTGTTATCTGAAACAGATAATTACTGTACACCGGCAATCAGATGTTATTGAACCTCTGTTATTTTTATCATTTCATAATATGTATATGGATAGTCATGGATAATTCATTACCTGTTAGGAGAAACCTATGAAATTCCTGCAAGTTTGAAAAATCCAAAATTCATATTATTTGCTTCCAAAGACACGTTCACTTGCCCCTAGTTTCCTGTAGGAATACGCTAATCTCTAGAGCGGGGGTCTACATTTGAGCCACATTCAAATGTAAAAAGAGTTGGGGAGCAACACAAGTATGAAAAAAGTCCCTGAGGGTGCCAAATAAGGGCTGTAATTGGTAGTCCCTATGTGGACTGGCAGCCTACAGGTGGCTCCAATTGACAGTACACCTTTTTTTTTGTGAAATTAAAACAAACTGGAAATGGTGAGCAGCATATGCTCACGAGCCACTGGTTGGGGATCATTGCTCTAGAGCAGTGGGTGTTGGACTTACCGTATTTACTCGAGTATAAGCCGTCCCGAGTATAAGCCGAGGTACCTAATTTTACCTCCAAAAACTGGGAAAGCTTATTGACTCGAGTATAAGCCTAGGGTGAGAAATGCAGCAGCCTCTGGTAAGTTTCAATAAAAAAATTGAGGATTTCTGCTCCCATTGGAGGTGCGGGGGTCTCGTTTTTGGATGCCGGTGATCATTCTTGGATGCTGGTGAATATTCTTGGAGACTATTCTTAGGCGCCGGCGACCGTTTTTGTGCTTGACCCGAGTATAAGCCGAGGTAGAGTTTTTCAGCATATTTTGGAGGCTGAAAAACTCGGCTTATACTCGAGTGTATATGGTTTCAACCTCCTTTTAAGGAACATTATTTTTCCAGCCCCCTCTCATAACTAGGTTGAGAATGTATAAAAACATTGTTGAATCACCAGATTTTCTAAGAATGTCTAGAATCTCAAAAAAGTGTTGCTGTAATTGACCTTCAAGAAGGTCTTCCAGGAGTTTCTAAGGGCAATGAGCAATTCTCCATAAATTCTCCCAAACTGGCTTTCAGACTGGACTCCAGTCAGTGCTCACAGAGAAAAGCTGATACATCTCTATGTGTTTTGGAGATGGCGTTTGTGTAAAGATTGTTTTTTGAGAAAAGAACTTTCCGCAAAGTAAGCACAACACTAATAACTGAACAAAGTGTTGCTACAGGTCCTCCTAATCTAAAATGATGAAGCAGTGGACAATAATGGACTAAGAGACTATTATATTCAATTGGACTCATCGTTTTAATCACACTTGTTATACTAATTTATGAAATAGTTTGTACATTGTATCACCAGACAGGCTTGAGAAAGGGCGAAAGTAAGTCTGGAACATTGCCTGGTTGTTTGACCTAATAAATCCAATTTTTCACTTTTTGCAACAAAGAGGTGCTGCAGCTGTATTTTTTTCCTGGATGTCTATGCAAACCCCTGGCAATGGTTTCCAGACTTCTTTGCACCCAACCTACAAGGTGAAATTAGGTGGTTGAAGCACACACAATATTAACTACTCTTAAACTAGAAGGGACATTGCCCAGTTCTATTCAGCTGACAATACAAGTCTAGATTTAGGTGGGCAGTTTGGCCAATACCATATTGGCTAGTCAAGAACTATCAGCCCGGATGGAACCATAGAAAGTGGCCAAACACATGTATGGATACTTGTACTTTACGTGATCGACCTGATAGCTGAGTAGTTATTTTGTAGACTTTTTTTCTTTGGTTCAAACTCCAATTTTGAGGTCCAATGTTTTGGTCAAGGCTCATGCAAAGTCTACAGACATATGAAGTATCTGCTGGTTGAGCAATTTAGCCATTGTTTCAAGAATATCAAGAATAGTAAATACATGTTCATCCCAAATGTCACTCTGATGAACCCTCAGGCTGTTCTTCCAGAAGTATATCACCATAAATGGCCTTCAGGTTGATCATCAATTGGCTTGTTTGGATTCAAACATGATGGCAGCTGTCCATCACTTTCCTATTAAAGAATAGAAGCTAGTCTTGTTGTCTATGATAAGACCATAATGGGGATCTTCAGAGACCCCTGGCATTGTTCAAGGACCAATAAGCTGCCAAATTGGTCTGGGGAGCTTTTATCAACCTATGTATGGCCACCTAACCTTTAATTTTTATGGGTAAGCATCTTCATCTCATCTCATCTTCTCAGGTATGGGACCTGTTATCCAGAATGCTTGGGACCTGTGGTTTTCTTGATAACAGATCTTTCTGTAATTTGGATCTTCATACCTTAAAGAGATAGTGACACCAGAAGTTAAACCTTTTTTACATCTATCATAATACTATTTTCTCATGCTTTTTATAATTTTGCCATAAAAATATTTGCAGATGATTTTACATTACCCAACTGATCCCCCATGTTCTTCTATGAGGAGGCTGCCATACTTGAGCTTCAGCAGTCTGTTAGCATAAGAAACTCTAAGGACAGAGACACATGCTCAGATTCGGGGAGATTAGTCTCCGCTTCGTTTTCCGAAGTTGCCTGAAGTTGCCTCACGAGGAAACTTCAGGCCATCCCGCCATTGATTTACATTCTAGACGGCGGGAGGCAGTTTGTGAAGATAAGTGGGGCCGAAGAAGAGGAGATTTGTCGCCGGGCGACTAATCTCCCCAAATCTGAAGGTGTACCCTGACCCTTACAGAGCATTTGATATTTCGAAGGGGTCAGTGACCCCAATTGAAAAGCTGAAAAGAGTCAGAAGGAAAAGGCAATTCAAAAACTTAAAAAAAAGAAAAAATGGGGGCCAATTGAAGAGGAATTTTGAATTAGCCATTCTATAGCATACTTAAAGTTAACTTACAGATGAACTACCACTTTAAGTCTACTAAAAAATCCTGTAAACATTAAATAAACCCAATAGGCTGGTTTTGCTTCCAATAAGGATTAATTATATCTTAGTTGGGATCAAGTACAAGCGACTGTTTTATTAACATAGAAAAATGAAATTGGATTATTTAGATAAAAAGGATAAAAAAGGAATGTATGGGAGATGGCTTTTCCATAATTTGAAGTTTTATGGATAACAGGTTTTTCGGATAATGGATCCCGTATCTGTACTTGATTCCAGCTAAGGTATAATGAATCCATACTAGAGGCAAATCTGAATTATTTGGATAAGTCTATGGAAGCCTTCCCATAATTGGATAAGGGGTGTCCGGATAACGGATCCCATACATGTATTCCTATTCTCTTCTCTGCAGTGATGGACAGTATATCGCTAATATTAAAGGGATACTGTCATGGGAAAAATGTTTTTTTTCAAAATGAATCAGTTAATAGTGCTGGTCCAGCAGAATTCTGCACTGAAATCCATTTCTCAAAAGAGCAAACAGATTTTTTTATATTCAATTTTGAAATCTGACATGGGGCTAGACATTTTGTCAATTTCCCAGCTGCCCCATGTCATGTGACTTGTGCCTGCACTTCAGGAGAGAAATGCTTTCTGGCAGGCTGCTGTTTTTCGTTCTCAATTTAACTGAATGTGTCTCAGTGGGACCTGGATTTTACTATTGAGTGTTCTTAGATCTACCAGGCAGCTGTTATCTTGTGTTAGGGAGCTGCTATCTGGTTACCCTCCCATTGTTCATTTGTTTGGCTGCTGGGGGGAAAAGGGAGGGGGTGATATCACTCCAACTTGCAGTACAGCAGTAAAGAGTGATTGAAGTTTATCAGAGTACAAGTCACACGATTTGGGGCAGCAGGGAAATTGACAATATGTCTAGCCCCATGTCAGATTTCCAAATTGAATATAAAAAAATCTGTTTGCTCTTTTGAGAAATGGATTTCAGTGCAGAATTCTGCTGGTGCAGCACTATTAACTGATTCATTTTTTGAAAAAAAAATTTTCCCATGACAGTATCCCTTTAAGTATATCATGCAAGAAACTGCTTTCGTTCTTTGAGGGGTTAAGTAGGAACAGTCTGATATCTTATTTAATATTCTGGTATATATTTGCATGTTTATTCCTGTAGAACTTTTTTATTAATAGTTTTTTCTTTAAAATGGGGAATTTTTAATACTTGGGGGATGGATATTTATACAGGGACCCCCCCCCTGCAATCTGCAGTTACCGTGGTTACGGCAGCCACTAGAAGTGCAAAGGATAACATGACTGAATTCTAGGGAAAATAAACATTTTATTTCTTTATTTTTTATTGTGCAAAAGAAAAAAAGCAGAGAGGGCTCTGGGGACAGGTGAGGGGTTTTATATGAGTTCAGCTCTAATACACCTTCACTGGGAATTGCAGCTTTAATTCTCGGGACACAGAAAAACCAATTATTTGCAGTTTTAAGGGATTTCTCAGGGCTTTTGTCCTGCAACTCAGCATCACACTCATATTTCAGGGGCAGAATCAATATTTGCTGTTTTGCAAGCGGAGAAGAAAAATCTGTTGTCATGGCGACAAGGCTGCTCATCCCACCGTTGACTGAGAATGATGGGTGATGTAGTTTATCAGTATCTTGCAAACTAATCTTCTAAACTTGTATGTCTTTATTCTCACTATGACACATAACATTATACACACAATCTCTCTAATTACATCATCACTATACCCTAAAATCCTGCTGAATTGTGCTTAGTACAGGGGAATACCTATGCTGCCATAGTTTTATGGGATCTCTCTGTACAGACTATGAGCAAACTTAGGGACTGTTCCTGCTGAATTGTGCTTAGTACAGGGGATACCTATGCTGCCATAGTTTTATGGGATCTCTCTGTACAGACTATGAGCAAACTTAGGGACTGTTCCTGCTGAATTGTGCTTAGTACAGGGGATACCTATGCTGCCATAGTTTTATGGGATCTCTGTACAGACTATGAGCAAACTTAGGGACTGTTCCTGCTGAATTGTGCTTAGTACAGGGAATACCTATGCTGCCATAGTTTTATGCGCCATTCCTACTTTAAATAACCGGGAAGCATCAATGAGTATAATGTAAGGAATCACAACTTTCTATACTAAAATAATCTCGTAGCTCCAAGAGCAGTTTATGATGTGTGGGGTATAAATGCAGCAGTGCGCGGCTCCCTCACTAATCACTATTTTCCGACAGCTGCGCAAAGCTAAAATTTTCTCTAATGTATTTTATTTTTGTTAATTTTCTGCATTGTGATGGCCTAGAGCATCTTAATTAGCCTGATTCAGTAGCAATAAATCTTTGTGTACAAACAGCTTCCGCCGTGCCAATGTGATCATATTCCGCACAGCTGCGAGATCAGATGAGTGCAGGGCTTTGGGCTTTCTACAGACTTTGTTTTATTTCCCCTGCCAGTGCCATGTTCTCAGAAAATCATCTGCTCTGATTCAATTAATTGTCTGTAAGAGGGTATAAAAAGCAAGAATTGTCAGTGGTGTCAGGGCCCAGGGCGAAAGCAGAAATTTCTCTGCCTCTTTATTTGTATAAAGTAGGACTATCCAACAGATATAGCCCTCAACTAAAACTCCCACTATCCTCACCTGTTACTATAGGCACCATCTCTCCCTACTATACCTGCTATCCCACAGTCACACTCCCTTCCCAGAGACTATTATCCACTGTTACTATAGGCACCGTCTCTCCCTACTATACCTGCTATCCCACAGTCACACTCCCTTCCCAGAGACTATTATCCACTGTTACTATAGACACCATCTCTCCCTACTATACCTGCTATCCCACAGCCACACTCCCTTCCCAGAAACTATTATCCACTGCTACTATAGGTACCAATTCCTCAACAATCCTATGGCATCTGCAATAGATACATGGAGCACCATACAAGAAGGAACATACATTTTGGATGTAGAATTGAATGTGCCTGCTAGATATTATTACTGCGTATTAATCACACTTTGACCAGATAGGCCAAAAGATTGTGTAAAGCTTATTTCTCCTTGAAAAGCATCTAGTTGAGTTCATGAAACCTGCATTGCAGAACTAGTTAAACGCTTATAGCGCAGCCTTTATACCAGGGAAAATATATGCAGCGTCTCAAAAGGGCTGTCTACGGCAATTAATCAGAGGCGCTCAAACAATCTTTTAGTTTAATTTAGCATGAGTAAAATACTTCTAGTCTGAATCTGTGCAGCGAGCACGGCCTACACGACTAAAGGGAAAATAAATCCTATTTGCTACAATACATTTATTGCATTCACACAGTACAACTCACAGGTATAACCTGTTGGGTGCACAGGACATTCCTTCTTGGGATAAAATACCGGAGCTGCCATATTGTTTATTTTATGTACATTCTTATTTATTCATCAAAGTTTTCAACCCACCCAGCTTTTTATACAGGGTAGAGCCGATGTCTGGGTCATGGTCACCTCCTAATGAGGCATAGTTGGGGCATAACTAGGAGTTGTGGTTGAGCAACAGCTTTATTCCCAGGAGTTCACTATTATATCACTGTACTGCATATAGCAACACAAACTGGATATTTATATAGGTAATTGCAGCACATTCCAAGGCAGTGATGGGCTTCTATAATTAAATGTCATTGAATTATTCTATTAACTGCACTTAAGCAGCTCCAGGTTTAATTGCTTTCCATGCATTCTATCCACCGAGCCTGAAATCACATTATATTAGCGATGATGAGGATGACACGCAGGGACGTGCTGTAAAATAGTCTGAGCTGTTCTTACCTGGATAGTCCTACTAGAGTAGTATCAATAAAGCAGGACGGGCCTCATGCTTACAATCAGTATCAGGGGGATTCGGGGCTGGAATGGTCGGCTTTCAATTTGGCAGCCCCCCAATGTGCCCCCCAGTCCGACACAGCTCTGTTATTAACCATAAGGGAAAGCAGCTAAAAAAACTGCTAAAATGTAGAAACAATGGAAAGTGGGCAGGGTGCCGTGGATATGGGTGTGTCTGGTGGCATTCCTCCTAACATTTTGGAAATAAAAAGAGGGACAAAAAACGTGACGCGCGTAGTACGGAAATCTTTTTGACCATTTGGTTACACCCACTAATTACCATGTTCAAAATTTGGCAGTTTATGAACGTTTGAACTTATTTCTGTGTTTTTTTCCAGTTATTACAGTTTTGCTAATGAAGGTGAATTGCCCTTTAAGCTGTGAGTCTAAATTCTCCTTATCTAAATTGTTACAATTACTGATATGCTTATCTCAAAATTGTTACAAAGTATCTTATCTGAACCTCGTGGCTGTTCAGGGCTCTCTGCCAAAAGCCAATTAAGTTAGAAGCATTGTATCTTTTTAGCTCTTCGTTGCAGAGAAAATCGGGACTTTCCAGTACAAACCCGTGACTGTGGGTTGAGCTGTCAAAAGAGGGACTGTCCCGCTGAAAACAGGATATTTGGGAGGTATGTGGTGGTAAAAAAATCGGCGGGTCTGGGCAGGCTGGAGGCGTGGTCTAAGTTTAGCACCTGCACAATATCACCAGAGCCGAAAAGAGCACAGGGGTGAAGAGGGTCCTGCAGTTTAATCCACTTTAATACCAATTCGGTGAAGTCAACTTTTGTTTACCTATAGTTGCCCTTTAAACGAAAAAAAACAAGTACATGAAAATGTCATGTACATGAAAATGTCAGCCTCACCTGAAAACTAAAGCCATTCTCCATAGAGGATCCTCACACGTATAAATGGAGGAAGCCTTCACGTGCAGACGTTTCATGACTGAGAAGTTTTGGGGAAGAAAGAACGGACCTTATATATGAGCTCAAGTCTCGCTGCTTATACGGGTTTATAATTTGCCTCATTGGATTTCCTTCTTAGCAATTACTGACTTGAATTGACTCAGAGAGGAGCTCATACAATTTCAGAACAATGCCGAGATGATATCAACTTCCTCTAAAAATAAGGTTTTGGCCACAAAAGCACTTTATCAAACCGTTCCGGCAACGGCGCATTGAACTCGATGGAACGGGCTCAGCCTTGACGAAATGACTTTACCTTGTCTGCTGATGATGAAACTGCAATTGGACAACCTCGGATTTCAATTTGGATTTTATTCACTCAACTCCAATAGCCCCGTATGTCTCGACTTTCCGTGGGAAATATCACCAAACAATGAATTTTACCATTAAAAAAGCATAACTGTGAATTTAATTGAATTTCTTAATTTCCTTCCTTGTCAGTTTTATACTATTGAGTTAGTTTATATTCTAGGTTGTTGGAGAACATTTAAAACTCATGGACCTTGAGTCAGATGGAGGGTTCTCTCTTCTTGCCATATTGATTTGGTAAGGCACCTTCCCCCCGACCCCGGTTGGACCAGCTGCCTGGTCACATTCAATACATGAACATGTTCCTATTAATCTAATGGGCTATTCATATCTGGAACCATTTAATCAGCATATTTGACTATTATTTTGAGGGGCACAAAAGGTATTTATCTCATTTCATCATAGATCAATCTAACATTTTTTAGTGACTCAAAATCATTTTGTGTTATCATGACAATTATTATCTCCCCAGAACTGGGTCTGCTATGGGGTCCACTATGGCATCCTTCAATAGTTCCTCCCTTTTTGGGAAGTCAAAGCTTTGATAAACTTTCATTATCTTCTGCCGGTGCCAGACTGGTCTCTGCATCAGCTTTGTATTGAGTCACCCAAACTTTTATTGAAGCTATCTAATGTATCTTCCACTACAAGCACTTCAAGGAGAGAATTCCACAACTTCACAATTCTTCTAATCTGAAAGGATGCCCTATTGTCCATTGGAAGGATCTACTGATGAATAAAGCTTCAGAGAATTTTTTGTTTGGCCCCATTGTATATTTATACCTCGGTATCATATCTTCCCATGAGTGACACGTCTTCATCGTGGCCAATCAAAACTTGGCCAAGCTTTCCTCATGACTGAGACCTTCCATTCCCTTTATTTAGTTGCCTTCCTTTGACTTTTTCTATATGAATAATAAACATATTTAAGCACTAGAAACCAAAATGAAAGGCATATTCGAGATGGGGCCTTGCCGGAGCTTTCTAAAGGGAAAAAATAACCCTCTCCTCCCATAAATCTCCATTTTAACTCCAATGAGTTACATTATTTATTGAATGAGTAGCCCCACTTTTAACCTGTTTCGTTTTGCCAAGAATTAGCATGTCACCGATGCCCATTAAAGTCTATGGCCGTCAAAAATGATTTATATATATTTGACGCATGATGCCATACAAGTCTATGAGCATAATTTCCGCAGCAAAACAAGCCAAAAAAATGTGTCCATCCCTAGAAGGAAGCACTTATATTTTTCCTGAGAAATCCACTGTTTTTTGGGATCTATTTAATTTTTCTGGGAAAGAAAAGGGGTGCCAAAAACAAGTTTTAGTATCAACTTTGGGTGTATGTCAAGAAAAACCAAGACAAATTTTTGAATTTTGATATATCTGCCCTTTAGGCAAAACTTCTCTAGAGTTGATGTGGTTTTACCATGAAAGCCTACGGGAACCTTGAACAGTGTGATCATATTCTTCTAAGGAAAAGTAGGCAAGAATGAAAATATGTTCCATGGTATTTCTAACTTCTAACTCTAACGAAGAATTTTTGAATTTGTATGTCTGTCTTTTAGGCACATTTGGCGCGACACAGAAGGTGCTGTAAGCCATTTGAGCCCATTTACTACAAACAACCTTGTGATTGCTATGGAAAGGCAGAGCCGTTCAGCAGCCATGTATTGGATTTGGATATTTTATTAAAAACAATGGCAAACTAATGTGATGACAGGTTCCTATTACCGTCCGACAGCTGCTCCGTAGCAAATATGGCACATTCATTGGATTGTGACCTGGCCAATAAACAGAGATGCCTATCATTTCTTCATGAATTCATGATATGTAACCGCTCATTACTGGGCTTCCTGCTCAGAATTTCTCATTGTTTCTGCTGAGACATTGGGGCCTGGCTAAGTGATAACTTTCCTTTGTTCAGAAAGAACTAAAGATCAGGAAAATACTGCTGCTGTTCCACAGATTCATCATACTCTAGCACAGGGATCCCCAACCTTTAAAACCCATGAGCAACATTCAGAAGTAAAAGGAGTTGAGGAGCAACACAAGCATGAAAAATGTTCTTGGGGTGCCAAATAAGTGCTGTGATTGGCCATTTAGTAGCCCCTATGTGGATTGTCAACCTACATTGAGGCTCTGTTTGGCGGTGCACCTGGTTTTTAAGCAGCCAAGACTTGCCTCCAAGCCTGGAATTCAAAAATAATCACCTGCTTTGAGGCCACTGGGAGCAACATCCAAGGGGTTGGAGAGCAACATGTTACTCACGAGCTACTGGTTGGGGATCACTGCTCTAGCAAGTGCTCTTAATGATTTTCACTACTTTTCTCACAAAAAGGGGCTCCACAACTTTCCTTGTTGTGCCATAAAGCTGGTGGCCCTGCCACCCTCCAGCAGTGAACAGTAGTGGTTCAAAATGGACACATTTCCTCCCATTACCACTTACAATATTGCTAAATGGAGCATTCACAGCACCTGTTACCCATCATGCATCAGCCTGGGATCTTTCCATTCAAGAACACAGTAAAAATGTCCTGTGTACCATTAGCCAAGGCTGATCAACTGAACCTATGGTACCCTGAGAGGTGGCATACCTCCTAGTGCTGGCTGCCCAATTTCAAAGTTCTTACATTTTCACAAGATGAGATTGTGACGTCACTACCCACATTATTTAATTGCACATATGACTGCCTTATGCCATGAGGCCTGGGGTGTAGGGCTTCATGTTGGGAGTTGCCAATGTGTCTGTCATGACATACTTGGTGGCCATGGTGTGCCATGTATTTCTTAGGGGCGACAGTGTTATAAAATGCATGGACCCCCAGTTGTCTGCTTTACACAATGGGAAGGCTGACATTTCATGGAGATCTAGAAAGCAAAAGACAGTGTGCTGAGCCTGTAGTAGCTCTTTTGGGTGCTTTAGATACCTCCTGTTATGGTGTTTGCATGGGCTGAGCTAGACCACATCAGTAGCCAATCAGATCATAATAATGCTCACAGGGTCAGCAAGGAGCCAATAGGAGCATTAGAATATCCCCTGTCCTCCAGTATGGAAATCACACATTAATTAGAATTAGTTTCTTGAAAACTTGGCAGGATTTGCTGATCAGGTCCCCTCCATAATAAATGTTGGTGTCTGATGGTTGCGTTGAGATCGGTCCAAATCCATTCATCTTGTGCCAAGGCTACAGCTGGCTTTCTCTATATGCAGTGCATAATGCCAGGTCTGCTCATCTCTAATAGAAACCCCAAATAACTATTAGCAATTACTTTCCTTTGTAAGCAAGGAAGGAAGTTAATTCGACATGTAGCTGTTATCCCATCAATTGGCTTCTTAATTTGCTGTATTGGCTGCAGCATTGATCACAGTGTAGAACAGACTGGTTCTTGCCTTTGACTGTCAGTTACATGAGCTTACGTACAGAGTCACTATATATATATATATATATATATATATATATATATATATATAATAATACAAGACTCATAAGTAATTAAAGGAGAACTAAACCCTAAAAATGTATATGTTTAAAATTGGCATATTTTATATACTGAACTTATTGCACCAGTTTGAGCTTGTCAATAGCAGCAATGATCCAGGACTTCAAACTTGTCACAGGGGGTCACCATCTTGGAAAGTGTCTGTGACACTCACATGCTCAGTGGGCTCTGATTGGCTGTTGAGAAGCTAAGCTTAGGGCTCGTCACTAATTATCCAGCAGCAGAAAATGAGCTTCCCTGGCTGTAATATAAGCTGATGCTACAGGTTTGCTGATTATTCAATTCTGATGCTAATTGCACTGGTTTCTGTGCTGCCATGTAGTAATTATCTGTATTAATTACTAATCAGCCTTATATTGTGACATTTCTATTCTATGTGTACTGTATATTGTGAGTGGCTCCCTAAGCTCAGTAAGTGACAGCAGCACAGAGCATGTGCAGTGAATCAGCAGAAAAGAAGATGGGGAGCTACTGGGGCATCTTTGGAGACACAGATCTTTACTGCTAAAGGGCTGTGGTTGCCTTGGGCTGGTACAGAAGCACAAAACACAATGTACAACATTTCTACCTACTTCTTTAGTCAGGCTTTAGTACTTCTTTAATTCAGAGTAATTTAGGAACCAGTGCATTCTGCATCAGAATATATTAACAATCACCCCTGTAGCATCAGTTCTTTGGCAGACAATTATTTTGTGTTTAATGATTTCCAACGCTCCATAAGATTAGTTTCACACCAACAGCCCTGAGTGCAGCGTCGTACTGAGGCGCCAGAGCCTCAGGGGCCCCCTACACCTACACCCCAACCTCCAGGCCCAACAGCCGCAAAGTCCTCTCTCTCGAAACGCCACCATCCCCCCCCCCCGCGCATACTTTTTACAGCATGACCAGGGGAGGTAAGGAGAGGCAGCACAGGGAGTGGGTCTGGGCTGGTGGGGCCCAAAAAAGCCGGGGCCCAAAGGGTTTGTTCCTGGTGTCCCACCGGCCCAGTCTGGCATGTGCAGTGAAAATGTTACATTTTTAGAGCAAAAGTGCAAAGCGATTTGAAAGAACAGGAAAAATCTAAGGCAAAGTTATTTTTATTATCTGAAGCCTTTCAGTCTCCGGGGGGAAAGGTTGGCTCTGAGATGACAATACAAACCAGGATAAAATCATAATCCCAACCAAATTCTTTATTTTCTGCTTTCAGAATAAAGGAAATGTTCTATAAAACGTACATTACTGAGTTATTTTAAGCCCCTGGTTTAGTGACTCTCATATGCCGGGATTTAGTTGAGGTGGTAAGATGTAGATCTGAGGGGGATGCAAAGTCTCCATAGATATTATAGAAAATATATACAAAGTTTTTTTAATTGGCAGTGAAAGGCCAGTGGCTAAAGGGTAAATCTCCTGAACACTACCCTGTCACCAGCAAATTTCATCAGCGTTTTACCTTTATGACAAGTGGTAGCAAACTGAAGTCAACTGGTGGTGGCCCGAGCGTTGGTGCTACTGGAATAGTATTCACCTAATCTGCCGTTAGCAGAGCCGCCATTAGAAATCACGGGGCCCCGTACAACAAAATTTTTTTTGCCCCGCCCACACTGACGACCAAGCTCCACCCCATATGCCGCCCACTCCACATCGCAATTAAAAGACCACACAGACATCAGCGCTAAAAAAGTAACCCCCCCACATAAGTTATAAAAAGCTATTGATAGTCAGGGCCCCCTTATAAAAAATTGGGGCCCCCAAAAAAAAAAAATCGTAAATAAAAAATGTTTTTTTAAAAAAAACATTGGTGGCAGGGGCCGCCTTATAAGTTAAAAAAAAACTTGGGGCCCCAACAAAATTTTTTTAAAAAAAAAAACAACAAAAAAAACAAACTTTGGTGGCAGGGGCCCCCTTATAAGTTAAAAACAAATTGGGGCCCCAAAAAAAAAAATGTAAAAAAAAAATGTTTTTTGAAAAAAACCATTGGTGGCAGGGGCCCCCTTATAAGTTAAAAAAAACTTGGGGCCCCAACAACAAATTTTTTTAAAAAAAACATTGGTGGCAGGGGCCCCCTATAAGTTAAAAACAAATTGGGGCCCCAAAAAAAAAAATTTAAAAAAAAATTGTTTGAAAATAATTAAAAAAAAAAACATTGGTGGCAAGGGGCCCCTTACAAGATAAAAAAAAAATTGGGGCCCCCCAAAAAAATGTTTTACAAAAAGATTGGTTGCAGGGGCCTGACACCAATCCCTGGGATGCTGAACCAGCAGGTAGACCACCTCCGATCCATTACCTTAGACATGCATGGATTAAAATGAGAGTCTAGAAAGAAGTTAAAAATGAAGGTAAAAATAATAATGGTCAGGATATAGGTTCCCTAATGATCGGACTGATGGGTGTTGAGTATGTGAATCTGACGCGTTTCGCTTTACCAAAAATTCACGAAGCCACAAAAACTGGCAAAGACATTGCAGTCGATGGGTTCCAAACTTTATGTTTACTGTACCTTAGAGTATAGTAGTGAGTAGTTAATGATTGATTGGGTCAGTAGAGAGGAATGGCTGAAAATCTATGGCCGGATTAAGGAGAGGAAAGGGGGGAGGGCAGATCCCATATACAGCAGCCAAGTGCATTAACTTGAATAAAAATATAAATCCATTGCGGGCATCATGGATAGTTTTAATCTATTGCCGTGTAGGTTTCCTGTTATTATCCGGTGTTATTATAATGCGATGTTACTTTTAGGTGGTCGTTTATTGTGTAACTGTAACCCCTTCATCTTCAGCGAATGGAAGGATAATGGCACAAATATAAATACAGAATTTGATCAGCTCTGCCATACTCCAGCTCTAATGTAGGAGAAGAAAGCTCTAAATGTCAAGAGTCACTCAGTGGGGCTGGACGAGTGAGTCAGAACCTGTAGAATTAGTAAAGTACTCTTCATCTGATCTTGCTCTCTGTATCCAATGCACCTAAGGTTAGTACGTTAATCCCTCCTTCTCTTTATATATATATATATATATATCAGTCACACAGAAAACCAATATAGTCTTGGTACTGCATGAAGCTTTGCCTTTGCTGATCCACACTTGGAATTTCATGTATTTCACAGAAACCCTGTGTTAATCATGAAAGGCAGATAAGTGCAAACCAAAACTGCAATGTGTGTCGTTACCCTAAAGGATAGTGCCCCCTGTGGTAGTGATTGGGCTCTAGGCAGGACACTTTGTGCATAATCTGGCTCTGCAAATAATCCATTTTAGCGCGGTGCTTTTCAATGTAACCACACTGAGGATGATATTATTTATGAGGGTTCCATTTGCAATGTAATGGTATCATAGATTGAGTCTGGGTGGTGGAGTCTGGGTCCAGGAAGTGGAGTGAGCCTGAGTCTGGGTGGAGCCTGGGTCCAGGAAGTGGAGTGAGCCTGAGTCCGGGTGGTGGAGCCTTGATCCAGGAAGTGGAGTGAGCCTGAGTCCGGGTGGTGGAGTCTGGGTCCAGTAAGTGGAGTGAGCCTGAGTCTGGGTGGAGCCTGGGTCCAGGAAGTGGAGTGAGCCTGAGTCTGGGTGGTGGAGTCTGGGTCCAGTAAGTGGAGTGAGCCTGAGTCTGGGTGGAGCCTGGGTCCAGGAAGTGGAGTGAGCCTGAGTCCGGGTGGTGGAGTCTGGGTCCAGTAAGTGGAGTGAGCCTGAGTCTGGGTGGTGGAGCCTGGATCCAGGAAGTGGAGTGAGCCTGAGTCCGGGTGGTGGAGTCTGGGTCCAGTAATTGGAGTGAGCCTGAGTCTGGGTGGTGGAGCCTGGGTCCAGGAAGTGGAGTGAGCCTGAGTCCGGGTGGTGGAGACTGGGTCCAGTAAGTGGAGTGAGCCTGAGTCTGGGTGGTGGAGCCTGGGTCCAGGAAGTGGAGTGAGCCTGAGTCCAGGTGGTGGAGCCTTGATCCAGGAAGTGGAGTAAGCCTGAATCTGGGTGGTGGAGCCTGGATCCAGGAAGTGGAGTGAGCCTGAGTCCGGGTGGTGGAGTCTGGGTTCAGTAAGTGGAATGAGCCTGAGTCTAGGTGGTGGAGCCTGGGTCCAGGAAGTGGAGTGAGCCTGAGTCCGGGTGGTGGAGACTGGGTCCAGTAAGTGGAGTGAGCCTGAGTCTGGGTGGTGGAGCCTGGGTCCAGGAAGTGGAGTGAGCCTGAGTCTGGGTGGTGGAGCCTGGGTCCAGGAAGTGGAGTGAGCCTAAGTCTGGGTGGTGGAGTCAACCTGGGTCCAGGATGTGTAAAGTGTATTTTTATACATAATATAAAATAAAGATTTTTTCGTATTATTTAAATTTTGGGCTTCTGGATTCTACTATTTTTGCCTTTAGTGTTCCGGAGTGGTGTCTGCAATCAAATTTCTCAGAATTAATCAGAACAACATTTTAACCCATTTTTCTCCTTAGCATCTTAACAATTTGCCCAGAGCACAATGAGCATGTGCAGTGCCACTGACACTCAAAACCCAACAAGCTCTTGTGGACAATTTTGATGTCCGGGGATGATCAAATTAAAGCGCTACTGATGCTCTGGGCTGTTTCAGTAAATATAAAATACAGCATTTCTAGCCATAATCATGTTTCAGCTTTAGTTCTTATTTAAAGGGGTGGTTTACCTTTCAATTAATTTTCAGTGTGTTAGGAATGGCCAATTCTAAACAACTTTTCAATTGGTCTTCATTATTTATTATTAATACTTTATTAATTATTTACCTTCATCTGACTCTTTTCAGCTTTCAAATGGGGGGGGGGGGTCACTGACCCCATTTAAAGGATAAGTAAACCTTAAAAATAAGTGAGTGTAAAATTGTATGAGGGTAATATTCTAAGCACTTTTGCAATGTATAACCATTATTTATTTATTTTTAATTCCAAGATATTAAGAGATACATGTACTGTTAATAGGAATGAATTTTGTTACAACAGCGCCACCTGCTGGTCAGTTTCCCACCAGTCTGACCAGCAAGTAGTCAAGGAAGTTGTCAGGAGAAAGAAAGAGGCTGATGTTCTTCTGCTCAGGGAAATAATTAAAAACCTTAGCAATCTCTTATTCAGACTGGTTATTTATTTTTAACAGTAGCCTTACAAAGAAAACGAAAGTAATATAGGGGAAAGGACCTTTATTTTTGTAGGTATCCAATCCCTCCCTTCCATCTGATTCCCTGATCTTGGCATCACTGAGTGCACAAACTGCCAGTCACAGTACTTGGGAATGGGATTTTTCGGTCTCTGAGCTCAGACAATATGAAAGTAAGAAATATACTTAGCCGTCTGTAATTATTTCAGGTAATTTCCGAAAAGCTTCCTCCTGGCATCCCGCAACTGCTTGTCGCCATGGCAATTCTCGGTCACTGTTGTCAAGAAACAGCAAATATATTATTTTTAATAAGCTTGTTCCATAGTTTTTGGGAGATAAGCTGGGCTTTACTGTATTTTACAGGTTTACTGAGAGGAGATTGATTGAGTCTTTAAAATTCGGGCAGGCTGTTTTGAAAAATTGCCATACGCATGGGTACATAAATGGTAGATGATGAAAATATACTTTGTTAATTATTTTCACAAGGACAAGTGATGGCGAATTTGACATGTCAATTCTGATGCTCGCGTCAGTTTTGACACTGGCGTTAAAGTCAACGGGCGTCCGAATAATGTTGACGCGCGTTGGTTTTGACGGGCGAATTTTCGCGACAGTTTCGTGAATTTATTTGCAGACGGCAAAACGTGGATATTTGCCGCAAATTTGCGCCTGCCAGAATTATTTTTGCCCAACGCTATTTAGGACATTTCTCCCCCCCCCCTGTTTTTTATACAGGTCATAAAAAAAACAAGCTCGGCATCTGCAATTTTATTTATCTCCACCAGCGATGGGAGAATTTCTCCCGCTTTGTCGAAAAATTCACGAATTTCCTGCGAAATTCACGAAACACAGAAAAATTCGTGATACTTGAAACTTTACGCCAGCGTCAATTTTGGAAGTGAGCAACTTTTTGGACGTGCATCCAAGAATTTTCGTGCGCAAGGCGAATTTATACGCCCGTCACAAATCTCCACTATTATTCATATGTTATCTCTCCATTTATGTTAATATTTAATTAGAGATGCTACATTCTGCCACTAGGTGGAGCATTTAGTGGAAATAGTCTCTCTTCTAAAGTCTTTGGAAAACAGCATTGCTGCAAAGACACCGGAGATCAGTGAGACCACCAGGGCTGGAACTAAGGGTAGGTAGAAGAGGCACGAGGGTGGAGGGGCACTAGGCACGGATCTCTTCTGCCTGCCTGTCCCTATTTTGGGCCCTGGGTGAGATGCCAGTTCACTGCCAAGCACTGTATTTTTTATAGCAGTGACAGGAGGCAAAACTACGTGACAGTGGAGTCGGCACTAATTTCCCAGCTCTGATGAGCAGCTTTACTTTGTGACAATGAGCAGATCCATGGCCTTCTGTGCTGCCTGCGCTCAGTCTGTTTTACAGCAGGACAAATAAGTAGGGATGCACCGAATCCACTTTTTTGGATTCGGCCGAACCCCCGAATCCTTCACGAAAGATTCGGCCGAATACCGAACCGAATCCGAACCCTAATTTGCATATGCAAATTAGGGGTGGGAAGGGGAACAAATTTTTACTTCCTTGTTTTCTGACAAAAAGTCACGCAATTTCCCTCCCGCCCCTAATTTGCATATGCAAATTAGGATTCAGATACGGTTCGGCCAGGCAGAAGGATTCGGCCGAATCCGAATCCTGCTGAAAAAGGCCGAATCCCGAACCGAATCCTGGATTCGGTGCATCCCTACAAATAAGACATTGGTCCCTAGTATCAGATGTGCTACCTGGCAGGGAAGGAGGAGATGGAAAAAAGAAGCAATTTTTAAATATTCAGTTTGTATCTCAAGCTACAGCTGTCGTTGAACTACCCGCAGCTCTTCAGCTGTTGTCAAACTACTAGTCCCAGCACTGCACCGACGGCCTTAGGGCTTAATCTAAATGTAATTCCGTGAACTACATATTGTAAGATGTGCAGCTGGGATACAATCCTTTCCATGGCAAGTATAAAATACATCAGAAACATTACCTTAAAATAGAACAGCTTCCTTGGACCTTAAAGGAGAAGGAAAGGCAAAACAATAAAATCCCATTTTTACATTCTTTAATGAAAAATAAACCTTTTTCCGATATACTTTAATTAAAAAATGTGTACAGTTTTTATAAGAAACCTGACTGTATGCAGAGAGATTCTCCCTTCATTTACTGCTGTGGATAGGAATTGTTAGACGGTCCCTAACTGCTCTGCAGGGAAACAATCATACTTATGAACAGCAGGGGGAGCCCCCGCCTTACTTCCCAGCCATGCAGAACTCAAGCAGCTTTGTTTATGACGATCCCTAAGCAGCCCAGACCACACTGAGCATGTGCAGGGTCAGGGTCAGGCCAAGATGTTTAACAAAGTTACAAGATGACAGCCCCCGGTGGCCAACTTTGAAAGCATAAATCATTTGTTTGATTAGGCTTGTGGTGCAGTAAGTTCATGCTTATGTTTAGTATACAAAATACAGCATTTCTAGCCTTATTCTATTTTAGACTTTCCTTGTCCTTTAAACAGAGTCTATTAAAACTCAGCTTTCCCCCAGACAACTGAGTTATTGACTCTTCAAATGATGAGAACTACCCCCCTCTGCCTGCGCAGACTCTGCATTGTGTTTTGGCAGGGGCCCCGTTCTGCCCGTCTGTGCCAACGGCTTTATAACAGGACCAGCTTGAGATCACCCACAGCCTGGCTCTTGCTGATAGGACACCCAGGTAATCTGCTGAGCAGCCAGAGAAATGGCTACAAATCCAGCAGAATGCAGGTCCTGAGTCAGACAACATTCAGCTGAGATGTCATTTTTATTTAGTAAAACCACCCCCTGTGTCCCCTCTGGTTTCTGCTCGGCATTTGTCTCTTCTTTGTCTGCTCTGTATTGGCTGCTGGATTCTGGAATTACTTTGGAAATTATACCTTTATGCAGCGGTTGCATTAGGAGTTTTTCTTGAAAACAAATCCATAAAATGTTTGTTCAGTACAATTTGCAACTTTAGTTTCATCTGAAAGAGTATGTGGCTCAGGGGAGGGTCTGTTCCTGCAGAATTGTGCTTAGTACAAACCTTAATTTTATAGCATCTCTCTGTACAGACTTTGAGCAAATGAAGGGGACTGTTCCTGCTGAATTGTGCTTAGTACAGGGAATACCTATGCTGCCATAGTTTTATGGGATCTCTCTGTACAGACTATGAGCAAACTTAGGGGGCTGTTCCTGCTGAATTGTGCTTAGTACAGGGAATACCTATGCTGCCATAGTTTTATGGGATCTCTCTGTACAGACTATGAGCAAACTTAGGGACTGTTCCTGCTGAATTGTGCTTAATACAGGGGAATACCTATGCTGCCATAGTTTTATGGGATCTCTCTGTACAGACTATGAGCAAATTTAGGGGCTGTTCCTGCTGAATTGTGCTTAGTACAGGGAATACCTATGCTGCCATAGTTTTATGGGATCTCTCTGTACAGACTATGAGCAAACTTAGGGGCTGTTCATGCTGAATTGTGCTTAGTACAGGG
Organism: Xenopus petersii; assembly: GCA_038501925.1. Classification (NCBI taxonomy): domain Eukaryota; kingdom Metazoa; phylum Chordata; class Amphibia; order Anura; family Pipidae; genus Xenopus; species Xenopus petersii. The sequence goes on from CM076685.1 coordinate 6,699,074, forward strand.
AATACCTATGCTGCCATAGTTTTATGGGATCTCTCTGTACAGACTATGAGCAAACTTAGGGACTGTTCCTGCTGAATTGTGCTTAGTACAGGGAATACCTATGCTGCTGTAGTTTTATGGGATCTCTCTGTACAGACTATGAGCAAATTTAGGGGCTGTTCCTGCTGAATTGTGCTTAGTACAGGGAATACCTATGCTGCTGTAGTTTTATGGGATCTCTCTGTACAGACTATGAGCAAATTTAGGGGCTGTTCCTGCTGAATTGTGCTTAGTACAGGGAATACCTATGCTGCCATAGTTTTATGGGATCTCTCTGTAGAGACTATGAGCAAACTTAGGGACTGTTCCTGCTGAATTGTGCTTAGTACAGGGAATACCTATGCTGCCATAGTTTTATGGGATCTCTCTGTACAGACTATGAGCAAACTTAGGGGACTGTTCCTGCTGAATTGTGCTTAGTACAGGGAATACCTATGCTGCCATAGTTTTATGGGATCTCTCTGTACAGACTATGAGCAAACTTAGGGGCTGTTCCTGCTGAATTGTGCTTAGTACAGGGAATACCTATGCTGCCATAGTTTTATGGGATCTCTCTGTACAGACTATGAGCAAACTTAGGGACTGTTCCTGCTGAATTGTGCTTAGTACAGGGGATTACCTATGCTGCCATAGTTTTATGGGATCTCTCTGTACAGACTATGAGCAAACTTAGGGGCTGTTCCTGCTGAATTGTGCTTAGTACAAACCTTAGTTTTATAGCATCTCTATGTACATTTAGCAAATTTAGGAGGCCGTTCCTGCTGAATTGTACTTATTTAATGTCAATGGGCATTTTTTCTTATGGCGAATTTTTTTGTCTCGGCAGCAATTTTGTCTTGGCGACTTTTTATGTTGTGGTGACATTTTTCACGGTGGATTTTTGCTGCAGTTTCGCAAAAAAAAAAAAAAATTAACAGATGGCGAGGTTCGGAATTTCTTTACTAATCCATGACTGGCGTAAACATTCGCTCATCGCTATACATCATTCAAACCTTTAAACTCCAATTCGGCCCTTGTACATTCCCATCATTTCAACTAGGAACAGCACCTGCAGGTTGCACACAATAAGGCAGCGGTACTTGGAATGACTGAAACACGTCTGCGAATCACTTCCGAGCTTTGAAGCGTCACCTTAGCTGTTGTGCGTTTGTTCCTTGGGTCTCTGCTCGTCACACACCTTTTGTGCTTCATTGTCATTGACCTTCAGAAATCAAGGCAGAATGCTTCCATTTGTGCAGCCTGCGTTTGTGTTGGCAGAAAAAGCCAAAGAATTAAAGTTTGTTTCGCTCAGCGATATTGTTCTTCGCTAGAAGTGCCGCAGAGTGAAGAGGAAGGGAAGGTCCCTGTTGGCTCAGTGCAGTGCCGCCAAAGTGAGTCTGAGAAACTCAATCTGTACAAATACTGGTGGCACTTTGATACCAAAAATATAGCTATAAAGGTAGAAAATATTATATCATATTCTGGGATGTGCAAAAATTCACTAATGCTTGCCATCTACTATCATGCCCAGTATGATCTAGGTATTTAGATATTTAAAAAAAAGCTACAATTCCCGAATTAATTTCTATCTATCCCTGCTATATCCTATTTGACTTCCTCTGCTGATTGACCCTGTTAAAGGCTCAGAATCCTGCAGTGATGTAAAGCTATTGGTTTCAGTAGAAACCCTGACTAATGTGACAGAATGTTCTGTTATACAGATAGCTAGAATCTCAGCTGCCATAAAGCAGGACAGGACTGCTGCTTACACTGGGGATCAGATAGGATCTGTGCAGCCACTGGGACAGAATGTTCTGTTATACAGATAGCTAGAATCTCAGCTGCCATAAAGCAGGACAGGACTGTTGCTTACAATGGGGATCAGATAGGATCTGTGCAGCCACTGGGACAGAATGTTCTGTTATACAGATAGCTAGAATCTCAGCTGCCATAAAGCAGGGCTGCTGTCTCAGGGCCCCCCGCTACAACGTGTGCGCATGTGTATGCTGTGTTTTGCCGCAGAAAGGTTGTGGCAGGAAGATTAGTTCAGGGAGTGGGTCTGAGCCCACCAGGTTTTTTCCCGGTGTCCCGCCGGCCCAGTCAGACCCTGACTGCAGCCCATTTTATAAATTCAGGTGAATCTGTAAAATCTTGACGTCCCTGTAGATAACAACAGATGCTGTGTGTCTTCACTGATTATTTATATCTTTACAAAGGAGAAGTCGCTACTAGTGATGGGCGAATTTGTGCAGTTTTGCTTCGCCGAAAAATTCGCGAATTTCGCGAAACGGCGAAAAATTCACTAAACGGCGCCGGCGTCTCGTTTTTGACGCCGGCGCCCGTTTTTCCGCGAATTTTCACGGGCGTTTTGCGAATTTGCGAATCGCGCAAATTCGCCGCGAATTTGCGCCTGGCGAATAAATTCGCCCATCACTAGTCGCTACCCTGTCCCTTGCCTTTGCCGGGATGTTCTCCATAGACTGTAACAGCAGCAGCAGCAGAGCCTCTAGTGACCACTAACAGTGTTAATTTAAAAATGTTTGTGGATAAGTCACAGTGACGCAGATATCCCACCCTCGGCCCCTCTTCATTATATACACGTGGGAGACTATTAGAATTCCGGCTCTGTGATTGGCCATGCTCCTTAGCGCTCAATGTTCTGCTCAATGAAAAAACAAGTTGAGATCACTGGGTTATCAATTTCATGTTCCTTGGGGATGTCTCTAATGCCACAAATGAAATTAGCAGTGTAGGGAAATCAAACTCCCAGACTCATTTAATACTATTTTTTTCAGTAATGCTGGATTTTCTGCCAGCACCACATGCCCACGGCTATAACAGAAACAAGCCATTGGCCCAACCGGACTGGGCTCTTCAGGGGGAAAATAACATGTTTCCAATTCAGATTGAAGGTTCTTTTCCATATTTTGCAGCCCTTGTACAATGCAACTAATTTTTCCCCCATGTTAATAACTCTCCCATTTAAAGGGATAGCGACAAGCTCTTTAAAGGGCCAGTTAACCTTTAAATTAACGTTTAGTATGTTATAGAAGGTCCCATTTCTAGCTACTTTGCAATAAGTCTTTATTTTATATTTTTTATGTTTTTTCCCGTTATTTCGTTTTTTATCCAGCAGCTCTCTAGTTCGGTATTTCAGCAGCAATCTGGTTTCTATGGTCTTATTTACCCTGGCAACTGTGTGCAATATGAATAGCAGAGGGACTGAATAAAAAGATAAGGAATAAAAAAATTGTAGCCTCACAGAGCAATCGTTTTTGACATGACAGTATCCCTTTAAGGTGATCAATGCCTTTAAAGGAGAACTAAACCCTAAAAATCAATGTGGCTAAAAATGTCATATTTTATATAATGAACTTCTTGACAAGTTTGAGCTTGTCAATAGCAGCAATGATCCAGGACTTCAAACTTGCCACAGGGGGTCACCATCTTGGAAAGTGTCTGTGACACTCACATGCTCAGTGGGCTCTGATTGGCTGTTGAGTAGCTAAGCTTAGGGCTCGTCACTAATTATCCAGCAGAAAATGAGCTTCCCTGGCTGTAATATAAGCTGATGCTACAGGTTTGCTGATTATTAAATTCTGATGCTAATTGCAATGGTTTCTGTGCTGCCATGTAGTAATTATGTGTATTAATTACTAATTAGCCGTATATTGTGACTTTTCTATTCTATGTGTACTGTATATTGTGAGTGGCTCCCTAAGCTCAGTAAGTGACAGCAGCACAGAGCATGTGAATCAGTGAATCAGCAGAAAAGAAGATGGGGAGCTACTGGGGCATCTTTGGAGACACAGATCTTTACTGCTAAAGGGCTGTGGTTGCCTTGGGCTGGTACAGAAGCACAAAACATCATGTACAAAATTTATAGCTACTACCTACCTACTTTAGTTAGGCTTTAGTTCTCCTTTAAGAGTGCTTTCTCTGGGAGACAAAGAAATTAAGAAAAAATGGTTTCTTCCTTTATCAAGCAATATCTGTAATACTTTCAGCCCCTGGGAGGGGGGGAGCACTCTTGTTTTTGCCGAACTAAAGTTCACAATTCAGAAGTAATCAGCCCAATGTCAACACAAATAAATCACAAAACAATATTTTCCCAGTGATAAAATGGTATTTAGCAATTTCCGAGTAAACAGAGATTTTAGAGATCGGCGTGGTATTTCCTTCAAGCCTTTAGTCCAGCCCGAGTCAATGATGTTATCCGAGCGCCGGGAATAAGGTCCACTTGACCGGTGGAAGAGTCGCGTCCCCCTCGTTCGCTGTTTATGGAGATAAGATGATGAAGCAGCACTTCTGAAATACAACACTGAATAGCCTGAACCCATTAATATTCTCAATCGACGGCAGGGAGAGGGGCAAGCTGTACTTTCACGGAACAAATTATGACACTTTAAAACCTGAAGAAGTAGTTAAGAAGCTTCTTGAGATGGAAGAGATAAGTAACAGGGAACGGCTTTGCCCTAATGCGAGTTATTACCTTCCTACCTTTCCTATTGCTGCAGAACATTCAGGAGCACAGACTGTACATAAAAGCCAATTGGCAGTTAAGTTTAGCTAATGTTCCTACTTAAAGGAGAAGGAAAAGGTCTATATAAATACACCAGTAAACCCTCAAAGTAATGTTGCTCTGAGTCCTCTGTCAAAAGAAACAGCACATTTCTGTCCTTCTATTGTGTACTCATGGGCTTCTGTATCAGACTTCCTGTTTTCAGCTCAAACCTCCAGGGCTAGGGCTTGAGCATGCTCAGTTTGCTCCCCTCTCCCTCCCTCCTCCCTTCTCTGCTGTAATCTGAGCCCAGAGCTATGAGTGAGACAGGTAGAGACTCAGGCAGGAAGTGATGTCGCACCAAGTTAATATGGCAGCTGCTATCCTAAACAAACAGAGAGCTTCTAGTTCTTTTTACTCAGGTATGGTAAAACATTCTACAGAATAAATATAGCATTCCAGCTTGTACTATTTCAGCTAATCTATTGGCAATAAACTGCCTCCGTAGCTTTCCTTCTCCTTTAAGGCAGTCACAGGCGTGTCTGAATATTGTGGCACCGAAGGGCTCATTCACAAACAACTAGAGCTGGCGGCTGGACAAAATTGTTTTTTTTTTAAAAGGGTTTGTTCACCTTAAGTGAATTAACGTTAAGGGGCCGATTCATGAAGCTCGAGTGAAGGATTCGAATTAAAAAAACTTCGAATTTCGAAGTGTTTTTTGGGTTACTTCGACCATCGAATGGGCTACTTCGACCTTCGACTACTACTTCGACTTCGAATCGAACGATTCTAACTAAAAATCGTTCGACTATTCGACCATTTGATAATCGAAGTACTGTCTCTTTAAGAAAAACTTCGACCCCCTACTTCGGCAGCTAAAAGCTACCGAAGTCAATGTTAGCCTATGGGGAAGGTCCCCATAGGCTTGCCTGAGATTTTTTGATCGAAGGATATTCCTTCGATCGTTGGATTAAAATCCTTCGAATCGTTCGATTCGAAGGATTTAATCGTTCGATCGAAGGAATAATCCTTCGATCGCAGGATTTGCGCTAAATCGTTCGACTTCGATATTCGAAGTCGAACGATTTTAGTTCCTAGTCGAATATCGAGGGTTAATTAACCCTCAATATTCGATCTATAGTGAATCGGCCCCTATGTGTGATGAAGAGACCAGGGTTGCCAGGTCTATTTTTCAAAAGTCAGCTCCAAAACTAGCCAAGAGGACCTTCAAAAGTAGCCCAAGAATTGCACAATATGTGCATTAAAAAAAATTGAAAATATAAATTTATATATGTGAAAATACACCTTTTTCAAATTTTCACTGTTTTGCATATTTTTCCATGGAACAAAATGGAATAGATTCACCCCTCATCAGGGGTGTGAGGGGAGCTCAGGAGGTATAGGGGCCCCATTAGGCCCTAATTCATATACAATTTCAATAAATATTGGTAAAACAGGTTAACCTCTAGACATTTTGGTGGCCAACAGATGTTTGGCCCCAAAAGTGTCTGAAATTGAGGAAAATCACCTGAAAATGTGAAAATGCTTAAGAGGGACGTGAGATTGGATACAGAGCAGTTCCAATGAGTGATACAATCAGCAGTTCCAATGATTGAGTCTTCAGCTGGCCATCCCCACCAGACAAGGGCTGCATTAATGTGCCATATAGGTCCTCACCAAACCCAAGAAATATCTACCCAACTGTCAGCCAAACATTGGTCAGGCAGCCTTCCTGAAAGTTCCATACATGGGCCTGATAATTCAACTACTTCCAACTCTTCTATATCCAGTTCGGCACTTCCAGCTAAAGATACTGCAATCTCAAGACAGTGGCAAAGGGGAACTAAAGACTGCTCGAAAATGCATTCTCCTTTGCTCTTCCATAACTTGCTTTCTTTTTTCTATTAAAATGTTCTTTTAAAATACAAATGATATCCCTTTGTTCTGCAGCGGTCCGAATTCAATGCATGGATGGTGGGTGGGGAGGGGGTCCATCTCTTATGCAGGGTGCCTTCAATTCACAGAAAAAGGTTGGCAGGGTGACAGGTCCATGACAGCGGCTCACAATGCCGTTTATCACAGGTTTCCCATTTTGTATCTTTTATTTCTTTGTCCTCATTTCAAACCAAGTCTTTTATATAATCTTCTTGATATGCCATGGACCCTTCCCTTGCGAACACCTGTCTGGCTATTTATGCCAACACTGCTATTGATCTACAATACAAAAGGCTTATCTTGCAGAATATATAGCGGGCATTTATACTGTTTATATATTTACATAAATGGGCTGCCATATTGGATGCTCTTGTGAATTTGTTCCCATTGCTTTTGGAGTCAACTTTCCTATCAACATGGCTGATTTGTTACATCCTGTCTTGTTCTTGAAGATTATATGTTGCTCATTGATGGTCATGGGCTTCCTTCTGTGCAAAGATGGCAACAATCATCCCATCCCAGTAGTATCTTAGATCTTGTGATTGAGCCTGATCTTCCAATAATGTAGGCACTGGGTCACCAGGGAAACTTGCCCCATCCTTACAACAGCAGCTAGTGCTAAAAATTATGGCCGCTATATAGACCTGTAAGGGTTTAAGGAAATTTGTCTTTGACTGGGTAGATCCTCAGATACTAGGGCTGGCCAGTCTGAAACTGCATGTAGATCAGATTGGGAGCAGCCTGAGTTTGTGCTATACTTTGGGGCTTATTTACTAGCATTGATTCATCCATAACGTTATTTTCCATTGGCTAACATTTTATATTTGGTTATACGTCCCCTTTAAAAGAAGCCTTCAAGATTCCAGATATTCTCCTACTCAAACTGCATTTATGTGAGCCTTTTATATGTCTTTATATATGTCTGTTCAATAGAAAGATTTACTTCTGATTACATTTTAAGTTGGTTTCTGACAGCGGCGAATTTATTCAGTCTTTTATATCCAAAGCCACTTCTGAGACAAAGCGGCAGGTGTTAAGCCACAGTTGATGGAAAAAGTGTAAAACCTCGTTGTTCAGAGATGGGACTTCATTATGTGTGTGGTTGCTCAATGGCAACACAGAAAGTCAAGCCTGCGATTAGAACTCTAAACACTTCGGTGGCACTCGGCGCTTTTGCGGATTAATTCCTTGAGCGATGTTTGTGAAAACATTAACAAAAATACTTGAACTTTTATTGCTTGGAAATGTGTGGGTGGGATTAACTCAGAGATATTTAATATTAATGGCCCCCTTCCTCAGCTAAACTACAGGCTGCTGGGAATTGCAGCTTATGGCAGAGTTTGACCTTGTCATAGTATTTAGCCGCCGTTGGGTCTGGGGTTTATGATGGTCCACAGGCACAGAAACATAAAGGTACAGGAGACTTTATTCAAGTGTGATTCTTTTAGGGCCACCATTCATCACCATCTAAGAGGGTTTGATTTAGGGGTTCAGGGCCCACTGGGCCTGTGATCTTAAAGGCCCACTTCTCTTACCCCCATGGCAATCTCCCCTTAGCATGTTCACCTGCCTACCCAGTGAATCACCTGCCTGCCTACCCAATGGGCTACCTGCCCACCTACCCAATGCACCACTCACCTGCCCCCAGTGCACCACCCACCAGCCCCTCCATACCTGGTACTTCTTTCTTATCCTCCTAGAAACTTGTGACTGCTCATCCTGGTGGGGGGCAGGCCTGGGTCAGTTTGACCCATGAGGGCTGGGGACAAGTGGGGTTTCTCCTGGTTCCCCACTGGCCCATTCTGACCCTGTATAGTTTTATAAGGTCTGCATAGTTTATTAAGGGGTCGTGGTAGGTGCTGGCATGCTAATGGGTACAAAACCATGTTCAATAGTGTGTCACACTCCTTACAACTGTACCCACTTTATGTGTAGTGTAAGATAGAGTCCTGCAGCGGGACGGGTGCCCGAGGGTTACCCGCAAAAACCTGCGGTACCCTGCGGGTTGCGTTTAGAAATTCCAGGTGTGGGTATACCCACGGGTCAGCGGTTCTGCGGGTTGCGGGTCGGGCCATGGGTCTTCTCAATATCGATATTCACTCCTTTCTCCTGGTCACAGCTACTTCCGATGACGTCACTACCGGTTTACAATGACAGCACTTCCTGTTTTACTCCTTTTTTTTCTGATCACGTCTACTTCCGATGATGTCACTTCCAGTTTACAATGACAGCACTTCCTGATTCTTGATGATCAGGGGGTCGTGGGTCTGGGTTGGGGAAAAGGTACTTGCGGGTAGGGTAGGGTAGCGGGTCCAAGCGGGTATGAATGCGGGTTGCGGGTCCGGTTTGCGGATTGCAGGTTGCGGGTACGGGTCGGGTTCGGGTCCCAAAAAATGGACCCGTGCAGGACTCTAGTGTAAGAGTGCCCTGAACCCTACCCTTTTACAGCTCACAGGTCTCTGGAGCACAAAGAAGCCCTGTACTTGATGCTTGCCTTGTGCCCAACGATGCTCATATTACTGCCCATGAAGTTACTTACTATTAAGGATCTTACATGAGAAGACCACCTTAAGATGCCTAGGATAGATTCCATAAAATCTTCGCTCATCCTTACCTGGTTCATTTTGGTTGTCTATTACATTACACTAACTCCCTCCTCCTTGCTGTGGAAGTCGAGGGATTAAGTTCAACTTTATCTTCCAGTGCAAGAGAGGAAGAGCCGCTTCTTGTTTAATGAGCTCCATCCTCTTTACTTTTATCATTGCGTGTCTTAGCTCTCAGTGGGTAGAAAGTTCTGGCCAGATTTCATATTGTTGTTGATCTTTTGCTTAACTGCAGAATCAAGAGGCAGATCATTACATAGAGGCGGTGGCTGGTGTATCATCATCGGAACCAAGTTGAATCCCCGGCTAAGCCAATGAAACAAATACATCATCGTTGTTGTTAAAGAATTATGCCGCTCTCTCTATCCGACAAATTAGGAGCAGCCTCGTAACTCCGATGTCTACGAGGGATCAAGGAACATGAATATAATGATAATTTGCTTATGAGATGCTTGATAAAATTTGAAACGCCTATTAATTGCATTGTTTGGTCTTTTCCAGGACATATGTTCATGCGTCTAATTATATTCCTAACAAGAGGAGCTGCTTCTGCTGGAAAATTCACTTGGCTGCTCTAGTAGGAGAGTGGCACAGGGGCAATATAACATAAGCGCATAGTTGGCATTTGGCTCATAGACTAAAAACAATATGTGGGTAGAGGTCTTGTCTCCTGACATCACAACAAACAAGTGAAAACAAATACAATAAAAACAGGGCTATGGCTTCAAAGAAAACAATTTTACTAGGTAGAAATAAATGCCGGGTCAGTTAAAAGGATTAATTATTTTCAGAAAATATCAGCCGTGAAAAGTGGACCTTTTGTACCAATGGAAATGCCTCTTTTTAAACAGAAAAACAATGCACTCCTACACCGAGTGATGAGACGTCCAGATCGGCTGGTGTGAGCCCTAGGGCTTCATCTGTCAACACATGTCAGTTTCTCAAGATGAAGAAAAATGATGGAATTTTAAATTCCGCCCCTGAAAACGCCGGCAGGTTTCAACCGAGGTTTCTTTTTCCAATACAACAGTGTCTTTAATAGGGATTTCTCGGTTACTGTGCTAGGAATTACCTGCTAGAATTATCTGTCACTCTGTTGTGACCTAGGCCCCGGTGTCAGAAAGTCATGATATATGAGTATATCCATATGGGGACCCCGCGACCATTGTTTAACACTGACTCTATTGGTTTTGATGATCCTGTATGGTATAAGGCTTCCCCCCAAAAATGAACTACCGGAATCATATAATAAATGGCAAAGATCAATGTCTGTGGCATTTCAACCATATTTAAAGGGTAGGAGAAGAAGCAGCTTTCACTAAGCAATCAACTGTTTTCACCATAGCACCACAGAATCCAAAGAACACTGGGGTGGGAATAAACCCCACAAATCCTGTTTATAAAGTCAGGATATTTAGGAAACATACCCCTAATCTACAGGTCCCACTCTTATTGTCACTTCTAAATATGTATAGCACTTTTGGCCATGATCCATTTAAGACAGTAGTTACTGGACTTTTGTAGGTTCATGTCTCCCTTAGATGATCAGTTGTTGTTCAGGGCATCTTTAGCCTTTAACAAAGAAACAAATATCAGCCATTCTGTGCTGGCTCAAATGTCACCATAACTAACCTCCTGCCTGGCCTTTCAGAGGTCTCTACCTGGACCTTTGGGGGTATTCAGGAGAAGATATAGCCATTATGCTCAATGCTAACTCAAACTGACCTTCTACTTGAGCCTTCATGAGTATATAGCAGTGGCTTGTGAGCAACATGTTGCTCACAAATCCCTTGGATGTTGCTCCATGTGGCCTCTAAACATGTGGCAAGTTTTGGCTGCATTAAAACCAGATGTACTTCCAAACAGAACCTCCTCTAGGCTGCCAGTCCACATAAGAGCTACTAATATCCAATCACAGCCCGAATATGGTACCCCCTGGGACTTTTTGCATGCTTGTGTTGTTCTCCAACGTTTTTTTACACATGAATGTGGCTCATGGCTAAATAAATGTTGAAGACCCCTGTAGTTGAGCAAGTTGACATGATCTAAGATATACCTCAGTCTACCTACCCACTCCTTTCATCCTCCCAAACCTCAAACCCCTTCCATTTCAGTTGCATATCTTTTCCTCAGATTCCTGGAAAAATTAGGACCATACCAGGAACTGATTTATACTTTGGATAAAATGCTGATGTTGATGACTTTCCTTGTTGTATTGAATTTTCTTTTTACTAAGATTTGCAATTCCAGTGTTCCTTTTGTAGCTCAGCAAGTGAGAGATATTGTCGGTAATAGCTGTTGGATAAGGTATCAGTGAAAATAATGAATTTACTGCCGTGTAAATTAATTATGTGATGAGTACTTTATCTATTGAATACAACTGACATGGATTGTACCTTTCATGTGTAAGAGGCACTTTAGTCCCATCCTTGGAATGATGAAATCCTCTCCTTAGATGAAGGCTGATGGCACACCTGGAGGTCCCTTCATGCAGAAAACCACCCCAAAATGCTCCTACTGCCTGTCTTTGAGTTGAGGGTTTCCAAGCTTTGCATGAGATGAGAGAAGGGCTGAGAATGATAGGAGTTCAAGGTTGAGGACCTGAGTTCTTGTAGAGTTCCTGTAGAGTTCCTGTAAAGCTCCTGGGGCTATTTAATGGATTTTGGTAAATGGTCCATGAGGGCATTAGTCGCTTCATAGTTTCTTATTCAGACAATTTATGGGATTTCAGAAGATTGAAGCAACACATGGGTTTTACCAACAGCGATTGACTTTATTGGTGGTGGGAAAGCATTTGCCATCTGTAGAAAAGATTTGTTTCGGGCCAATTAATGTCCTTGCGGACCATTGCTTTATGTGATCTGTCAATGTTTTCATGATTAAACACCAGGACAGATTGATAAATTGCTTCTATGGGTTTCAATGGTGAAAGTTCGCCCAAGATCTCAAACTTTATATTGGCTTCCCATCTAGTCACTCTTAACTGAGTTCAAGCCCTGCATCTGGGCATAAAACTATTCACTGGCCAATTAATATCAGGACTGGTGGAGAAATCCAAATGGTTCTGTAAATGGGCCAGATAAACAATATAGATATTGCTCTCTCTCTCTCTCTCTCTCTCTCTCTCTCTCTCTCTCTCTCTCTCTCTCTCTCTCTCTCTCTCTCAGAATGAAGCCTGAACCCAAGAAGTGTGGAGCATGCAGCAGCACTATAAAATGATCTATATATGATATATAATAGGCAGCAGAGTATTGACACAGCAATTCACACAGCGCTGACACATCGTTTGTTCGCCCCTATCCGAAGGCTTTTAATTCCAATTATCAGGCAGTGAGAACAAGCAGAATAAATCCCAGCAATAAACAAAAACAAATGCGAATCTGTATATAAATGCTCTTTATTACTTCCTATTCATCACTTTATTGTGGGTAAACCAGAAAGATTTATGACCCCACTCGGCCTGGCATTTGTCAGACAGAAGCATTTTCCTATTATTCACCTGAGGCACTGCCGGTGCCAGTGTTTTCGGGACATTGCGCTGCTGTGCTTTTATACATGTAGGTGGGAGCTGCCATATGTCTTCCCTAACAGCAGGACAGAATATGGGTATAGCTTGCTGCGTGCAAGTGCACTGAATGTAGCTATAGACAGGTACTGTATATACCTTCTCTCTTATACAGTATGTATAGTTCCGTATAAGGTTAGAGCCTAGGGTGGTGGCACACGCAGTGTTATGGGGAGATTAGTCTAATCTCCCCGAAATGCCTTCCTTCCTGCTAGAATGTGAATTGCCGGCGGGATAGCTTCGGCGACTTCGGAAAATGAAGTGATCCGAGTGCTATCCCCGTTTCACATTCTAGCAGGAAGGCATTTCAAGGAGATTAGTCGCCCGAAGAAGAGGAGGAGATTTGTCACTGGGCTAAACTCCCAGGAACACTATGCATGCCACCACCCTTTTAGTTCTATATATTTGTAGTTATAGCCAGTAGTGATGGGCGAATTTCTCCCGTTTCGATTCGCCGAAAGAGTCACAAATTTCCCGGGAAATTCGCAAAATGGCGAAAAATTCACAAATATGAGTGAAACTTGAAAATTTACGCCCAGTCAATTTTCGCCGTAGTTTTCACAAATTTATCCGCTGGCGGCAAAATGCGGAAATTCGTTGCGAATTTGCACCAGCCGAATTTATTCACCCATCACTAATAGCCAGTAATAAATTAGGCCCTATTTTCAGTATTGTTGTAGGAATTATGTCATGATTTTTATGTTGCAGTTTTTATTTCTAAATGACACTGTTTACACTGCAAATAATTCACTGTATAATATACAATTTCATTCCTGAACCAGCAAGTGTATTTATTTAGTTGTAATATTGGTGTGTAGGGGCATCTCAGGTCATTTTGCCTGGTCATGTGATTTCAGAAAGAGCCAGCACTTTAGGATGGAACTGCTTTCTGGCAGGCTGTTCTTTCTCCTACTCAATGTAACTGAATGTGTCTCTGTGGGACCTGGATTTTACTATTGAGTGCTGTTCTTAGATCTACCAGGCAGCTGTTATATTGTGTTAGGGAGCTGCTATCTGGTTACCTTCATATTGTTCTGTTGTTAGGCTGCTGGATGGGAAAGGGAGGGGGATAATATCACTCCAACTTGCAGTACAGCAGTAAAGTGTGACTGAAGTTTATCAGAGAACAAGTCCCATGACTGGGGGCAGCAGGGAAACTGACAATATGTCTAGCCCCATGTCAGATTTCAAAATCAAATATAAAAAAATCTTTTGAAAAATGGATTTCAGTGCAGAATTCTGCTGGAGCAGCGCTATTAACTGATGTGTTTTGAAAAAAAAAACATGCATGACAGTATCCCTTTAGAATGGTATTATTTTGGGGGTACTCCACCCCCAAAAAAGAAAGAAAAAAAAATTACCTTTACAAATAACTTTGAAATCAGGGAAAAGAGCTGTTGATTTTAATAAGCTAAACGAGCTTTACAAGACATTTACATTTTGAGGAATGATAGGGTTTGGGAAGCGTGGGTGTGAACCATTCAAGTCATTATCAGATACATTTTGAAAGGAGAGGATAATTCCCACCTCGTGTGTTGTCTGGATTCAATTAGGCGAGCCGTGGAAATGCTTCACGCTCACTGAATTACATGCTCTTCTGTGTTAATAAAAAGCCGGGAGAAATCTAACAGACTCCTAATAACTGGAATAATTTCTCATTAGGAAAATTAAACCAGGCCCCGCCCCTTTCTCTCCTGTGCTCTTATTAACTTAAGGCAAGGTGCAAAGTTCACCTTTATAAAAAGGAATCATTTAAAAAAAAAAAAATGATGTAGTTTATAGTTTTTAATTTGTTGCTGTTAAAATGCATTCATTTCATTCTCATGTCAATTCTGTAAATTCTTTAAAGGGATAATGTCATGGGAAAATATGTTTTTTTCAAAACGCATCAGTTAATAGTGCTGCTCCAGCGGAATTCTGCACTGAAATCCATTTCTCAAAAGAGCAAACAGATTTTTTTATATTCAGTTTTGAAATCTGACATGGGGCTAGATATATTGTCAGTTTCCCAGCTGCCCCCAGTCATGTGACTTGAGGATGGAACTACTTTCTGGCAGGCTGTTATTTCTCCTACTGGGGGGCAGATTTATCAAAGGTCGAAGTGAATTTTCGAAGAAAAAAACTTCGAATTTTAGTAAGTTATTTTTGGGTACTTCGACCATCGAATAGTCGAACTTCGATTGAATTTGAAAAAACGTTGAAATTCGAAGATCGAATTTATTTTAAGTACTGTCTCTTTAAAACTTCGACCGACCATTTGCCACCTAAAAGCTGCTGAAAGTGCTGTTTTAGCCTATGGGGGACCTCCTAGAACCTGATGGAGGCAATTGGGGGAGTTTGGGAGATTGAAGGTCGAAGTTAAAAAAACTTTGATCGAAGTACGATCGTACGATTTGAAGTAGGCTGAATTTGGCCCACTTCGACCTCAAAAACTTCGACCTCCATTCGATTGGTCTTTTTGAGTTCGAAGTTTTTTTAACGTCGAACTTTGGCCTTTGATAAATATGCCCCTTAATGTAACTAAATCAGTCTCAGTGCGACTTGGCTTTTAATATAAAGTGATGTTCTTAGATCTACCAGGCAGCTGTTATCTTGTGTTAGGGAGCTGCTATCTGGTTACCTTTTTAGGCTGCTGAGGGGGGGGGGGGGGAGAAGGGAGGGGGTGATATCACTCCAACTTGCAGTACAGCAGTAAAGAGTGATTGAAGTTTATCAGAGCACAAGTCACATGGCTGGGGGCAGCTGGGAAACTGACAATATGTCTAGCCCCATGTCAGATTTCAAAATTAAATATAAAAAAATCTGTTTGCTCTATTGAGAAATGGATTTCAGTGCAGAATTCTGCTGGAGCAGCACTATTAACTGATGTGTTTTGAAAAAAAACATGTTTTCCCATGACAGTATCCCTTTAAACTGTTGGAATTGTATATAATATTCCACTCATTTCTTAGCAGCTTCGGGGAAATACTAACAGTAACTAATATATCAATTGAAAAGGGTAAAAGGCATTAATAAAGCATCAGGAGCGTGCCCAGTAAGGGCTGCAGTGCATCAAACAGTGTGACCAATTGCAACAGATACTCAGTAAAGTTCAGCATTATAACACAACAGGAGAGCCATGGGAATAAATAGACATTAGGGGAGTATAAAGGTCTAATTGCAGTTATTTTCTTTTCAAATGTCACACTAAACGTGCCGTGAGTTGTGCGTTTCCAGGGGGCTGTTTATAGCAAACATCATTATTTTGTCTGTCAATTGTTCAACACAGAAACTGCCATTTACTCTTTGTATCGTTGACTTATTTCCAGCAAAGGTGACGTGTTTATTATTATTAGTAAAATGTGGTTGTGCGTTGTGTTGGGTGTGCGGCTGAGACGAGTATTAAGAGAATGAATTACTCTACAGTCGATCACACAGTGAAGTAACAGAGTAGCCATAAAGCAAGTGAGAATGCAGCAGACTGAGCATAACTAACTGCCAATTGGTTGCTATGGGATACTATACGGAGGCACTTGGGAAGTCACTAGTGATGACTAGGGTTGCCACCTTTTCTGAAAAAAATACCGGCCTTCCTATATGCTTGCCGTTTTTTCCCTATTAATAACATTGGCATCAAGCATCTTTTTTATCGGCCAGGCCGGTAAAACACCTGCCAGTTGGCAACCCTAGTGATGGGCCAATTCCTCCCGTTCCGCTTTGGCAAAAAAATCATCGAAACTGGAAAATTGATGCCCGCGTCAATTTTACCGCTTTCGTTAAAGTGAAAGTGACGCGAGCAACTTTTCTGATGCGCGTCCAAAATTTTTTGATGCCGGTGAATTTTCGCGGGAGCTTCACAAATTTATTTCGGCAGAGTCGAAACGCAGAATTTTAGTATAATCGTGGTAGGGTTGTCATCGGTCTGGATTTCATTTGGACAGTCCGGTTTTTGAAACTGATGTCCAGATGAAACGGACTCTTTTCTGGACCGGGTACATCGTCGGACTGGGCCGGTGGGAAGCCGGGAAAAAACACGTTGGGCCCCTGCCGACCCAGCCCCCGGTGTCCTGGCCCCTCCCCCGATGTCCGGACCCCCAAATAAAAATGAATTGTTGCGCTGGTATCGCATGAGCGTCAGCGTTCGCGCATTGCGCGGGGGCCCCGGAGTATAGTTACCCGGTGAGCCCCCCCATGTCCAGTCCGGCCCTGACCGGGTATTAAGGGGGAGAAGGAGCCTAATGGTGAAAAATATTCCCCCTAGGTTAGTGCTTTTGACCCAGAAGTCTGTTACCAGATCCAAAAATGTATTAAATATCAAGGTGCCTCAACAACTTGAAATTATATAAAAATTATTTTTGCGGCGGTTTCGTGAATTTATTTGCAGCAAATCCACGTATGGCGAATTCATTCGGACATCACTACCCAGTTCATTTTATTTTTGACGCCTGTGAATTTTCGCTGCGGTTTTGTAAATTTATTCGCCGGCGGTGAATCGCAGGAATTTGCAGCGAATTCGCGCCTGGCAAATAAATTCGGCCATCACTACCCAGTAGCAACTTTCTCTGGCCCAATTAGCTGGAGAGCCTTTAGCCAGAGGATCAATTGGTTCTCTGCCCCACAGTGGGGGTGATGATCGTCCAGCTAGGATGTACACCCCTCAACTGATGGGGGTTATGTAATAAAAGGCACAAAGTTTGCTCAAGAGCAGTAACCCATAGCAACCAATCAGCAGGCAGCATTTACTGGTCACTTGTTTAAAAGAAAACATCTTATTGGTTGCTATAGGGTACTGCTCCTGGGAAAACTCAGTGCCTTTTATTCCATATAGGGGTAAATCTTAGTTAAAGGACCAGTAACAGCAAAAATTTTTTTAAACATTTGTTGGTATAATACGAAAAAAAAAAAAACACCAACACATATTAAACTTTAAAATCGCAAAGTCTTTATTAAGAAATAACTTACCGAAACTCCTCTTCAGAATGGCGATCGGGTGAACCAATCATGCGGAGCTCGATTTCTCCCCCCTGCCTTCCTTTTAGAAGATAGCCAAGGTGGAGAAATCGAGCGCCGCACGATGGATCGCCACCCTGTGGCTGTTTCATAAGAGGAGCACAAGCGGAGTTTTCGGTGAGTTATTTCGTAATAAAGACTTGGCGATTTTACATTTTAATATGTGTCGGCGTCTTTTTTTCGTAGCATACAAAAATTTTTTTTTTTTAGAATTTTTTGCTGTTACTGGTCCTTTAAAGAAAGCCAAGATGTTGTTCCAATGGTGATAATGTGATGCACAGTGCAAATATTTAGACATTTACTTGTGCACCTTCCAATGGCATCTCCTTCTGAGGTTGCTGCGGGCAGAGTCCGGTCAGAAGGAGAATGAAGTCTGGCGGGGAATTTGCATGGAAGCCAATTAAAAGGCTGACAATCTAATTGCCAATAAACCAGGCAGAATTCTCGATTTGCTATTGCCTAATTGAATGAATCTAACAGGAAAACAAAGGGAATTATTCCGCTGTCTATTCAGCCTTGTTCCCTAATAAAGATTTACCTGCTTTGTTTATTCTGCCAAGGATTCCGATTCCGCACATAAAGCAAATGTCACCGGCTGCCATTTATTTTCCTATTAATTTCAGGACTGAATTAAAGGGCAAATAAAGGCCCTAGATATTGTGCATTTATTTTGTTAGTAGGTTGTAGACGAGTATTTCCCACAGGAACCCTCTGTACTCCTGGGCCCCCAGCAACTCCTTCAATCAGCTCCGGGTGGCTAACTGGGCTGCAACTTAGAGGCATTATGAGATTTTTAGTGCGTAAAGGAGAACTAAACCCTAAAAATCAATGTGGCTAAAAATGGCTTATTTTATATAATGAACTTATTGCACGAGGCTAAAGTTTGAGCTTGTCAATAGCAGCAATGATCCAGGACTTCAAACTTGTCACAGGGGGTCACCATCTTGGAAAGTGTCTGTGACACTCACATGCTCAGTGGGCTCTGATTGGCTGTTGAGAAGCTAAGCTTAGGGCTCGTCACTAATTATCCAGCAGAAAATGAGCTTCCCTGGCTGTAATATAAGCTGATGCTACAGGTTTGCTGATTATTAAATTCTGATGCTAATTGCACTGGTTTCTGTGCTGCCATGTAGTAATTATCTGTATTAATTACTAATCAGCCTTATATTGTGACATTTCTATTCTATGTGTACTGTATATTGTGAGTGGCTCCCTAAGCTCAGTAAGTGACAGCAGCACAGAGCATGTGCAGTGAATCAGCAGAAAAGAAGATGGGGAGCTACTGGGGCATCTTTGGAGACACAGATCTTTACTGCTAAAGGGCTGTGGTTGCCTTGGGCTGGTACAGAAGCACAAAACATCATGTACAACATTTCTAGCTACTACCTAAATTTAAGCTTTAGTTCTTCTTTAAACCTTTCAAGAGTCTGGTATTAGATCGTTACTTGCTGTAATGACTACACACCTAAGCCTTGTCCCCAGCGACCTACAGTAAACTGCCTTCTGCTTTAATTAGAGGCCCAATTAACATAACATGCGTCTGTGCTGATGTTACAGAATCCCGGCTGGTTGTCCTGCCTGTATATCCATCAGAGCAATAATTGCACGGCTGCTCTGCTATAATTACCCATAATGCTTATGAGAGGTAATATTTTATCCTAATCTTCAGTCCCCCCCCATGCATATGGAAGCAATTGGGGAGCCTGCGTAGAATTAATTCCATACCTAAAGGCAAAGTGACTTTGACACTTTAATACGTAAGATTTATTGCTCCTCGGAGGTGGTTTGTATCATAATTGTGTGATATTGACTATATAATCCTGCAAAATGACTTCTATATACCCTTAAGCTGTAACTGTTTGCACTTAAAATTAGAGGAGGGATTGATATTGCCCTTCGGCATCCGGTATCAGGCTCAGGCAAGGCCATGGAGCATAACAAACGGTTAGTTCTGCTCAAAAATGAAATCCTAGTGAAATGTAGGCTGCATTTTAGCGGAACAGTTTATAGGTTTTGAAATATTTACTCTTTTGGGTTTAGCCGTCTTGCCATTTTAACTGCAAGCTAGTTGCTAGGGGTTTATTACCCTAACAACAATGTAGCAGCTTGGATGTCTGAAAATAAAGATAAGCTGTACAATACAAAAAATAGAAGTCTTGGCACCGGTGCTTTGATCCCTGCTTATCAGAACTATGACCTGGCAACAAACCTCTGCCTGTGTATCCCAGTCAGTAATGGATGGCAACCAAGACCTCCATAATATAATATCATGTTATAGAGCACTTTATAATGTTAGAAAGTACAGATAGGTGGTACGATTGAGAAAGGTGGATGGTCAAATCAGGGCCAAATTGACTCCATACTTGCACAAAGGGTAAGACTGAAGGCTGAGCTGAGCTGTGATTTGAAGAGAATGTGTCATAGCCAACTGAGATGTCTGAGAGAGAGAGAGAGAGAGAGAGAGAGAGAGAGAGAGAGAGAGAGAGAGAGGTGCTTATAGACTGACGAAGGGCCAGATTGACATCTGCTTGAGGAGCCACACAGAGGGTTATAGCTCAACAGTTTGCTTTGAAAGTCTAGGATTGTCCATGATTCTATCTTCATCTTCTCACTGTGTTGGAGACTTGCATCAGATCTGTCAATGAAAGTGTTTGAACGTCTGAGAGCAATAAGGTGGGACATATTTTGATTGTCCATGATTCTATCATCGTCTTCTCACTGTGGTTGAGACTTGCATCAGATCTGTTGAAAGTGCTTGAACGTTTGAGAGCAATAAGGTGGGACATATTTTGATTGTCCGTGATTCTATCATCGTCTTCTCACTGTGGTTGAGACTTGCATCAGCTCTATCAATAAGAACAGCAGAAAAATGAACATTAATTTCAAAAACAGTTGCGTGACATTTGCTTTGGTTTCCACCAAATAAGCACAATGGAATGTTCCCCTCTAAGGCAGACTACAACCCCCTTACTTATTGAGGATTCCCTGGTTGAGGTTTCCCAGAATTACAGATGTTTAACTCAGCTTCTTAATATTGCAGGCAGGAAATTGAATCCCTTTTGTTTCAGCCTTGCAGTATTTACTCAGCAGGACACCAGTCCTATATCATTAATGGTCTCCCTTTTATGCATACGTGGCAAGAGATGGACACTGGATCCTTGGCCTGTCCTTCACATACTTCTAGGTTCTGAAATTGTTCCAACATACTTTCCATGGGCTTCAGTGTAAATGCAATGGCAAATCGAGGTAATGCATTGCTTCTCAGTCACTTACAATTCATATATTCTGCAACTCATTACTGATGTTGACTCTGGGTCACTAAGAGGGCTGATTATATAAATTAGAGTAGTGGCATTTTAGCACTATGTGCCACCTTCTGAGAAATCACATACATATGCATGCCTGCAGTTAAACATATTTACCAAATCTATTAGCTCCTTGTGTGTCTCTAGTATTCTGTATAAACCGTTATTAAAGAACCTTTAATGGTCCTTGCTGAGGAACACATGTCGCAACTAACGATGAGATGACTCTCAGCTTCTGATAATGCTGGCAACGTTTTATTTAGTAGGATGTTGAACTTATTAAAGACATTTAAAAATACATTATACCCCTATACCCAGTGTTAAACTGGGCCTTCTAGGTCACACTAGAGCGGCTCGATCTCCTAAGGCCCACCAGTGAACCTGGCAGTGAAAGCCACTTTAATAACAACGCAATGTAGACAGAGCTAAATGTAAACAGTGGCACAGACCTATGGTGGAAGTAAAAAAGAGATGATGGGAATTGTTCTTGGCTGAGATCTGCTAGGAGATTGTGACATTGACAGCCCACACTTAGACCTGGTGGTAATAAGAAAAACCTTATGGAAATTGCTTGTGACTGGGGCCCAATAGGGAAGGGACTAACCAGGGGATCCTCTAGTGTTCCAAAGGGTCTTCAATCTGGCCCTGACTATCACTTCTATCAGTAATTGCCCTACCAAAATTTCCACCTCTGCCACCATATGAAGGCACTTTCTACATCTGAATGGATACATTTGCATTCCTGTATATAAATATGTCCTGTTGGAGATGGCAGTTGGAGTTGGCAGTGATTGACTCCAGTCGAGAGAATTACTTGTCTATAGGACAGATTCCTGCTGGAAACATTCTAATGCTATGATAATCAACGACTTTGGGGAACTATAATTATGCTATAGTAGATATCGTAAGTAAGATGCTCAGTCAAACCTTTTTAAATGACAATCATCAGTTGTTGCAACCTTTCATATCAATTTGTCTTTGCAGTACAGTATACAAGGCTGCTGAATGTTCCGGACTTTATGAATATAATTTACATGATAATTATGAATAATTATTATATGACGGGCACATTCATTTGCCTAGGAACAGGCATAGCCAATAAAATGACGTGGCCCCGTTTAATTGTTTGATTACTGCATTGTGATGTGTGGGTGCATGTGATTACATACGAGGCTCGGTCATCATGTGCTCAATGTTCTTCTCAGGGGACCCAATTTCTGTCACAGAAATAGCTTTGTGTCTTGGTTTACAACCAGTTATCCACCTGATTTTGATTTTATTTTGTAACTGGAAATGTTACTGTATTCTGGGTAACTAGGGTCAGACAATGTCCTGGTGGTCCCCACGTTATGACAACATGTAGTACTTTTTATATCTAATGACAGATAGAGTGGACCCTACAGTATATGAAGAGACCCAGTGGTAACCTTCAGCATTCTGGCCCATAGCATTAAGTATTTTTATCCTCTTCCTTTTAGCACTTACAAATGTGAAACTCTGGGCAATCGACCGACAATGTTTCCAGACGATAATGATGCGGACGGGGCTCATCAAGCAGACGGAATACATGGAGTTTTTAAAAAGGTGGGAATTCTTATTGTTTTCTTTTTCTTTTCCATAATTATTTCAATTTTATAGAAACAATATGTGAGAGAAATGTGTTTTTTAAAGGAAAAAGTTAAACCTAAAAAAGAATATGAATAGAAATGTTGTATTTTATATGCTGAACTTACGATATCAGCCTGGGTAGTCATCAGCCTTACATCAGTAATAAAAGTAATAGAAGGCCTTCAAACTTGTCCATAGCAGCTCACTATCTTTAAATATCTATGCACCACTGTGTGTGCAACAGAGCCCTAAACTTAATGCTTGATTTAGATATCTGGAGATGGTGAGCAAGTACTCTGTAACCAAGAATTAAAGGGCCAACCATGTGTCAATTAATGTTCTAGCACTTCCATCAAAGCCCAGCACTGTAGTCTCAAGAAAGCCCTGTTCCTAACACCTACCACAGGCATCAGAAGATGCTGAGAAAGAACTCTCTAACCATAAAGCAACGGGCCAACCTTTGCCCCATTCGTTCTCCAACACTTTCCAGGTGCTGAGCCCAGTACTGAATAGAAATGTTGTATTTTATATGCTGAACTTACGATATCAGCCTGGGTAGTCATCAGCCTTACATCAGTAATAAAAGTAATAGAAGGCCTTCAAACTGATTTAGATATCTGGAGATGGTGAGCAAGTACTCTGTAACCAAGAATTAAAGGGCCAACCATGTGTCAATTAATGTTCTAGCACTTCCATCAAAGCCCAGCACTGTAGTCTCAAGAAAGCCCTGTTCCTAACACCTACCACAGGCATCAGAAGATGCTGAGAAAGAACTCAGCCTTGCACCCATTGATGCTCTAGCACTTCCATCAGGCTCCAGTTGCTGAGTCCAGTACTGTAATCACAACAGAGCCCTGCTCTTAACACCTGTCATAGACATCAGAAGATAGTGAGCAAGTGCTGTCTATGGCAGGTGTTAAGAACAGGGCTATGTTGTGACTACAGTAGTTGGCTCAGTAACCTTTGTCCCATTCGTTCTCCAACACTGTCATCAATTGCCAGGTGCTGAGCACAGTACTGTAGTCTCAACAGAGCCCTGTTCTTAACACTTACCATAGGCATCAGAAGATGCTGAGCAACTACTCTCTAACCATAAAGTAAGGGGACAACCTTGCGCCCATTGATTCTCCAACACTTTCATCAATTGCCAGGTGCTCAGCCCAGTACTGTAGTCTCAACAGAGCCCTGTTCTTAACACCTACCATAGGCATCAAAAGATGCTGAGCAAGTACTCTCTAACCATAAAGTAAAGGGCCAACCTTGCACCCATTGATGCTTTAGCACTTCCTCAGGCACCAGTTGCTGAGCCCAGTACTGTAGTCTCAACAGAGCCCTGTTCTTAACACCTACCATAGGCATCAAAAGATGCTGAGCAAGTACTCTCTAACCATAAAGTAAAGGGCCAACCTTGCACCCATTGATGCTTTAGCACTTCCTCAGGCACCAGTTGCTGAGCCCAGTACTGTAGTCTCAACAGAGCCCTGTTCTTAACACCTACCATTAGGGATGCACCGAATCCACTATTTTGGATTCGGCCGAACCCCCGAATCCTTTGTGAAAGATTCGGCCGAATACCGAACCGAATCCGAACCCTAATTTGCATATGCAAATTAGGGGTGGGAAGGGAAAAACATTTTTTACTTCCTCGTTTTCTGACAAAAAGTCATGTGATTTCCCTCCCGCCCCTAATTTGCATATGCAAATTAGGGTTCGGATTCGGTTTGGCCAGGAAGAAGGATTCGCCCGAATCCGAATCCTGCTGAAAAAGGCCGAATCCTGGCCAAATCCCGAACCGAATCCTGGATTCGGTGCATCCCTACCTACCATAGGCATCAAAAGATGCTGAGCAAGTACTCTCTAACCAAAAAGTAAGGGGCCAACCTTGCACCCATTGATGCTTTAGCACTTCCTCAGGCACCAGTTGCTGAGCCCAGTACTGTAGTCACAACAGAGCCCTGTTCTTAACACCTGCCATGGACATCAGAAGATAGTGAGATAGTGCTCTGTAACCACAAAGTAAGGGGCCAACCTTGCAGGGGTCCCCAACCTTTTTAACCCGTGATTCACAGTGAGTCACATTCAAATGTAAAACAAAAAGTTGGAGATCAACATAAGCATGCAAAATGTCAAATATTGACTATTGGTAGCTCACATGTAGACTGGCTCCAATAGAATGTTCTGTTTTGCAGTGTGCCTGTTTTTTTTTTTACAACTAAAGCTTTAAGCCAGAAATTTCAAAAGAGGCCACTGAGTGCAACATTCAAGGGGTCATCACAAGCCACTGTTTACAGATCACTGCTCCAGCACTTCTATTGGGCACCAGGTTCTGAGCCCACTACTATAGACTCAACAGAGCCCTACTATAGGCATCAGAATATGATGAACAAGTGCTCTTTAGCCAAGAAGTTAGGCACGAACCTCAAACCCACTGCTGTAGCACTTGCACCTGGAACTTTAATAAATCAAGCACAACCAATAGAAATCCACATAAAAATATGACTTTATTTATCCTAAAAAAGCTGCTTTTTATAATTGGACTGACTTAGGAAAGGAGTTACCATCCATGCACCCAGCGCTGCCTTTTAATGTGCCATTTCTGTGGACAGTAAATACTGGGGGTGCTTTGATGTTTTTGTCACATTTGAAGTCGGTCACAGAGGAGGACTTTTTAGAGGCAAATGACTGAAAGGCTTCTGGGATATTGTTATCCTTTCATCTGACCTTATTTAAATACTTAATATGGCTCTGTGTATAGTAAACAGCATACACATCATGTATTTTTAGCTGCATTTTCTTTCTAAATCATATCAGTCTGGGGGCTATGGCATTTACTAGGAGTTAATCTGTGTTATTATCCCTTAATATCCCATGCCACTGTGCAGATCCAGTTTAATCTCTCTCAGTGTTAATCTGCCCCACTCATTGGTAAAACTGCTCTATTTTTGTGTGGTGTAAACAAAAGAACCGTTGCCCATATGAATATGGACATATTTAATAAACATATATAAAAGCACAATGACATATATTCGTTAGTTATAGAGTGTTGACATGTTCCACAGAGATTATACATCATTCGCTGCCCCAGTGAGTCTAATTATCTAAGTCATTATCACAGTATTTACACACACACACTATGGGCAATTTTATCAGAAGTGATTTAGCCAGTTCAAGACAATCCTTAGCGGTTGACAGCAGAGACAGGTCAAAAACTCTGGACACCCAATGAAAGTCTCCAGTGATCACCGCTCACCGTCTCTCCCCACTATCAGCCACTTCTTCCCACACATCAACCCAATCACCTGGATGAACAAGACCAGAGCTAGAGAAGGTAGCACTTGGGTCCTAATGCCTCCACCAATCATTGGACTCAAGACAAGTGTTTCTGCTGCCTACCTCTAGTTCCAACTCTGGTTGAAAGGCTTAGGGCAAGTTTCCCACTGCAAGTTGCTATTAGTGTAGGGCCTTCTCTAATTCTCAAATGCTGAGCTCTTGTTTACCACCACCTTAGGCTAGGGACATACAGGGGCCACTAACTGAAATCCGCTGTCTGATTTCTGCCCTACTCCAGACAGTAGCCTCCTCTCTATTCCGCATTGAATCAGCTCAGCGCAAACAGACTTGGTGATGAACCATGAGTCTCTGAATTCTGAGCTGAAATCTGCCAAAGTCTGTGCAACAAGTCAATTCAATGAGGAAGAGAGAGAGGAGAGAGGTAGGGCAGAAATCAGCCATAGGATTTTGACTAGTAGATTACAGCCCCAGTGTGGCCCTAGCCTAAAGGATGGCTCTGGGTCTTCTTGTTTGTTTTTGGAACGTGGGGGAAGAAAACAGAGTACCCAGAAGGAACCTGCATAGACACAGGCAGAACATACAAACTCCTTGTCGAATGTGCCCTGGCTAGTACTAAACCTAGGACCCCAGCATTGTATGACAGCAATACTACAACCAATGGTCTTTTATTTTCACGCCAGGTAAGAAGTAGAGACCATCACAAAATTCCCCTTCTCTAATGAAGCAATGTATTTTATTGTCTCTATCCAGCTTTTTGCTAAACTGTAACTTATAGAGACTCCAAGTGCACTTACACTTTCTGCATCATCTCCAGAGTTATTTTGTTCCATTTTTCTTGCCAATTTTCTCCATTTCTAAGCACACTACAATAAATATTCATGTATCAGCGTTCAATTATTAAGTGCTTCTTCTATTGCTGAAACGTGTTACTTTATATCCATTTTAAAAACACTGACCCTAAAACACTGAGATTGGATTAACCACAAGAATGGATTTGCCACTCAGCAAAATGTTTTTTTTAAATTTGTTTTCCAAAGGGATATTCGCATATAAACCATTTAACCTCCAACCCCAGAGAGAGCTTTTACCCATCTCTTTGTAACCTTAATATGGAGAGGATTTTCTCTTGCTGTGATACAGAAATATACATTCAGAAAGTAACCTGACTGTGTAGGCTTTTCTTTGGTTGAAATCTACTTTTTTTAAAATACAGATGTTAAAATAATCATAATTTTAAATTGCTGATCCGGAAGTCAAAGGCATTATAATAATATATCCGTATAGCTTCTAAATGCTACAATATTACTTTAGAAGTTCAAAAGATGAAAGGCGGCACTCCGGTAAGTTAAAAAGGTGGTATATTCCAACAGGTCACTGACCCATAACACCTGACGCGTTTCGGGAGTAAATCCCTTAAACATAAGCCTATGATTAAGGGAGTTACTCCTGAAAAGCGTCGGGCGTTATGGAGTGCCGCCTTTTATCTTTTGAGCTATTACGATTCTAGTGGGGACGCTGATGGCAGAGCACCCGGACTATTTCAAATAAACAATGGAGCCTACATTAATTGGAACACACAGGGGGTGAGTTTGGGGAGGCCTTTTTTCCTTTTATGTACTGCACAATATTACTTTAATACCAATATTTCCTCAAGTGCTCTCAAGTTTCCTAGAAGAACATTGTAACATTTTAGGGAAAGAATATGTATCTGTCTGTTCCTTTCTATTCTCTGCCCTGGTGGTTTTGACTTTTGAAACAATGTTGCAGAAGCCAGACGTCTAGCAGACCTATGAAGACGCATGCGAGGCTAACTTCCTGCTTCACTGTTTCAAGATGGAGAGAACAATGAGACACAATAACAATGACATTTACAAATAACTTTAAAACAATGAAACATTTTTAATGGGTGTAAATTGGGAAGTTTCCTAGAATTAAATGTTTTTTCATCATGTTCATTTTAATTCATGGATTAACTTTTCCTTTAAATCCTTTTCCTTTAAATCCTCATTTAAGTTGCCAAAGTGAGCGTCTGCTGAATTTTAAATTCGATTTTTGGGCAGATATTGGTCGAGCAGTTAGGCCTTGGCTTTTCAGGGCAGAGTCAGTAGCTTTAATTGGCCTGCCGACAGCCATCTTAAGTTTTATTCTATATTTTATTTAAACACAGATTATATAAATATATTTTCAGCAAACAAGCAAAAAGGCCATGTTTCTCTTTCATGAAGGAGAACGGGAATGACTAAGAAGCAAGAACAACAAGCATTAGAATCTATTCATATTTATAAGGTATGAGTCAGGTTAATTTATAAATGGATAAAAGGCACTCTACATTGCACAAAGAAACAAAACAAGCTATTCGTAACTGTAATTGTTATTAGTGCAAGTGTTCGTTTATTCATTTCTGTTCCCTGCTTCTCACACTTGAAGCAATGTGGCACTGGGGTAACACTTGAATTTAGGCCACCGACCCTTAGGAGGTGTAGAACCAACCTGAACATAATTTAAAAAACACAAAAATAGAAATTCTACTGTACAATTACAGATACTAAGAGTCTTCTATTCAAAATTTGCTTCAAAATATATTGTGTTTTTTGAAGTAAATTTATTGCACTCTCAAGTTTTCTTTTTTGGAACTCCATGCCGCTTATGTATCTAACACTCTAGTCAATGATGTCATTGTTTTTCGCTCGGGTTACACTGGTGCCCATATTAACCTAGAGGCTGGTTAGACATTGCTGGCCAAAAAACTAATCAGAAGCAGTCACATGTATGAGCTTCAGTTTTCTCAAATTTTCTGCACAACATGCAAATCATTCCCGAAGAACAATTCCATAGGCAATGATCATCTGAAGTTGAACATACCCAAAGAACAATGCCAGAGATGTTGATCATCTGAAGCTGAAAATTCCTAAATAACTATTCCACAGGCATCCATCTGAAACTGAACATTCCTAAATACCATTTCCATAGACGCTGATTAGCTGAAGTTGGACATTCCTAAAGACCATTTCCATAGGGACTGATCATCCGAAACAAGCTGAACATAACCAAATAACAATTTCAGAGATGCTGAACATTTGAAGTTGACAATTCCTAAAGAAATATACCATATACCATAGGCATAGACCATTTCCATAGGTGCTTATCGTCTGAAGTTCAACATTCCTAAAAAACATTTCCATAGACGCTGATCATCTGAAGCTGAATATTCCTAAAGAACATTTCCATAGGGCCTGATCATCTGCAGCTGCACATTCCTATAGACTATTCCCATAGGCGCTTATCATCTGAAGTTGAACATTCCTAAAGACCATTTCCATAGGGGCTGATCATCTGAAGCTGAACATTCCTAAAGAACAATTCCAGAGATGCTGATCATCTGAAGTTGACAATTCCTAAAGAACTATTCTGCAAGGCATCAATCATCTGAAACTGAACATTCCTAAAGACCATTTCCATAGACACTGATCATCTGAAGTTGAACATTCCTAAATACCATTTCCATAGATGCTGATCAGCTGAAGTTGAACGTTCCTAAAGATTATAGCCATAGGCGCTGATCATCTGAAGCTGAACATTCCTAAATACCATTTCCATAGACGCTGATAATCTGAAGCTGAATGTTCCTAAAGACCATTTCCATAGGGCCTGATCATCTGAAGCTGAACATAACCAAAGAACAGTTCCAGAGATGCTGATCATCTGAAATTGACAATACCTAAAGATCTATTTCCCAGGCATCAATCATCTGCAGCTGAACATTCCTATAGACCATTTCCATAGGCGCTTATCAGCTGAAGTTGAAAATTCCTAAAGACCATTTCCATAGGGACAGAGCATCCAAAGCAAGCTGAACATAACCGAATAACAATTTCAGAGATGCTGAACATTTGAAGTTGACAATTCCTAAAGAACTATAGAATAGGCATCAATCTTCTGAAGATGAACATAACCAAAGCACAGTTCCAGAGATTCTGATCATCTGAAGTTGACAATCCATAAAAATCTATTTCACAGGCATCAATCATCTGCAGCTGAACATTCCTAAAGACCATTTCCATAGGCGCTGATCATCTGAAGCTGAACATTCCTAAAGAACAACTCCAGAGATGCTGATCATCTGAAGTTGACAATTCCTAAAGAACTATTCTGCAAGGCATCAATCATCTGAAGATGAACATTCCTAAAGACCAATTACATAGGTGTTGATCATCTGAATTTGAACATTCCTAAAGGCCATTTCCATAGACGCTGATCATCTGAAGCTGAACATTCCTAAATACTATTTCCATAGGCACTGATCAACTGAAGCTGAACATGCCTGAAGAACGAGTCCAGAGATGCTGATCATCTTAAGTTGACAATTTCTAAAGAACTATTCCATAGGCATCAATAATCATAGATGCTGATCATCTCAAGTTAATAATTCCTAAAGACCATTTTGGTTGGTGCTGATCATCTCAAGCTGAACATTCCTAAAGAACAATTCAGAAGTGTCAATCTGTACTTAAAAATACCAGAAGAGCAATTTGAGTGCATATATATATATATATATATATATATATATATATATATATATATATATATATATATATACAGTATATAGGTGCCAATCACTTATACAAATGTAAACAACAAATGAATATTTATATTGAATATGCAGTCAAGGCCATGCTATTATGGAGTGGGTAGTGCATAACAGCTAATAATTCCCATCTCTGTGTGCTTTAGTTTTAATTCACTTTGCAGTCAGTGCACACAGAGATCTTTGAAAGATGTTATTTTGCATGTGAAAGCTAGTTTGCCGTGCAAGTTAAAGCCCTGCAAATCCAGCCATCCATGCAGAAGTGAAATGAAGTTTAATATCACAGATGTGCCAAAGGATCAGAAGGGGCCCTTTGCTTACTATCTGCCGAAGACTTATTTGCTTATGTCTGTGCCGAGTACGTGCGCTTGTTGAGCAGCCTGCAAAGAGGCAAAATCCAAACTCCCTTCCTCTGTTGTTAATTATATAGGTTCATTATCTCAGCACCTGAAAATAATTATATAAGTTAATTGAAATAATAATAAGTTAATTGAAATTGTTAACAAATTCGTTTTGGGGCTTAAACACTAATAACAAAGTATTTTTCCTCTATTGCCAAGTGGCTCATATTTCTGGAAAGACATTTGCAATCATGTCTGTGGCTTCTAAACTTATTTAATATCATCTGGCGCTTGTTTCTCTGTTTAAACACAGGGCCGGCCAGATTTCTCTTTCTATCAAAGCTGCACATTGCTATTCATGTCATAAATGTGGCCAAAACCGATTTTCTGATGGGTCATTTTTCCACGGCACCTTTCTAATGTCTCGAATGTTGCTAAGTGATTCTGTCTTCCCGTGGAAACATTTTGGCTCTGAATCAGGGGCACCCAGTGTTACGTACTCAATAAACACTGTCAAACTGAGGAGCTGGGAAACTGTGCACCTGCGATAAAAATATAAATGTGCACTTGGGTGTGAAATGAGGATGTAGAAAACAAAATCAGCGGGGAAGAAATGGCTTCGTATCAACTTCAAAGCAAATTTGTATTGTATTATTGGAACAAGGCAAACAAGTCCCTTTTGCTTTGATGGTAACAATATGGGAAGCAGACTCTGCCGGGGGAGACCGGGAATGTAGAGGAACCGCTAAAGTTGTAGCCGAGTATCATTTCAATAGTTGTGTGAAAACAAAGTCATATTGTGGGAGGCTTAGTGGGACATTCACTAAGATTCGTAGTTGCGCCAGGCGTACCTTCACCACTTCGCCAGGCGTAGTTTCGCCAGCGCTTTGCAAATTCACTTAAATCCGAAGTTGCGCTCAGGGGTAGCGTAAGGCTGTGAAGTTGTGCTAGCGTTGATTCGCAAAGCGAAGCTAAGTTACGCTAGCGATGGTTAATTTGCATACGGCGCCAAATTCAAATTTCAATGGAGGAATATGTAGCAGCACTACAAATGCCTGGGAAACCTTCAAAACATCAAATAAAATGTTTATTTTGCCCTACACATGTGCCCACTGTATAGTTAAGTTGCCATGAGTTAGGAAATGTAGGGGGGAAGGAGGGGAGCCCCAAAAATTTTTTCGATCTTTTTCAGCCTATCACCCATAATATAGAAAAAAACGCCAGCGTTTTTTGGGACTTAGAAAAAATTTTAACTTTTTTTGAAGAAATCCCTATCTACTCTATTGCGCTTCGCCTGGTCTGAGGTGGCGAAGGAAGTCTGGCGTAAAAGGTAGCGTTCAGAACAATGTGCGCGTTAGTGAATTTGCGTAGTCATGTCCGTTGCGCAAATTCGCCAGGCGTAAGGGTGCGAAGTAAGACTAGCGAATTTACGCCAGCGTTCGTTAGTGAATTTGCGAAGTAACGAAAATGCCCAACGCTAGCGATAGGCGCTGTGGCGCTTAGTGAATTTGACTCTTAGTGGGATGTCCAATTTGCAGCCTCCAACTATTGAACTAAGGTATCACCATCTCTAATTTTGACCCTCTTCAGGTGTTGCCATTTGGAATACGGGAAAGAGTGTTCCATTGCATGGCATTGATGACTTGGCAATGTCCAACTTGCAGCCTCTAATACTGATATATAGTTCCTTTATCTCTAATTATGGCTCTAGTCAGTTGTTGGCATTTGGAAGTCGGCAATGAATGTTCCATGGCATGGTGATGTCCAACTTGCAGCCTCCAACTATTGAACCAAGGTCCCTTTATCTCTAATTTTGGACTTGGTCAGGTGTTGCCATTTGGAACACAGCAAAGAGTGTTCCATGGCATTGATGGCTTGGCAATGTCCAACTTGCAGCCTCTAACTACTGAACGCAAGTTCCTTTATCTCTAATTTTGGCCCTAGTCAGATGTTGGCATTTGGAACTCTGCAATGAGTGTTCCATGGCATGACATGGTGATGTCCAACTTGCAGCCTCCAACTATTGAACCAAAGTCCCTTTATCTCTAATTTTGGAACTCAGCAACAAGAGTCTGGAATTTTAGAGTGTCTGGATACCTTTGGTCGCGTAAAGTACTTTTCCATTCCAAATCCATTAGTGAACTTTGTTGGCCAAAGGAGTGAGCTCAGTATCACAAATGCTTTTTTTGTTGTCCATTACAAACATCCTAAAATCTTCACCTGGGTGGCCTTTAAAACAAAGGTATCCTATTTCACAAAGTTAGTAAGATTTGCTAGCAATAAAGGCAGTAGCAGAAGTATATATAAAAATGATTAGGACATGCATAGCCTAACACGTTTCGTGCCAACTTAATTATAGGCCCGATGAGCCTATGTGTAAGTAAATTGGCACGAAATGTATTAGGCTATACATCTCTTAATTTGTAGATACACTTCTGCTACTGCCTTTATTGCTAGCAAGTTTCACTAACTTTATGAATTTTTTTCCATTACTGGCAACACCCTTGGACTGGGGTTTTTGTAGTGAGACTGCACTAAGTTGTATTATTTTGTGTATTTATACTTTCCAAGTGAATACAGTATACACACCTCCTATTTCCTATTTCACCTCGTTATGTTTGGCTTGCCATTCTTTTTAACCGTGGATTAACAAGTTGCGTGCACTCACCCTCTTAGATCCACGGGTACTTATCCACCGTGCTACAACATAGTAAGTGTCCCCGGATCCAGACGAATAAATACAGATTCAGCAATTGTACTATGGAGCACACAGGCGGTTGTGGAAAAATCAAGTCTTCTTTATTGAAAAAATGGTTTTAAAATCATCAGAGCAGTATACATGTGGATATGACATCCCCCACACTTGACGCGTTTCGTGGCATCTCGCCACTTCCTCAGAAGCATAGGGAAACCCACCCCCCAACACCGTTAATAAAACCACAAGACCCAACCCCTAAAAACATTAAGCCAATCAGATCATTGTCACAAAGAACTTTGTCACAATTTATATCAACAATGTTGCTATAAGCTTTTTGCAACATTGCTGATATAAATTGTGACAACGTTCTTTTTCCCAGATTAGCCTGACCTGACCAGTAGGTGGCATAAACAGAGAGATCTGTGTTTTCTGATCAAGAATGTCGATCATTATTATATAATTAATGATCTGATTGGCTTAATGTTTTTAGGGGTTGGGTCTTGTGGTTTTATTAACGGTGTTGGGGGGTGGGTTTCCCTATGCTTCTGAGGAAGTGGCGAGATGCCACGAAACGCGTCAAGTGTGGGGGATGTCATATCCACATGTATACTGCTCTGATGATTTTAAAACCATTTTTTCAAAAAAAGAAGACTTGATTTTTCCACAACCGCCTGTGTGCTCCATAGTACAATTGCTGAATCATCATTCTTTTTAACCCTCTGTTGGTCAGCGACAGACATCATGAATAATTTGGTTGTGCAAGGAAAATAAATGTTTGGTTGAGAAGGCACATACATGAAACACCAAATATGAAACACATATAAGAAGACAAGACCATTGCCATGGAGCATGGCTGACTATATAAGGGGGAACAAAAAAAATGAAGTCCATCTTAAAATAAATGTCTATTTTACCTACTTTTGTAGAACATTTTTTCTACTTCTTGTGTTAACATGATGATAATTGGGCTCATTTCCAGTAACGGGATGGTCTGGGGGTTGGCAAAACCTGCTTTGTGTTTGGAATAAAAAAAATTTAAAGAAGCCAGGTGGCTTTGTTTTTTGTTCCTTAACAGAAGGTTGCGAGAGCGAGGCAATTTAGGGCCTAACAAGTATGATAAATGGAAGTGTCTGTCAGGAAACAGCTTGTTAAACAATAGCGGGAGGCAGATCCGTACAGTGTGTGACACAGAGCACAGCTGGCGGCCTGTAATACGGCATTTTTATGCCAATATCAAAGGCATTAAATGTTCTTTTCTTTACTACTCAACGCTGGAATGTCGGCGGGTATTCCGAAGAAATAACATAGCCGATAAATCTTTACACTCCCTGACTGGGAAACACATAGGGAACTTTTTGCATTCCAGCTGTTACAGAAAGGCACCTACCATCAACCCCAGCTAACAGAGTAACCACAACCATGCTGGGAGTTGCAGTTTACTATTGGACCATTATTTGTCATGTCAGACAACAGTACTGCAGCTACAGGGGCAGGAGTATTAATAAAATGGGAGAACCCACTGAAATTAGGAGGAACCCGGGTAAATGCTCACTTAGGGAAGTGTTTGTCTAATGGGATTCTAAGGTTGTTGGGAGTTAAATGTTTCTGCACCAGTTCAAATTTCCAGGGTTCCAGGGTCAGGTTTGTCAGGTCTATTAATAAGTAATAGTTATTGTTGTTACACAATGGAACTTTATTGACTGTGAATGTGTTATTTGAAATAAATGATATTTTATGTGTGTGTTTCCAGGTTCATAAACAAACAAATCAAATGCCTTAGGGAAACATTTTTCAAGCTCAGGAACAATCCCAAATGATTTGTACACACATATATATATATATAATACACAAAAGCCATGAATATCTTGTAAATTATATACTTATAAAAGGTGAGTTCTGATGTCATCAGTTATAATAACGATTTATTCGCCCATCCCTACTGTCTGCTTTACATGCTATAGTGATGTTTGAGTTTTTCTGACCCAACCCCCAAGAACCTGCACCTAACCCTAACCTATTTATATACCTGCACCCGTCTCGCCCCGCAGTGATGTCACCAAAGGGGCGGGGGATGCCGGCTTGCGAGTTTCTAAAAAGCAGAACGTGCGGTGGAAGTGGAGCACTAGGACGTCACAGGCTAAAATTTAACCCGCACCTGCCCACAGCCCGCAAACTTTTGGGCAAATTCACTAAGATGCGAAGTTGCGCCAGGCACAACTTCGCCGCAAACTTTTGGGCAAATTCACTAAATTCCGAAGTTGCGCACAGGGGTAGCGTAAGGTTGCGAAGTTGCGCTAGCGTTGATTCGCTATGTAAAGCGAAGTTACGCTAGCGAAGGCTAATTTGCATACGGCGCGAAATTCAAATTTCAATGGAGGAATACGTATCTGCACTACAAATGCCTAGAAAACCTTCAAATCAGCAAATAAAAATGTTATTTTGCCCTACACATGTGCCCACTGTCTAGGTAAGTTGCCATGAGTCAGGAAATGTAGGGGGGAAGGAGGGGAGCCCCAAAAATATTTTCGATCTTTTTCAGCCTATCACCCATCATGTAGAAAACACGCCAGCGTTTTTTGGGACTTAGAAAAAAATTTGACTTTTTTGGAAACAATCCCTATCTACTCTATTGCGCTTCGCCAGGTCTGAGGTGGCGAAGGAAGTCTAGCGTAAAAGGTAGCGTTCAGTACACTGCGCAAGTTAGTGAATTTGCGTAGTTACTTCGCTAGCGAAAATTCGCCTGGCGTAAGGGTGCGAAGTAACACTAGCGAAACGACGCCAGCGTTCGTTAGTGAATTTGCGCAGTAACGAAAAATGCCAAACGCTAACGAATTAACGCTAGCGTTCGGTGCTTCGGCGCTTAGTGAATTTGCGCCTTTGTTCTTCGACTTTGGGTCGGCTTGCACATCACTAACATGCTCCACCTAGTGGCTAAATGTAGAAATGAGATATTGGGTTGGAAGAAATAATTGAATCAGTCACTTTAAAGGGATACTGTCATGGGAAAACCTGTTTTTTTTCAAAACACATCAATTAATAGTGCTGCTCCAGCAGAATTCTGCACTGAAATCCAATTCTCAAAAGAGCAAATATAATTTTTTATATTTAATTTTGAAATCTGACATGGGGCTAGACATATTGTCAGTTTTCCAGCTGTCCCAGTCATGTGACTTGTGCCTGCACTTTAAGATGGAACTACTTTCTGGCAGGCTGTTATTTCTCCTACTTAATGTAACTGAATCAGTCTCAGTTGGACTTTTACTCTTGAGTGTTGTTCTTACATCTACCAGGGAGCTGTTATCTTGTGTTAGGGAGCTGCTATCTGGTTACCTTCTCATTGTTCTTTTGTTTGGCTGCTGGGTGAAAAAAGGGAGGGGGTGATATCACTCGAACTTGCAGTACAGCAGTAAAGAGTGATTGAAGTTTATCAGAGCACCAGTCACATGACTGGGGGCAGCTGGGAAACTGACAATAAGTCTAGCCCCATGTCAGAGTTCAAAATTGAATATAAAAAATAATTTTTGCTCTTTTTAAAAACAAATTTCAGTGCAAAATTCTGCTGGAGCAGCGCTATTAACTGATGTGTTTTGAAAAAAAAACATGTTTTCCCATGACAGGATCCCTTTAACCACTAGAAATAAAAGTATTCTCTGAAATAACCACAAACATGATGGTGTCCCTTTCAGCTGTTGCAGATACAGTAAAGCCTCAGTCTACTCTGTATAATCAACTCCATTAATATTTACCCTGCTGCGGCAGTAGGAAGCCTGGGATATATTTCCGTAAGACAAGTAGCTGCAGCAGAGCAGGCAAAGCCACTAGACTATTGAAATATACAAATGCCTGAAAACAAGGTCTCGGCAAGCGGTGACCCCACAACCTTATATCCTGCGCAAGGAAATTAAAGGGCAAACTAAGAACTGCCAGGGGATGCTGGGAGCTGTAGTACGATGATATCTCAGAGAACCCTGCCCTACGAGGAGATTAAACCCAATGATTTACAGAAACAAAAGTTGCCTGAAGAAGTTGTCTCCCCAAACTGCATAATGATCATCTTTGCTTGTTGCCTAGCAACAGCCTCCCGTTGAGCCATAGAGCTGCAATTCTGGGAAATTTAACCTTAAAGCCTCTGGTGTCGCATTCTAAACACTTAAGTCATTTTTTTTTTTTTTTTTGAAAAACAATTTGAAGTGATTTTCAGTGAAGCTTGCGCTATAAACCCATCCCGCCCCTGCGCCATTAGGTGTTTTATTGGACCCCTGGGTCACGTACGGCAGCGGCTCCCACTCAGATATATAATTGTACGGCACAAGTAAACACCGTATTTTACCGTAATTGCCTCTATTTGTTCAAGTCCTTTGCTGCATTCACAGTCACATGACACAGACGACGCAGTCTGCCCCAAATCTTACAAACAGCAGGCAGTGGTGCTTCATTGCTCCGACTGGAAGCAGCAGAAATAAGTGTTTCAATTGCTGGATATTTTCCTTCTTGGTCTAAAAGCAGAACTAAACCCCCCTAAAGTGAAAAGCCCCTCCTTAGTGCCCCCTCCCTTCTTCCTCATTGCATAGCGAATAAGTGAAAAATTTGCCCCTAATTGTGCAATTCACAATTGTGTAGAGTAGAGAAGCGGAGCTCGAGGACGTCATCTCCCGCATGTTCAGTTTTCTTTGGGGTCCTATTAGGGGGTTCAGTATCAGTACTCCTTTAAAGTTATTGGAAAGAAAAAAAAAAAAAGCTAACCCTTAAAGTTGCCCCACCCCATCATAGTACCCGGTAACTCAGGGAACAGATTTAAAACGTAACTTTTACTAGTAAATGACATTAAAATCATGAGTCCAGGAGAACATATAAAATAAAGAGATAAAGAGCCTGAAATTCGGTTAAGCGATGTATGCAAGCCGTGAGATAGATATTAGGCTGATTCGTTAGGTCTGCAGTGGAGCGCTACAGTAATAACGTAGTGGCAATAAAGACAATTGTCTCGTAGTCTATAGAAAATGGGTATCCAACCCAACTGCCCAACTTGGCACTTATGAACCCCAATTAGTCCGCCACCCCTCCACCCTCAGGCGTACCCTCCCACTTCCATAGAAAGAGATGGTTGGATTGGGTGGTATCAAAAGTTGAACCACTATTGAATTATTAAGAACGAGTTGTGGTACTCTCAGTAGGCTCACATTCTTTACACATCACACTCCTTTAAAGTTATATCGTATGATGTACAGAGCTGTCAGGTTTCCTTTGTAATGGTGTAGGCCAGCAAAACCTCAACCTGCCCCCAACCTTAACCTGCAAAACCTCAACCCGCCTCTGACCCTAACCAGCAAAACCTCAACCCGCCTCCGACCCTAACCAGCAAAACCTCAACCTGCCCCCAACCTTAACCTGCAAAACCTCAACCCGCCTCCGACCCTAACCAGCAAAACCTCAACCTGCCCCTGACCCTAACCATCAAAACCTCAACCCGCCCCCGACCCTAACTAGCAAAACCTCAACCCGGCCCCTCACCCTAACCAGCAAAACCTTAACCCGCCCCTCACCCTAACCAGAAAAACCTCAACCCTCCCCTTACCCTAACCAGCAAAACCTCAACCCGCCCCTCACCCTAACCAGCAAAACCTCAACCCGCCCCTCACCCTAACCAGCAAAACCTCAACCCGCCTCCGACCCTAACCAGCAAAACCTCAACCCGCCCCTCACCCTAACCAGCAAAACCTCAACCCGACCCTACCCAGCAAAACCTCAACCTGCACTCAACCCTAACCCGCAAACCTCAACCCACAGCCGAACCTAACCAGCAAAGCCTCAACCCGCAGGTGGTCAACCCGAACATCTCTATTCCATTGATATTTTCAACTTCAGTTACTGTGTTGATGGAAAGAATTGCTAAAGATTGCATTTCCACTATACCATCACTCTTATATATACAGGTATTTGACCTGTTATCTAGAATGCTTGGGACCCAGGGTTTTCCGGATAAGGGATCTTTTTTCGTAATTTGGATCACCATACATTGTGTGCTAAACTTAAAATAAACCCAATAGGGTTGTTTTGCCACCAATATGGATCTGTGTAGCTTAGTGACCATTAAGTACAAGATGCTGTTTTATTATTACAGAGAAAAAAGGAAATCATTTTGAAAAAAATAGAATTAGTGGTTTCTCAAAATCCAGAGCTATAATATAATAGTTTGCTGGATAGTGGATCCTATACTTGTATAGTTATTATAATAGCCTCCTTGTATGAAGCCAACAAATGGCATGGCTAATTGAAAACACCCAGAATCATAAAAAATATGTTTTTTTAGTCCATTAAAAACAGACCAGCGACAGACCAACACCTTATGCGTTTCGGGCGTTTCGGGCGTTTCGGGCGTTACCGCTCCTTCTCTGAATCGTGCACAAATGTCAACCCTAAAGCTGCCATCACCTTCAGCTGTTGGTTTCAGTATTCCCTGGATTGATTGATACTGGAACTGTGGGAAAATGCTGCATTAGTGATAAAACGTGGCAAACTGCATGCTTAAGCTGACAATCTAATGTTTTTGGAATGTGGTAGGAAACCCTCCCAGATACAAGGAGAACATACAAATTTCTTGCCCTGGCTGGAATCAAACTCAGGACCCCAGGACTTCAAGTTTCCCTCCCACTTCTAATAAGCCCCACCCCATCACAAAATTCTACCCTGCAAGATATTTCTGCATTTTCCTATCACTGGAGGAAACAAATCCATCAAAGCACTTTTCTATGTGCATGAACGTTTCTAGGTACAGTTGCCCTTTTATTTTTATTGCTTTCATTATGATCCATTGAGTTTACCGAAAGATCTAATAAAAACCATATGAGGAGCTACGCAAGCGCTTATGAAATGATATATATATTATAAATGGGGTTTTATAGGCACATAAAGCCTGGCACACAAGTGTAAATAGCTTTACGGAGAAATCTCTCCCTTTTCTCAGGCGATCACATTCTTAGAAGACAGAGACCGAAATGAAACATAAAATATAAATTCAACAAAAGTGCAGAAAAAAAATCTGAAAAGAGCCTAAAAAATATACATTTTAATTCCAGCCACTGCATGTTCTCCCCGCGTCTGTGTGGGTTTCCGCCATTATTCCAAAAACAAAAAAAGGCAGGTTAATTGGCTGATCCGTATGTGTGTGACTGTAATAGGGGCCTTAGATTGTAAGCTCACTGGGGCAGGGAATCATGTGCATGTAGTATCATCTCTGATACTCCATTATACCTCCAACATTTGCGGCAAATTGTTTTTGGTCCACGTCCATTTCATGGCCACACCCCCATGTCCATTTTACAAAATTTAGCAGGTTATGGAAAGTTTAAACACATTTCTGGGCGCTTTAGTGCCATGTTTTTCTAATGAAGATGAAATAGCCCTTTAAGCTGTCTCAGTTGTCCCAAGAGACTTGTTTATCTTAAATAATTACAAATGTATCTAAGTGCAGGTGCTGAGTGTTTTGGGCTCTCTGCCAAAAAGCCTCTTATTTGAATTAATTTTCAGAAACTTTGTATCTTTTTCTGGTGTCAGTGCAAGAGATCAAACAGAAAGTCAGGACTGTGAGCTGAGCTGTCAGAGTCGGGACTGTCCCTGCAGGACAGTTGGGAGATATAATATAGATACTGGTGGTCCTGGGATGTACCATTTCCCTGAACGTGGGGGTAATTCCACGGTTCCCATAAATATAACCATTGGGTGCTAATGCAGTGTAGACCTGCAATAAGTCTGACATTGTGACAAATATCCTTGTATTGTGTGTAATAAAAAGTATGGCCGAAAATTGCATTTTGCACACTGAGCTGCATCCCTAAACCGCCTTTACAAATTCCCAAATATTTGCTTACAGCAAGGACAGTAGAGACATGTCAGTGTAGCAAATACTCTATCCCAGTGCCTTTAAAGGAGAAGGAAAGGCAAAACAATAAAATCCCATTTTTACATTCTTTAATGAAAAATAAACCTTTTTCCGTTATACTTTAATTAAAAAATGTGTACCGTTTTTAGAAGAAACCTGACTGTATGCAGTGAAATTCTCCCT
This sequence comes from Xenopus petersii, assembly GCA_038501925.1. NCBI lineage: Eukaryota > Metazoa > Chordata > Amphibia > Anura > Pipidae > Xenopus > Xenopus petersii. The sequence goes on from CM076685.1 coordinate 6,740,575, forward strand.
TCATTTACTGCTGTGGATAGGAATTGTCAGACGGTCCCTAACTGCTCTGCAGGGAAACAATCATACTTATGAACAGCAGGGGGAGCCCCCGCCTTACTTACCAGCCATGCAGAACTCAAGCAGCTTTGTTTATGACGATCCCTAAGCAGCCCAGACCACACTGAGCATGTGCAGGGTCAGGGTCAGGCCAAGATGTTTAACAAAGTTACAAGATGACAGCCCCCGGTGGCCAACTTTGAAAGCATAAATCATTTGTTTGATTAGGCTTGTGGTGCAGTAAGTTCATGCTTATGTTTAGTATACAAAATACAGCATTTCTAGCCTTATTCTATTTTAGACTTTCCTTGTCCTTTAAACTTGTGTTTAGAAATAAATCACAGATTTGGTGGGTCTGTGCCGAAAATAACTGCTTTTGTGCTGTGATGAAGCTGTTTCCTTTGGCTTCGTAAATATTCGTAGGAAATCATTTTAACGGAATGAAACGTTTTCACTATCGCTGCAATTCTGCGAGAGTTTGGAGGAAGGTTGAGTCCTATCGGTGGTTCCCTTGGGATCAGCAGTGACAGATATGTGGGTGGCAGGAACGAGCAAAACACCTATTAGTGCAAGATATTCTAATGAGTAGGGATGTCGCGGACTGTTCGCCGGCGAACTTGTTCGCGCGAACATCGGCTGTTCGCGTCCGCCACAAGTTCGCGAACGTCGCGCGACGTTCGCCAATAGGCGTTCGCGTCAAAATCGTTCGACCATTCGACCATTCGAGCGCTAAAATCGAAGGATTTTCGTTCGAATCGAACGATCGAAGCATTGGATCGAATGAAATCATTCGATCCAATGGCTTCGATCGTTCGACTCAAACGAAAATCGTTTGATCGAACGATTACAATCCTTCGATCGTTCGAATCGAACGATTTTCGGATGATCGAAGTTCGCGAACAGTTCGCGAACTGTTCGCAAATTTTGCCGGTGTTCGCGAACGGCGTTCGCAAACACATCGGCGGCGGTTCGCTACATCCCTACTAATGAGCTCTCTGTCATAAACAGGGTCATTCTAAATAAATGAAAATAAATTGCTGTAATTGGCGTACGCAACTCACTGCCGCCTTTATTCCTAGTACAACATATGTCTCCCTGAAAGCTGCCTATATATATGTATAATGTATGTGTTTAATGAAAGCAGATCCTAAAAGGTGGGCTTCTTCAGCTTCATGTTTCATTTACCCACCATCAGGCAAGATTAACTTACATTGCCAGCAGCAGGATAGATCAAGTACCCGATGACTCACGGCAAAGAATAGGAAAATAGGGGCATGATCCAACTTTTTCCAGAGTTCTGATTGGCCATTTAAAGTAATGTCAGGCAGGTTATATACAGTATGCTTCTACATCTTAGGGCAGGGACTAATTGGGCCCATGGGATACTGGTAAAAAGCTGGGTCGGCCATGGTTCATGTAGGCCCTTTCAAGGCACATACCCCAACTGCCTGCCAGGAACTTCAAGTGCTCCATTGCCCCACCCCTGTCATGGCTGTGGCCACAAGTATGAAGTAAAAGGCACCGAGCCCTGGTGGGCTGGCAGTGGGAATATATGACTGGTGGACCCGTGAGTTGCAGCCCAGTGAACCCTGGAAACACCAGTCCGATGCTGTTTTAGGCAGCATAGTCAAGTGCCCCTTCCTACTAGTTCTTAGGAGTGATTGGGCTGGGTGCTTAAGTCATGGCTTAGTCCAAGAGTTAGTAGTCACCCTGGGAAATGCATTTGGTTGGGGCAGAAAGGGTTTCCGGGCCACCTTGGCAATTGACAGTGTTGTTGCTCTGTGCAGTTATTGGAGAGTTTGACTCAAAAACTTTACTTACTCCTTAATAAGTATTTGACAGCCCAAACGTTTGTGTCTGCCTTGTTTATTGGGTTGGTGCAGTTGTGGAATGTCCTCGGCACTAGAGAAAGCTCTGAGATCGGAGAACTATTATTTACAAACAGTGTTCATTCTGAATATAAGAGAAACAGCAGCACCCCTGGTGGTGAAAGTGTGTTCATCAAGGTGCCGCGAGTGTTGCTGGTGGAGAAGGCCTCTGCTGAGACACACAATATGGCAGTCCTTCATGTACTTAAGGGAAAAATAATTAAGATAAACTCACAATATGTTGAGCACTAAGGACTGGAAAGCTTTTGAGAGTCTCGCGCCCTTCACATCACATAATTGTGAATGTAATGAAAACAAAAGGGAATTGAGTTGGAGTGACAGAGAGGATGTCACACAGTTGAGATGGGAGATTCTCCTTGGGAAAACTGTTTGTCGTTCCAGAGTGACAACATAAAGAGAGCGCGTGGGAGTTTGTACTGAGCGCTTTACATTATTTAGTAATATCCAGACATGAATCGTCAGCCCGACGTGCCATTCTATTGTTCTGCATCCAAATGCTCATTTGTGGATTAAATAGAACCTGGACAGAGAGTTTCAGTAGTGCAGTGAGTTCTTTATTTCATGGCACACAAGGAAAATACTGTAATTAAGAGCTGCTCAGGTAATTATCTCAGTGCCAGTTCAACCTGCCTGTTGCCTGCATTGGACAGGACTGATGAGAACTCCTAATATAGTCTGATGAATAAGCTGCACTTTAATTAAACCTGCAGTCTGTCCTAATTAAAATTACTATTGTTTGAACTATATATTCAACTTATTCAAAAGGGAAGACAGTGTTGAAATGACATTTGCATACCCCCAACTGTCCCATTTTGAGCCCACAGAGTAGGGTTGGCACCTATGGATGGATATTTGGGTCAAATCTGCCTGCCTGGTTCTCCAAATTAGGAAAACTTGGCAGCATTTACTGAGATTGACATGGTGATCAGCCAATCACAGATCTCCATGTCAAAAAGCCCAGCCCCGTCACTCTGCCCCTTAAGCACTAGAGGTGGGGAAAGGTGGCAAGTCTAGTGATGGGTGAATCTGACCCATTTCTTACCCAATATTTGTGAAAAGCCATTGCAAAAGTATTGCACTCAATGGGTGTTTTGTAGCTCTACAATTTTTCAAACTGTGCCACATTTTTTAAACCATGTCCTTGGATTTTAAACCAAGTCTATGGGCATTTTTTTCTCAGCGAAATGCAGCAAAATATTTTGCTCATCCCTAGTGGCAACACAACCACAGGGGCTCTTCTAATGCTGATGGCCAAGGGCTCAACCCCAAAACCATTCCGGCATGTGGTCCTTAAATAGCATAACACTTCAACAAGGGAATTATTTTTAGCTTCCCACCCCATCTCCTTACTCACTTTCACACCATATCTTTTTCCCTGTAGATAACATCTCACAGCCCACGGCTATTGGTTTCCATGTGCTGGGTTCATTGTTGCCACGTCCTAGAGATAAAACTGTCTTTTCTGGTTTCCACGTGTAGAAAATATGATTTTCTTTCCATCACCAAAGAAATAATCATATTGTGTTTGGGTTTTTATTTCCTATTGAGTTTCTCTGATCCTTCTGGTGGATAGCCCATCCGTCATGCTTGATAAGGCTGATTAGCACCCAGGTCTTTTCTCTCAGGCTATTTCATATATGTAGGGATTGTTGTGGAAGATAATAGCTCTTAGGCACATTACTAATAGTATGAAGCGCCTCCTGCTATGTGGCTGTCCATATCTTTTTTTTCAAGAGTCAGGACCTGAGGCATTCTTATTTGCAGTATTATAAAGGTCTGTCTCTGTGAAGTAACCACAAAACCATCCTTCCATGCCCTTCTCCAGTCCCACCTAGTCTACTACATCCTTCTACCCACTGGCCTTCCCGACTCCATGGTAAGGGCAGTTGTATATGATATAATATCATAAGAGCTCATTTAAGACCACAAAAGCACATTTATGCACATTTCTGTAGTTGCACTGAGGCACCTGTGTTTGTCTTGCCTCCAGTTCCAAATATGGCACAGGTGTGCTCCTCCTCCCTGTCTGCCACACTCCCCTCCCCGTCTGCAACTCTGCCCTCCTTGTCTTCAGCTCTGCCACCCTGCCCGCCTCTCTGTCATTGCGGACCCTCCACGCGCAACAGGGGGAGGGGGAGGTGGTTGGCCAGCCAGGTTACCTAGGGTGCCTGGTCAGCTTAGCCCAGCCTTGCTTCAAGCTGTTGGGTTCCCACTATTGATTCACCCCACCCATCATGAATACAGTGCTGCCAAACTTAGGCAACCCTGGATTCATCTGACATTCATAGAGACCTACAGCAATTTTCCTACATGCAGGGCACGAAAGTAAAGGTACATGTTGGACTGTATTTGAAGAAAAGAATCCCAGTGTAAAGCCAACAAGTTTATAATCTCACCAGTAGTACTTGAGGTCCGGGTGCTCATGCCCCAGACCTACAGCTCAAGGTGGAAGTATCCAACCAAAGGAGAAAATTGCAAGCACTCACAGATCCCACAAACAGGGTTGTAAAAAGTCTGAGAATTTTATTTTAGGCCACACGTTTCGTGCCTGTAGGCACTTAATCATAGGCTCAATTTCCCTACATGCAGGGCACGGAACAAAGTAAAGGGACATGTTGGGCTGTGCCTACTTTTTGCTCTTTGCACCCTGTCCTGCTAGTTATTACTTTCAAAATAGTGTGGCAACCACAATATTTACCTTTTTGTATTAATTAGAAGTTGTATGGTGTTAAGAGGCAATTTTTTTCCCTAGAATGATCATTTCTTGCAGCAGATTACAGAGCAAACGTAACAAGTATTCATGCATTTCTAAATCACGAACGTGTCCAAAATTGAATGTTGATAAAACATTATCTGCAAAGCCCTTAAATGGTGTAAATACTGTTAAATGGTCCTTCGTCTTCAGCGCTTGTCAAAACAAGGCAATCTGGCATTGTCATTGTAATAAGGGTTTGAACTAAGGATTTTTATCTCCCTTTTGCACATTGTAATTTCTGGGATTTATGGTCGGAATTATGAATAAGTGTTTAAAATCGCATCAAATTGTTTTCAAAGGAAAGGGTGGTTTAATCTGTCATAGAAAAAGTGACACAAAATGTCATTGTTATAATTATCGCAATTTAAACATATGGCACACACAAAAAAAATAAAAAATAACATCAGATGATAAACTTTGTCGGCCCTTGTGTTTGGACTGCCGTGTAAAAAGATATATTTACATTGGGCATTGTTACTGTCTTCTGTTTGCCTGTGTGTTTCACCCTCTTCTTCTGTCTCCTTTCTTCCGCATTCTCCACCAACTTTGAGTGAGGTCTTGACAAATAGAAAGAAAGGTAGCTCAGATATGTAAAGCACTCACTGTCACTGGAGTATGATATTTAGGAGGGGCATGGTGCAAAAGATGGTTGAAATGTAACTTTTCATATTTCCTGATGTTCCAAGGAACTCCTTGAGACTGCATAGACTGAAGCTTAATGTATGTTAAGCCCCCAAATATTTTTTTTACAGAATGCATGCCAGAACAGACCTGGTGTATCTATAATAACATAGCATGGTTTTAATATCATTAGAAAGAGGTCCTGTATTCGTATGGCACATCCTCTAGCACCATTGCTTTAACCATCTTCTATTCTTGAATTTTACTCTTCTAAGTGTAAAAGTGAAAGTGATGGTAAATGTTTTATCATCATCATATAAGTGGTAAGTAGTTTGAGTGCCCTTCACTGGTGGAAAACAGGTTGGAACAGGTTGGTTGAATCTTATGCGGGTAGGGCTGGTTCATTTTTTTGGTATACTTAATGGACCAATTGGTTTTGAGGTCCATGAAAGGTCTAGGTCATGGTATTTGGAAAAGCTAAATGATCATATAATTTTGTTATCATACAGAGCAACTTCTATTCAATATGAGTGATCCTTAAATTATAGCATGTTGAGTTTTTTCTTTTGGAAGATTGCAAATTACGGCCCAGTGCAAAAAGTTCTTAATCTTATGTTTCCAGACTTTGAACTGTATATAGTCCCTTCTTTCCTTCGATTGGTCCAAGCACCACAATGTCTTGCCATCTAAATACCCGGGTTCCAGGGAGAAACTAGGGTTATCTATCAACTAAGAGCAACGACTACATTAGCTTCTAACCTTGACAGATGCCTTCCTTCATTTATCTGCTCCCCTGTGGATAAATGCTTCAGGAGTCTTCATTGCTATTAAATACAAACACCTAGAAAGAACATTTGGGAAAATGGTGTCTAGGCAAAAGTTAGATAAAGAAATATTTTCCCCTCATTTTAAATAATCCCAACCCTCGATGACATTGACTCCCAACCCTGCCTCATTATTTATCAGTAGTGAATATTATAAAAACAGTATATAGGTCCTATAAGGACTAGGACAGAACAATCCAATATTGATCACAAATTGTATCCATGTATACTAACTATCAATATATCCTCTCCTCGCTCAAGCCTTGCACCACAGGGTTTGACTCGCCATCAAGCTGGCATTGGCACCAATGAAGACCTAGACTAAGTAATTTAAGAGGCTTAACCATAACTGAGCTTTGTTCCTTAAATATTCTAGTATTTAAACAATCCATTTCTGGTGATTTTATAACCTTTTGTATCATTTGTGTAAAATTATCGAACCTGCTTTATCGTATGTATCAAGTTTTCTCTTAAAGGGGTAAATTTATCAAAGAGTGAAGTTCCGCCATTAGAGTAAAATTCCGCAGCTCTCAATTCATTTCTATGGGATTTTGAAAGGCGTATTTATCAATGGGTGAAGTGAAAGTTCACCCTTTGATAAATACGCCTATAAAAATCCCATAGAAATGAATGGAGAGTGGTGGAATTTCACTCTAGTGGCGGAACTTAACTATTAACTTCACTCTTTGATAAATATACCCCAAAGAATGAGGTTGGAAAATCTCACTACTGTTAAACTCAATGTGAATTGGCCACTTAGTAATTGATGCAAGTGATTAATAACCTTGTTTGTAGTTTGGCAATGAGCCTTATTTTCTCATATGCCGTAACACATCATATGGCCTAACCAGCAGGAATCAGCAGTAATGTGTGATGGTAACTTATACAGTATACCTAGTATCATGGTGGGAGCATTTGTTCAATTCCAATGGAAGTTAATAGTCCAAAATGACTGTATAATTTTCAGTGGATTAACTTCAAACAACCAGTCAGCAAACTTAAGTGCAAAATCACAGTTACACTGAAAGATATAATATTTGAGTTCAACTCTAACATCAAGCAAGTTGAAGGTCAAAGTATGAACGCTATAGTTTTGGCACACAGCTTTTTCAAATTGTCAAGAGGACCCCATTGTACTACTTCAAACAAAGTGCTTATTACCCTATGGCCGGTTGTTCTCTGACTCGATCTAGAAGAACTTATTTCAAAGGCTTCAAAGGCTTGGAGAGAAGAGATGTTAAGGCTGATGAAGCCAAATCATCACCCTGGAATTGTTCTAGACAACAGCGTCACAGTGTCTCATGCTCAAGTGTCTCTGCTAAGGCCCTTTAAAAATAGTAAACATGGGAAGGTCAGGAGAAATTGCTGGTGCTATTAAGGAATAACTTCCTCTTCTCTTCTTGGATAAGAGACTCTTCTTTTTGTAATGTTGTTAGAGCAAGAGGACTATATTTCAGGGTTTTAGGGTGCTAAGCCAGCTACAACAAGCAGACAACTCTAAGAGATTATTGAAAGGGAACAAGAGAGACCTCCAGGCAAGGTACTGTTAATGGCCTACAGGTAATGAACATGGAGAGGCTGAAGGACAAGAACAAGATAGGGTTGGTGTGGGCAAAGAGGCAGAGACTGGCAGGAGCAGGACAAAGGACTGGAACAGGACTAAATGTGAAATGGGAGCAGAACCTGATAGGGCTAGAATCAAGGAGCAAGAGGGGCAAGAGCTAGGGACTAGACCACAGTGCTCCAGTAGTAGCTAATGCCAAGGCACAGGTGGTGAGAAAAGCAGGGTGCATATACAGCAGCATCAGCCCTGGTTGGCTTCAACTAACCAACCAATAAGGCTGCTGTCAAGGGAAGACCAGGTGATAGATAATGAGGAATCCTGCTAGCTGCTCACCTGGCCTGCTGGATAGGGCATTGAGCCAGAAACTCAATGTTTCCCAACTCAAATCCCAGCAGAGCCTTACAGTGCCCTGTATTCTGGGACAATGGAAATCATATAACCAGGAGGATAACTGTGTTACACATGTTATGGCACTAATGTATTGAAAATAGGCCAAAGGGAGGCAGAGATAAGTAAAAAATGCATATTGGTTTCATCATTTATGTTTGTGACATTTGCAGTTGACTGAAAATGCAGAGTGGATACCAGAAAAAAAGAGATACTTGGAGAATGAGGATACTTGGAAAATGGGATCCTTTCAACCCATGGAAATTAGTCTGTGACTTCCATGACTCCGTCTTTAGCCGAGTAAATAGCTTTTTAGAGAACAGTGATACAGCGTTCTCACTCATTCACTCGGAGTCATGATCATGCAAGAAACAAGCAAATGTCAGCGCCATTAGTGCAGCTCATTACACTTGGAAATCACATTGACCTTTGATATTATCCTGCAAACATCAGCCGCCTGGTCAGACCAAGATTAAAATGGGAACAGATGATTATTTAGCTTTTTTTTTTTATTTTTTGGTTGTTGCAAGAAGAAGATGGGCAGTCTGATTGTTGCAAGAAATGGGAATATTTATGGATGTAGTTATGGTGCAACTTTGAGAATAACACAAGCTCCTTAACTCTGATATCCTTACAGTTTGTTCCTTATTCAAATAAATGTACTTCAAGGTACCCAGTCGGCCTGGCTGCTCCCTCCCTAGGATGATCCAGAGCAATAGCAGGTGGAATCCCACCTAAAGGCCATCTAAGGTGAGGTTCTTCTCTCCTAGATACCCACAAAACAAATCCAGCTTTAAGGTTAATTAGAATAAGATCTTAGATATTCTTGGAGCTATAGTTGAATGGGTGATCCAGCAGTGTTTTCTGAGACAACATGGACCTTGAATAAATGTGGGATCTCATATGGGGCCTTCAGCTGGAAAAGTCATAAAACCTCTGATCTAGGGGGTGATAGGGACACTCTCCAAATAAGTTTTTTTTTGCTTTCTTTTTAAATCAAAATAGAAAAACTACTTTATACAGGTATGGAATCCATTATCCGGAAACCCATTATCCATAAAGCTGAGAATTATGGAAAGGCCACCGATTTTAAAATCGATTTCCTTTATCTCTGTAATAATAAAATTGTACCTTGCACTTGATCCAAACGAAGATATAATTAATCCTTATTGGAGGCAAAAGCAGCCTATTGGGTTTATTTAATGTTTACATGATTTTCTAGTAGGCTTAAGGTATGAAGACCCAAATTACAGAAAGATTCGTTATCCAGAAAGCCCAAAACAGTGATGAGAGCATCTGTTCCGTTTCTCTTGGCCCTGAAAAATTTTCAAATCTGCGAAAAAATTCTCGAAATGCAAGAATCGTCAAAATGTTGTTACGCGTGACAATTTTTTGTGCTAAATTTTTTTTTCACTCTAAATTCATGGAAGTCATTGGATGTTTTTCTTTTAGCGACTTTTTTTTTGTCTCTGCGACTTTTTTGTTCATATGCGTTAAAGTCAATTGACGTCTTTTCTTATGGAGACTTTTTTGTCTCTGCGACAATTTTGTCTTGGTGACTTTTTTAATTGCAGCAGTTTCGGGAAAAAAACATGATGGCAAAGTATATTTGATTTTTTTGGACATTTCTTTGAAGGTTCTTTTACTGCAAGGAAACAACAGTATCATCAGTGTTTCATAAACACAATCATTATATTCTCCCCGACTGCAGAGAAGGATTATTGAACCAATTTTCCTGCTTTGACTCCGGCTGGTGCCAAGACAAATGATCTGTCAGGAAGAGTTTATAACACACACGTTTTTTTACTCACTGTACATTTATACAGCTTTGCTTTGAGGCCTGGAGACATTGTGTTTTGGAGATGAGAGATCCACACAAGCCTAATGTATTAATCACAGCAGTAATCATCAAGAATAATTGCTGTACAACGAGGGGCAGACAGACGCTTGTAATTCTGTTGCCTTTAGAACCATAGACTGTGATCTTATGAACGTCAACCCAACTCTCCAATGAGGAAGATCATAGAATTCTGAGATCATAAGAAATTAAATGAATTACCAAATCAGTTGATTTGAATTGGGTTTTGCAGAATGCCAAACTGGCAGATCTTTATTGTTTTTAATGGGAGAATGAGACTGAAATTGAATTTTAGGACTAGCTTTAGGAAAAAGTAGAGGGGAATGTGATCTGGAGCCTTAAAAGAGGCACAAACACTCACCAGTAGTGATGGGTGAATTTATTCGCCAGGCGCGAATTTGCGGCAAATTTGCACGATTTGCCGCTGGCGAATAAATTTGGGAAATGGCTGCAAAAATTCAAATTAAACACCGGCGTCCTTTTTTGGACGCTGGCGCATTTTCGCCCAAAAAACGGACCCGGCATCAAAAAATGGACGACGGCATCAAAAATGAGACGCAGCATCAAAAACAAGACGCCAGCGCCGTTTCGCAAATTTTTCACCATTTCGTGCGGAATTCACAAATTTTTCAGCGAAGCGAAATGGCGCAAATTTGCCCATCACTTCTCACCAGGGAATGATACTTAATTACATTGCTAAAAAAAAAATTTCAGCATCTAACAGACAGCAATGTTGGGAAGGGGTTTGAACATGACTCCTTGTGGTGATCATGTTAAATAGGTATGGGATCCCTTATCTAGCAATAAATGCCATTACAGGTATGGGGTTCATTATCCGGAAACCCTTTATCCAGAAAGCTCTGAATTACAGGAAGGCCTGCTCCCACAGACTCCATTTTTAATCAAATAATTCAAACAATTTCCCTTTTCTTCCTAATTATAAAACAGTGCCTTGTTTAATCAATCCTTATTGGAGGCACAACAATCCTATTGGGTTTAATTCATGTTGAATTGTTTTTTTAGTAGACTTGAGGAGATCCAAATTAAGGAAAGACTCCTTATCCAGAAACCCCAAGGTCCTGAGCATTGAGGATAACAGGTCCGATACCTGTACTGTATTCTGGATAGGGATGCACCGAATCCACTTTTTTGGATTCAGCCGAACCCCCGAATCCTTGGTGAAAGATTCGGCCGAATATCAAACCGAATCCGAACCCTAATTTGCATATGCAAATTAGGGACGGAAGGGGAAAACATTTTTTACTTCCTTGTTTTCTGACAAAAAGTCACGCAATTTCCCTCCCGCCCCTAATTTGCATATGCAAATTAGGATTCGGATTCGGTTCGGTGGGGTAGAAGGATTCGGCCGAATCCGAATCCTGCTGAAAAAGGCCGAATCCTGGCCGAATCCCGAACCGAATCCTGGATTCGGTGCATCCCTAATTTTGGAGCTTTTTGGATAATCACAAAAACATAAAAAAAGAAAATGATTTCACACTATTAGGCTTATTTATAAGATTTTAGGGATTTTAGAGATTTTTGAAAACACAACTAGTTATGATCGAAAATTTTCACCAGGTTTTGCTGTGAAAAAGACGCCATAGACTCCAGTGGATGAAACAATATGTTGCCTGTCAAAAAAAAAAATGGTCACCTGTAGACCTGTGATTTATTTTGCCGTTTCATAATTTTTCGGCGAAGTGAAACGGGGAAGATACGCTCATCACTATTGCATAATATAGGTATTTATTTTGTATTCATATTAAAAGGCACGTTCCGATAAAAAAAAAAAAACGTATGGAAAGACAAATCTTGTCGATACTGAAACAGAAAATACAGTGGTATTTTAGCAAAATTAAAAATTGCCAATTTAATTCAAAAATATTGCACTTGTTCTATAAGATAAATGGCCCTAATTATCCATGTGACACTGCCATACTGGTCTTTACAGGGGAACTAACACCTGTTTCTCCTTTTATTATTTTTTATGATATTACGACATTAGAGTTGTCTGAGCACCGAGCATTAGAGATATTACAAAGGCCAAAGACTTGCCTGTCAAGCAATAATAGCCATTACAGATTGTGTAACGCTAACATTTAACGAAAGTATCGCCATACTTATATAGAGGTTTACCTGCAGCAGGGTTTGTTAGTGTTAAAACACAGCACGTTCTTTTGGTTATCGATATAGTGAAACCTGCCAGTTATAGTTTAGACAAGACCCGGCTCCGTTTCCTGCTAGAATCCAATTTCCCATCCTTAAAGGGCACCTATCACAGCCAAAATCAAACACAGATTAACAATCTAACCAGTACAAGCTAAACACGTTTAATCAAACTACATATATAGTTTTTTGAAAAAACTGCAGGTTTTTAAAAAATCCCTTACTTTGTCAAATGGGTTCTTTCACTGAGGGAGGCCATATTGAGACTCTAACAGAGACTCTAATATGCAAATTTCAGGAGCATGCTCAGATTGTAACACTGCTTTGAGTATTCTACCCAGAATGCCTTGTTTTAGTAAACTCCTCCACTAGAAGTATCCACTAGAAGTGCTGCTACCTGCTAACTTCCAGCAGGGGGCAGCACTACTGTACAGCAGCTAACACACAGGTTTGGCTGATTTGAAAATAGCTTAGAAGGGTTGATAAGCAAACAAGGAATTTGAACTGAGCATGTGCGAGATTTCAGAGCTACAGTTGGCTGGGAAGATATAGGTAGGAGGAGCCAGTGAAATCCAAGATGGCTGCCTCAGCTAGAACTGCAGTGGAGATAGGGGAGATCTTGCAGAAGGAATAGTGAGCTGATCATTTACATTATACAAACAATTCTAACTGTTTTAAAAATCGGATTTCTTGAACTTTCACATAGTGTATTTACTTAGTAAATGATTTTGGTCATGATTGGTGCCCTTTAATGGAATTGTTATATCATTAATCTCTTATTAACCTCAGTAAAAAATAACTTACTCTTGCGCGTCCACCAGAAAAGGAGGAAAATAATAACAATAAGATGTGATAAATGTATCCTATTTTAAAGCCTGTGATTATTTAGCCTACTTTATCTGCATTTCATTCATGTTTAGTGATGGGCGAATTTCCACGTTTCGCTGCCAGCGAATAAATTCCAGAAATTGGTGTGAAAATTCTCCGGCGTCAAAGTCTTTTTGACGCTGGTGACAATTGCGACACCTGCGACAGTTAATGTGCGCCCATTGACTTTAATGCGCGGCAATTTGTCAGCAGCGTTGAAATTGTCACCGGCATCTATTTTGACGCTGACGTCAAAATTCGCGTTATGAATTTTTCATCTAAGCGAAACGGGGCAAATTCACCCATCACTATTGATGTTTCATGAAAAATCGCCATGATGGTTCTGGACCCAATTCATTGGGGATAGGTCTTGTTTCACCCATTGGATCTCTTCCACGTTGGCTTGTGAGCTGTAAGCCAGTCTCAGAACTCTCAGAATTCCTAGCAATAGGCAAGGTCTCCTGGGAAGCTTCTCACTGTCAGATGTTACTTGGCCACCTTGGAGGATATGGATATCATTATGGTCAGCTTACCTACAGAAATGTAACTCCAACATCTGACCCTTGTTTAATACAGATTAAATAAACCAGTATCTGGCAGGATGAATCACATCTTAAGAAACCGCACAACCGGTTTATTGGATATAAATGTTTCCTGTCATGTTTCCTATAAGTGTTAGGGTATTGTCTGAACTCTACAGAGCAGGGACCTGTCTGCTAACATGGACCACTTAATCTTTGATACTGTGTATATTTTTTATTTTAATTTATTCTATATTTTTCCCTTTGTTTGATCTATTACTATAGTAAGAAAATGTACATTGTCACTGAATTCAATAAACTGTGTTTAACCATTATCAATATATTATGTGATTGAGAGCGATATGTCATCAATATATCCCCCCTATAACTTTAGGTCCGTCCTCCTGAAAACTGATGTCAATGAACTACAATATAACCTTTCAAAAACAACAGATTCTGGTTGATTTACCAACCAGAAAAAATGTAAAACCAGCTAAAATAATGAGTATATAAAGTAGAGATTGTAAACCCAAGCTATAGATTGTTAGACCAGTCTTTTAGTCTTGGTTCTAACTTAGTTCTTTTAAATAAAAAAAAGTTATATGACAAAGTGTTTGTTTTGTTTTACAGTGTTCCTACATTCCAGGACCTTCCTGAAGAAATTCTTAGCAAGCTGGCCGATGTGCTTGAAGAGGTAAGAATTTAAAATTTAAAACAAAAAAAACATTGTTTCTGTGATACTCCTCATGGAATTTAACTTTCCCTGTTATTTAATCCATTGCTGTATATCATATGAGGCTAAAAACCCTCAAAAACCACCATTTTAACAAATATTACAAGATAAAATTGGAGCTGTTCTCAGAGGACAAATAAATATTAACATGTATGTGATTACATAAAAAATGTAAAAAAAAAAAATACAAAAATTTTGCTTTCTAGTAATAATTTTCTTGAGTTTTTTATAAAAAATCAATAACTTAATTTCATAGCGTTTACTTGTATTAATGCTATAAACCCTACTAAAACTTTAGACACTCTTTCTCTCTGAAATCACTGTTTCGGGTTGCAGTCATTGGTCAAAACATTTGAACTTTTAAATTTGAAAAACCTGAAAATCTCAAATGTGTGCTTTTTTAAGAAAAAAATAGAAACATGAAATCTTGATCACTTAAAAATGTGTAAAAAACCAACTTGAGCACAGTGAAATTGCATTCTGTCATTTTCAATGAGTTTGCCAAATTTTTATTGAATTAAATACAAAATTAATTAAATTAATTTCAAACTCAAATTGAAAAATAACTTGAAATTTGAAAATACCATTACCGTTGGCTTCTACATGAGCTTTTAGCTGACAAATTTTTAAATTTGAGTTTTGAGGGGGGTTATTAAATCCTGAAAATTCAAGTTTCAGAAAATTTCTTTTACATTTTATGCCCCAAAAAAATAAAAATTCAAGCTAATTCAAGGGTGGAGAAATCTGCCCCTAAAAGACAAATGTATTAATTTTCAATTAATTTCAATTTTGAGGGGGGTTAATAAATCCTGAAAATTCAAGTTTCAGAAAATTTCTTTTACATTTTATGACACAAAAAAATAAAAATTCAAGCTAATTCAAGGGTGCAGAAATCTGCCCCTAAAAGACAAATGTATTAATTTTCAATTTTGAAAAAAAATCAGAATTCATTTTTTGGTCAATCGCAATTTTATTCTGCGATTTCTAAAACCTGCATATCGGCAGGTTTTAGGTGGCTAGATTTTTTTTACATTTCTTTTAACACAATCAACAAAAAAACAAGATTTATTGGAATAATTTAAAATGAAATTCTAACAATTCCTCTAAATGAGCCTCTACGGGTGGTGGATTAGCTTTCCATACCTGAAATGTAATTATTTAAAGTGATTATTTTTGTAGAAAATTACTGATTTAAAGACTGCTATACATTATATATTGGAGTACAGGGTGGAGTTAAATAAATTTTACAAATATATGATAATTCACAATATATATATATATATATATATATATTTATATTTTTTTTAAAAAAAAATATCTACATGTCACTAAATATTAGACTAATGGAAATTTCCCAGCTGTATGAAAGGGTGAATTCTGTTCAACATAATCCAATAAATGTTCAGTCTACGGCTTGACAAGTATAGGTTACCCACGCCCTAAGTACACACTCATACTCCCACTTTATTTTCTTTTCATTTTCAGCTCTTGGGAATTATACAGTGTAATATTTATTCAGATAAAGTAAATCATTTCATGTTAAAAAAAAAATGAATACATTCCTGTAAGAGGTTATGTTTTTCGAGCAAGAGAAATAGCTGCTAATGGAAAATAAACCCCCAGTGTTGACTGCAGAAAATATAAAGCTTTAGCTGTATTCTGTGGTTTCAGAGTATTTCCTTCAACCTTTCTTTCTGAAGTTGGAAGACCTGAATAGCATCACAGGAGCTGGGTTTCTTGAAGGAAATGCAATTTACATTTTTTTTTGAATTTCAAGATATTAGCAATTTTTACACTGTTTGTATAATAAAACTGAAACTACAGTTCCACCTGCTGTCCAGTTCTTTTGACGACCTGCCAGTCGGAAGAAAGTTTCAAAAGAAGAAGAAAAGCTGCTAATTTTGCCCTGCTTGGAAAAGATCAGAAACGAGTCATCAGGGCAACATCTGAAGACTTTGTGGTTCTTCTTCTGAAGTTTTCTTCCCACTGTCTGGTTGGAAGAAACGACCAGCAGGTGGCACAGTTGTTTCAAAATCAGCGTGCTACAATCCTATGTCACATGCATGAATATAATGAGTGATCTGGGGCTCTCATTCGCTATGCACATGTCTTTGCTCCAACTTGACTGCCAACACCCTGAGCAAGCTAGTGAGGGGCATTTTTTGTTCTATTAGCCTGCACCTCCTGTGGGGGAAACCATTTTTCTATGATAGGTGCCAGTTAAGATGTGTATTTTATTGTGAGAATGTTACATGTACATACATAACCTCTTCAAAAAGGTTTAAGGTTGGGGCATCTGACTTCTAGCCAGCCGAGCTCCTTTCAATATCATAACCTAATCGCCAAGTGGCATGAACGTGGCATTAGTAGAGGTATGCCAAATGTGTAGCACTTTCCAGAGCCAAGGGGGCAATCAGCAAGTAGGCCAACAAGTAAGAGATGGCTCTTCACATAACAGATGGCATACTTGAGCCAATGCCAGTAACCAGCAGGTGTATCTCTTTCAAGAAAGGGAAAGCTCAAGAAAATGAGTTCTTTTACAACACAAGCTTAAAAAGAGAAGCCAAGAAATGGATTGGAGAAGAGTATCATTTAAAGCTTGGGGTTTGCTCATCACACAGGGCTGCTTAATGATCATGGGGATTATTTATTCCCTACTTTTCACGTTTTCTCAGTTTTTGTGTTTATTGTGTTGCCTTTAATATTTCATGATGTTGCACGGCTCTCACATTCCCTATCCTCAGCCACTTCACTCTGTAAACCCTTTTCGTACTGGAGGCAGGAGTATTAGCATAGTTAATGTTGTAGGAATCGATCAATGCCAAAACCAAATTTAGGGTGTTAAATAGCTCAGCACTACATTAGCTGATCAAATGGTTAGTGTAGCCTGCAAGTTTGTTTTGTCTAATATAAATTATATAGGTGAGGGTACAAATTTAGACAAAAGCAGTTTATAAGAGATGTTCAGATTGAAGCTTTTCACCCCTGGCTACAAAGGGAAACAGTGTTGTATAATACCAAGTGTATTCTTAGTGTTTTTGGTGGAGGAAGCCTGGCTGATTCTCTAAGGCATAAGGCATACAAGCAGCTAGATTATAAGCAACTAGATTCACGAATTGTGTTCCTGTGCCATAAGCCCTAGAGCAGTGGTTCATAACTATGGGGTTGTTTCCATATGGTTAGGATGTGATGTTCTTATAGAGTCTAGAGGTAAAGTACAGTAGGTGGCCATGAGTGGTTAAGTTGAGATCAACCTTTGAAGCTCCCTTTTGTATTACCCAATTGATACTGTTGAATGGGTGATAGGAA
Source organism: Xenopus petersii (assembly GCA_038501925.1). NCBI lineage: Eukaryota > Metazoa > Chordata > Amphibia > Anura > Pipidae > Xenopus > Xenopus petersii. The sequence continues at coordinate 6,758,105 of CM076685.1, forward strand.
CAATGAAGTCAAGACCTACGGTGGCCCATGTATTATAAAGTAGGATGTAGCTCTTTGTTTTCTCCAATACAGTGGGTGGACTTCAGAAGGCTAGGTGAAGGCATGTTGAGATCAGCCATTGGTGCTCCTTGTATTTTCTAAATGATAGGGTCAAATAGGAATAATCAAGTCATCTAGTAAAGGCCAAACATAGGTCTGTGGCAATCCATATATTATAGAAGGCACAGGTACACTTGCACGGCCCCAATAGTTTGCAGAAATAGGGGGTTCTCCAAACTCAATAAACCAATGTTGTTAAAACTATATCCAACAGTACAGAACCTTTCTACTTTTGAATTATTACTTACATATTTTATAGATGGAAGGGAAGCCCTGGTTCAAATGCCTGGCTGCTCAAGTAACTCTCTATAAGAGAGCAAGAAAAGAATCAGCCATATATTCTGTGCCATATATGAAGCATGTTCGTGCTAGTGATATCTCTTTTATCAGTTGTCCATGCCATTGGCTTAATGTGGAATTTTTTATTGGTCCCTGTGCATTTTTGGGGTGGGTAAATGCCTTTTATGCTTAGCCTCATAATTCCTCTGGAGCTGGAGCGGTGATGGAGGGGATAGACAGAATGTGGCAGAGATTCTAGAGAGACAGACCAATAAGGAGATGATAGATGGGTGGAAAAGAGAAAGAAAGAAAGAAAGAAAGAAAGAAAGAAAGAAAGAAAGAAAGAAAGAAAGAAAGAAAGAAAGAAAGAAAGAAAGAAAGAAAGAAAGAAGATGATAGACGGCAAAGAGACAGACCATTGACCAATAATGAAATGGTAGATGATGATAGATAGACAGATAGATAGATAGATGATAGATAGATAGATAGATAGATAGATAGATAGATAGATGATAGATAGATAGATAGATAGATAGATAGATAGATAGATAGATAGATAGATAGATAGATAGATAGATAGATAGATAGATAGATATAGAGAGGTAGAAAGAAAGAACAATGATAAATAGGTATATAGATAATAGATCAAAAGATAAATAGATAGATATAGATAGATAGATAGATAGATAGATAGATAGATAGATAGATAGACAGACAGACAGACAGACAGACAGACAGACAGACAGACATAGAGATAGATAATAAAGAAAGAAAGAAGAAGAAAGAAAGAAAGAAAGAAAGAAAGAAAGAAAGAAAGAAAGAAAGAAAGAAAGAAAGAAAGAAAGAACAATGATAAAGATAATATAGATAGAGAATAAAGAAAGGAAGAAAGAAGAATAAAGAAAGAGAGAGAGAGAGAGAGAGAGAGAGAAATTTCAGATACGGCAGTTGTTGGTCTCTGTATATTTCCCGTGCTTGTCTCAGGCTTTATTAGATTGCTGGGCTTGTCACAGAGTCTATTTTGACAATATTCTCAGCGTGTTTCACTCGACACTTTACTTGTTTTCTCCGCCGCTGGACAAGTGGCTGCTCAGCAGGTTCAGACGCCCCAAAGCAACCTCTAAGCGTTATTGTTTTTGCTACACTGCATTCTCATTGCGATTGGAGAGAAACAATTGACTTTCTCTGGAGGAAACACATCTCTCCTGCACATTGACTCCTGCTTCTCTCTCTGTCTAACTGCTTTAAGTGACAGAAATGAGTCAATAGACTGAATCTTTCCCTTGGCTTAGGAAACACGAGTGGATGCGGAATTTGTTATTTGCCCGGGGGTTGTCACCAATGATGACGCTGATCCTCAAAGCTGTTTGAATAAAACGCCAGTGACTTGTTTGGTGTGTGTGACAGGAGCCCATTAGTTATTCAGGAGGAGTAAGAGGAGCTTAATCTTGTTTCCAGCTGCAGAGAAATCCACTGCTCTGTACGAACTGCAACTGTCGGACACACTGATTGTTTACTTAGAGTTCATTGTTTCTATGGGACTTGTCAATTTGTTCCATATCAAATCAGTCACCGAGACAGAACGGTTTGATTTTACCATTTATATAAAGTCAAAAAGTCTGGTTCTTTCAGAATCATAAAGCTAATCACCATAAGAAACATTGTTCCATGACCAGCAAATACTACTCACTATGTGTAGCTATGTGTTACCAGACATGGTAAACCTCATCAATAATTAACTTTGGGAGCTACATTATCCCTTATAATACATGAGTGATACTCAGAGTTCCCTGTATAACTCAGCCTGCAGCCTTGTGCCTTTATATGGTCACAGAACAACCCCTCAGTGACTTCTAATATCCTTATCATTTACAGTAGGGGGTACATTATCCCTTATAATACATGAGTGATAATACAGAGTTCCCTGTATAACTCAGCCTGCAGCCTTGTGCCTTTATATGGTCACAGAACATCCCCTCAGTGACCTCTAAAATCCTTATCATTTACAATAGGGGGTACATTATAATACACGAGTGATACTCAGAGTTCCCTGTATAACCCAGCCTGCAGCCTTGTGCCTTTATATGGTCACAGTAGGGGGTACATTATCCCTTATAATACATGAGTGATAATACAGAGTTCCCTGTATAACTCAGCCTGCAGCCTTGTGCCTTTATATGGTCACAGAACAACCCCTCAGTGACTTCTAATATCCTTATCATTTACAGTAGGGGGTACATTATCCCTTATAATACATGAGTGATAATACAGAGTTCCCTGTATAACTCAGCCTGCAGCCTTGTGCCTTTATATGGTCACAGAACAACCCCTCAGTGACTTCTAATATCCTTATCATTTACAGTAGGGGGTACATTATCCCTTATAATACATGAGTGATACTCAGAGTTCCCTGTATAACTCAGCCTGCAGCCTTGTGCCTTTATATGGTCACAGAACAAACCCTCAGTGACTTCTAATATCCTTATCATTTACAGTAGGGGGTACATTATCCCTTATAATACATGAGTGATACTCAGAGTTCCCTGTATAACTCAGCCTGCAGCCTTGTGCCTTTATATGGTCACAGAACAAACCCTCAGTGACTTATAATATCCTTATCATTTACAGTAGGGGGTACATTATCCCTTATAATACATGAGTGATACTCAGAGTTCCCTGTATAACTCAGCCTGCAGCCTTGTGCCTTTATTTGGTCACAGTCTGGGTTCCTGAATCCTTATTGCAGGGTTATATTATTCCATGTTTCTGGTTTGGGCTACAGATCACATTGATGAAGCACCGATTATATAATTATAAATTATTTAAAAGTAACATAGTAACATAGTAAGTAAGGTTGAAAAACTGCCAGTTGATCCAGAGGGAGGCAATTTGCCTCAGAGGGGGAAAAATTCTTCCTGACTCCAAAATGGCAATGGTGGCAGTTTAGTCCAAAGTGCCCATGTTGCCCACTCCCAAGTCAATCCCTTATATTAATTAGCTTCCCCTTTGATGATGATTGTATTTTTGCAGTTAAGCAGTTCCTAAAGCCAATGACCCGCCAGTGACTGCTCATCAGCATCGCTAGGCTTTTCCATCCTCCGACATAGTCTATCCAATTGCTTTGTGCTGCTCCATTTCACTGCTGCTGTTGCGTGTCAGCGAGTGCCCTACATTAGCCGCACTTCGTAACAGAAGGTGCCAGCGTTACTGAAATGTCCCGACTTTCTCTTTGATCTCCTACCAGAAAAATATACAACTTTTCTAACTTAATTGGCTTTTGGAAGAGAGCTCAGAATATGTGGCAGGTGCACTTAGACACTTTTATAACAATTTAAGATAAGCAAAGAAACAACGGTAACAATTTAAGGTAAGCAAAGTAACAATTGTAACCATTTAAGATAAGCAGAGGAAAAAGTGTAACAATTTAAGATAAGCAGGTCTCTCTGGAAACTGTGACTTCAAACTTAAAAGGCAATCCACCTTCATTAGCAAAACTGTAATAACACATAAAAACCACAGAAATGTGTTCAAACTTTCATAACCTGCCAAATTTTGTAACATGAACATGGTAATAAGGGGGTGTGGCCACGAAAATGGGCATGGCCAGCCCCCTTTTAAATCTATTTAATATATATTTCCAAAATGTTGGGAGGTATGATGGCGCATGCCCTTGCTTGGTGCATACTGTCAGTAATGTTAAAAGAACAGTAAGGTCAAAAAATAAAAGTGTTTTAAAGTAATGAAAATATAATGTACTGTTGCCCTGCACTGGTAAAACTGCTGTGTTTGCTTAAGAAACACTACTATTGTTTATATAAATAAGCTGCTGTGTAGCAATGGGGGCAGCCATTCAAAGGAGAAAAGGCTCAGGTTACACAGCAGATAGCAGATAAGCTCTGTCTGTCTAATGGTGTTATCTGTTATCCATTAGTTAACCTGTGCCATATAGCAGTTTTCCGTTTTCTGATTTCCGCCATTGCTCCACAGCAGCTTGTTTATATGAACTATAGTAGTGTTTCTGAAGCAAACAGATCAGTTTTACCAGAGCAGGGCAACACTATATGATATTTTGGTTACTTTAAAACACTTACATTTTTTGGTGTTACTGTTCCTTTAATATGCAACTTAGAAACTTCTCTTGTTTATGGTTCACTTTCGGTATTGTGTTTCCTCGCCGTTGTGTGTCAGACAAGTGAATAGAATTCGGTGTGATCCGGCACCGTGCCCTTCACTTATTACTGTCGGTGCCAAGAAGGTACTTAGTTCTGCTGTGCCGCCTTTGACAAACTTTCGCTAGCCGCTGGCAGTATATTGCTGGCCCAAGAAGCGCGTCTATTTTATTTCCCGCTGTATATCTTCCCTGTAGGGACCCTTAAGGTTTTCTTAACCCTCTGCATTAATTTCAGTGGGTTAAAAGAGTGTAAGTCAATCTTTATTTTTTTTTTTCAAGCCAATAATGACCAGTAGTGATGGGTGAATTTATTCGCCAGGCGCAAGTTCAAGATGAATTTAAATAAATTCACAAAACTGCCCCGAAAATTTTCGTTGGCGTCAAAATTTATTTAAAACTGGCCATTGACATTAATGCGAGTCAACAGCGTCAAGATTCGTGTTTCGTGAATTTTTCGCTGTTTCTCAAATTTTTCGCCGTTTCGCGAATTTCGCAGGAAATTCACAAATTCTTCTTTATTATTAAATGGGAAATGGCCTCATAATTCAGATCATTCTAGCAGGTTTCTGGAGAACAGATCCCATACCTGTTTTTTATGATAGCCCCTAATTTTAATGGAATTGGTATTGCATCTATCTAGTCATTAGTGATGGGCGAATTTGCGCCTTTTCGTTTCACCGCAAAATTTGCGAAATTCGCAAAACGGCGAAAAACTCACGAAACTGCGCCGGTGTCAAAAACGAGACGCCGGCGCAGTTTTGTCAATTTTTCGCCGTTTCGCGAATTTCGCAAATCCGTCCGTTTTTTTACGCCGAAGCCTGTTTTTGACGCCGACGCCCGTTTTTACGCCGGTAAAACGAGCGATTTTTCAGAGGTGCGTCCAAAATCTTTTGACGTTGGCGAATTTTTGATATCGCACATTTTTGCCGGAGTTTCAAGAATTTATTCGCCAGCGGCGAAACGTGGAAATTTGCCGCAAATTCGCAACAGTCAAATTTATTCACTCATCGCTACTTCTCGCATGTTTTCTGGTGTTATTAATATTGGGATAGTTGGAAACTGGCCCTGAGAGACTGTCAAGGAATTTGTGTAGCGATGGTGATGCGCCTGCAGCAATTGCAGCCAATGCATTCAAAAGTGCAGAATTGTGTGCATGCTTCGATGTGAAAGGGGCACAGTTTTGTTGATGGAGGGGTTTCAGTTCCGAAATTATTGTTACAGTGTCAGTGTGTTACATCCATTAATGTAGGCTGCTGCATAACTCTGGAGCTACCACCATTTCTTGCATGTGTTGCATCAGCTCTGAGCCAAAACATGCAGGTGGCAAAGGGTGGCTTTAGATGTACCTTTATTAAAGGAGAAGGAAAGCTACCAAAGTAGTTTATTTTCAATAGAATAACCACAATAGTGCAAGCTATAACACTATATTTATTCTGCAGAATGTTTTACAATACCTGAGTAAACAGCTCTAGGAGCTCTCTGTTTGTTTAGGATAGCAGCTGCCATATTAGCTTGGTGTGACATCACTTCCTGCCTGAGTCTCTCCCTGCTCACTCATAGCTCTGGGCTCAGATTACAGGAGGGAGGGGAGAGTGGAGCAAACTGAGCATGCTCAAGCCCTAGTCCTGGAGGTTTAAGCTGAAAACAGGAAGTCTGATACAGAAGCCCATGAGTACACAATAGAAGGAAAGAAATGTGGTTTTTCTTTTGACAGAGGACTCAGAGCAGCATTACTAGAGGGTTTACTGATGTATTTATATAGTCCTTTCTGATAAAGCTTACTTCGTTTTAGCCTTTACTTCTTCTTTAAATGCCGGTTAGTACCATTGGGAGTAGGGATGTAGCGAACTGCCGTTTATGTGTTCGCGAACGCCGTTCGCGAACACCGGCAAAAATGCGAACAGTTCGCGAACTTCGAACATCCGCAAAATCGTTCGAATCGAACGATCGAAGGATTTTAATCGTTCGATCGAAGGATTTTCGTTCGAATCGAACGATCGAAGCCATTCGATCGAATGATTTCATTCGATCGAATGGCTTCGATCGTTCGATTCGAACGAAAATCCTTCGAAGGAATCGAATGGTCGAATGGTCGAACGATTTTTGTTCGAATCGAACGCGAACTCGTATTGGCAAATGTCGCGCGACGTTCGCGAACATTCGGCGGACGCGAACAGTCGAAGTTCGCTACATCCCTAATTGGGAGTGACATTCGTTTATGCTGTTTATATTTGTATCAAACCCTGCAGAATAACATACACCACGTCCTTAGTGGCTATCGCTGTGCCTTTCGCATACGGACTCATTTCATCCCTGGCTCAGAGATCCCTCGCACATTCCTATTACAGCCCTGAATGGCTTCCAACTGCCGCCTTTGTGCCGGGTTCAGAGTGCCACAATTGCTTGAAGTTGTTGCGCAGCACAGATTATGGGTTTTATTTCCATTCTAAGGGCTGCGTTGCTTTATGTTAGTAGCAGTGCTTTAAGACCTGACATCTTTACACCTTTATTATGATAGCAGGTGCTGTGGTTTATACGGGACATTTCTGTGCAGCGCAGGGAACTGAGGGGCTTTTAATATATGTTCTTATCATCTTCAGCACACCTGAAGGTCAGAGAACATGTTCACCTATTGCATTTGTCTGACCCTTGTGCTCTGCTGCAAAGGCAAATAACTCCTAAATCCTGGGGAATGGGAAGAAAGCTCTTCATTTGCAGATATGGCCTGGGAACAGCACCATCTACTGGTCATGCTCTGGTGGTACAGTTGCTAAATGGCAAAAGCAGCATTGCCACTGCTCCCAGGTACAAGTATAAATGCAAAAGGAAAATATGGGGCAGATTTACTCTTTAAAAGAATTAAAAAAAAATGAAATGGTATAATTTATCTGACATCTTTCTAGAGTTTATTACAATAGGGTGGGGCCATACAGCGCTGGGGTCCTAGGTTCAATTCCAGCCAGGGCAGTATTAATTGTCTCCTAATAAAACTGACCCTACTGTGTGTGTGAATGTGATAGGGGCTTTAGATTGTAAGCTCCACTGGGACAGGGACTCATGTAATCAGAGCCCAAGGCACCCAAGGCAAACCCCTGACGTTGTCCATCCCAGCCCTCCAGCCAGCAACCATGTCCCTCTACTAGGCAGCCTCAATCCTCCTCCCCACCCCTCATCAACTCTCCTGTGCTCGCACCTCTGCTGACGTCCCTCCTGTTTTTTTCATCTCTGCTTCCCAATCAAAAAATGGGAATAAGGGGCACCCCCCACTACCATTGCACTTTAGCCAGGTGCGTCTGCCTTTCCTTAGTTCCAGGCTTGTAGGTTAGTGATGGCAAAATACAAATTTTGATGGCTGCGACAATACCGACGGTAATTGACACCGCCATCGTAATTGTTGGCAATTTTAAAAAAAAAAGTTTGACGCTGGTGAATTTTCGTGGCAATTTCACGAATTTCTTCACCCGCGGCGAAACGAAGTCTGCCGCAAATTCTCGACTGGTGAATAAATTCGCCAATTTCTCCCCTTTCGCTTGGCCGAAAAAAATTTGTGAAATCAGAAAGCTCACGGAAAAGTCATGAAATTCGAACGTTTTCACCAAATAATCGTGAAATTCGAATGTTTTCACGAAAAATCATGAAAATCGGAAATTGACGCAGACGAATTTTCGTAAGAGATTTGCGGCGGCGAAACGAGGAAATTCGCTGCAAACTCATGTAAGGCGAATTTATTCACCCGTCACTACCCATCAATACAATGATTGTATCATTTATATACAGTATTGGATAATAATAGGTCTTCACTGTTACAGGTCTGCCAGCTTGAAGCATCAGCCTTATGTGCAAGTTACCTAATCCTCAGTTGGGCCTCAGTCGCCCCTATGTAGTTAAATGCACTGTCACCAGTCACAGGTGTCGCACTAATACATTCCCCAATATTTGAGCTTTGCAATATTTATACGTGACTGCCTTTTGATCATTCATCATTGGAGGAAAGAGGACTCCCGAGTCGGTAACTTCAAATGGATCCCTGCCTTCCCACGACATCCAAGTTAAATAGAAATTTTATCATTAAATGAGGGTTCCTTTTAAGGATCCAACTGTGCACTTGGGAAGCGGTCGGCAGCTCAATCTCCCACTGAAGCCCAGGCGGTGGTATCCTCAATTAGGAGACAAGTGATATCTATATTATATGGCTGCGCTTCTGTAGCAAATATTATATAGATTGGTGCAATGCGGATTCATTTCGATTAAGAGGATTTGTTTCATTTATACACCAAAAATAATGGAAGCCAACGGGAACTAAAGAAGTGAATGGGAACTGGGGGTTCCGTGTAGGTTGCATCCCTGATTAATTGAGCAATTGACCTTTAATCATGTGCAGGAATTATACTTATGAATTCTGGCGGGCTTATTTACCCAACAGGGTGGGACTGGCACACCAGGGCACAGGAAGAAATGCTGGTGGGTCCACTATACTGTGCTCTTTTCCCACCTAGGGTGCTTGGTTTAAGACCATGGTGGTGGCATTGAGTTTTGTAGTGAGGGGCCCATGAGATCCTGTTCTCCAGTGGGCCTCAGGCACCCTAGTTTACCCCAAACATACTTTAGAGCAGAAGATAGGACTTAGGAGGAACTTGACACTGAAGATTGTGCCAAAAACCAAAAGTAAGGTCTCTGAGATGTTAAAAAGTCTCTTCACTATCCAGGTCATAGATGGCAACAAACTGGATGGTCATGAACAGGAAATAGCGGTGAAACAAACAATTTAGGATGCAAAGGATCAACAATCAGCTATTGAACCTAGGTGTTTTTTTTTTGGCATTAGCATTTGCCCACAGGGCAATGACTTCATGTGACATTTTATCATTACATTGACCCTAGAGGCCCGGGCAGTGAAGTTGAATCGTGATGACATCACAGCTACACCTCTATCTTGGATCGTACTTACTGGTTCTCATGCTTAGAGGAAGAGGCATCAAGGGGGGTGAGAGATAAGGGGAAACGGTGAGGAAGGTTTGGCACAGCTTCCTCACCATATCATAAGGAATAATGGCTGTAAATTTTGGGCTGAGTTTATAATGGCAGCACTGTGACTCAGACCATATATTAGTAGGCTGGGCCTCATTTACTTGCTGTTCAGATTTTGACCCACACCATGTATTCGCCTAGAGACACAACTGGCACATGCATTTCACATAGTATTGATGTATGGGTCAATCATTTATACTCACCTACACCCAACTGGAACCCAGCACTTCCTTCTCTGCCAACATGCCTTCTACACCTGCTCCAGACCCAACCATGTCATTAGAGGGGGAGAGGCAGGCGCAAGTTTAAAAGAAAGTAACTTGCAAGTGTCAGACAGAGCTGAGCTCGGGGGTCATGACAATGGAGACGCATAATGGAATTAGACCTGCCCACAACCCTATGGATGGGTAACTGATCAACCCAAGATCTTCCCACCCCCAGATTGCAGGGAGGCCTGAGCATCACTACCACCAAGTGCATTTAATATGTCACAGGTTCACTTGCAATGATCAGATGATGTCACAGCACCACTTGCTGTGTATGTATGATGTCATTATTTCATGTATTTATTGTTGAAAGATTGTGTTATGTACAGTTTTTTGGTGAGATTTACATGGAGCAATGAAAAACCAAATGTCTCAGAATTAAAGAGCCCCTTGATGCACACATGGTATCATTTCTCTTCTTATCCCAATATCGAGCACAAGCTCTATGGGCCAGGGCATTTCATTTATGAATAATGCTCTGTGCCTTGTGATGCTAGCTGCGCTGTTTTTAAATTGAAACATAAAATGAAAGATATAAATAAGGTAAATATTATATGATTGCCTTTGAAACGAATGAATCGCAGCTAAAATAACATTCTCCTTCAGCTGAAGGTTTCAGAGATTCTTCTGTATATTTTGGGTCCGGGCTTAGTTGACTAATACCTGGCGATCCCAGAATGGCATTTCTATCCCTTTAGATCCTCTGCTATGAATATGCCGCTTATGTACTTACGAGATTAACGAGACACAAACGGGAGACCCGGGTCAGGGCAAAGACAAATATTTTAGAGAGGAAACTGACCTCACTTACCGACTCGGTGAGACATCTGGTGCCGCTCGGCACAAAGCCTAACTGTCGCTCCAGGAGGGCACGGTTCAAGGCCGCCAGATGTTGAAAAGGGGTTTATGGGAAGTTCAGAAGAGGAAAATGATAATATGATATGTATGCAGAAAAATCTCATTTGGGATTAATGCTTGCTGCCTTCGTTAGGCACACTTTAGAGCTTTAAAGGAACAGTAACGTCAAAGAATAAAAGTGTTTTAAAGTAATGAAAATATAATATAGTATTGCCCTGCACTGGTAAAACTGGTGTGTTTGCTTCAGAAACACTACTATAGTTTATATAAATAAGCTGCTGTGTAGCCATGGGGGCAGCCATTCAAAGGAGAAAAGGCTCAGGTTACACATCAGATAGCAAATAAGCTCTGTCTGTCTAATGGTGTTATCTGTTATCCATTCGTTAACCTGTGCCATATAGCCGTTTTTCAATTTCCGCCATTGCTCCACAGCAGCTTGTTTATATGAACTATAGTAGTGTTTCTGAAGCAAACAGATCAGTTTTACCAGTGCAGGGCAACATTACATTATATTTTCATTACTTTATAACACTTTTATTTTTTGACATTACTGTTCCTTTAAAGAAAGTTCCAAGGTCTAAATAAAATCACACTCCTTGTCCGGCTCCCTTCAAGTCCGAATCCCAATGTCTGAAATAAGAACCAGCCCAGAGCCAAAGGCACTGGGACAAATAAGGAAAAATATAAAGGGTGATATTGTTTAGTATGTAAGGGTAGGACTACACGGCCGACTTGGATGCGCTTCCGTTGGATCCGACGATGGGCGAGAAAATGCCCACGTCAAGTTGGATGCGACGGGAAACAAGATAATTAATACAAAAGTCGCATGGTGTCGCAGCATTCGTCCGACATAACACGACTGGCGGATGCAGACGCAGCGTGCAGCATTTGCATCCGACAGTAGTGTTGCATCATTTTGTCGCCCAGCGTCGGATCCGACGGAAATGCATCCAAGTTGGCCGTGTAGAGCTACCCTAACACCCCGTATTGGGCTCTCTGAAGATTATTAAGTGCACCACATACATATGAGTTAATCCCCTTTCAGTTGCAGCACCACCATCAGATAGAAGAAAGGTTAACTTTCACATATGTAATCTTGTTTTTATAAAGGTCGTTACTCACAAACGTTCTCTTGCACATAGAAACTTATCTTGACACGCAGCTCCCCTTCTGGTATTGGCTGTAGGATGATATGCAGATAGCGTAAATCTGTTTTTTTATGTTTAAAACCAAATATTAAAATACACTCACATGGTGTCCATGATATGAAATTGGATTCAATACAAATTGTAGCGTCTCTTCCCTGGTGTTCGTCGATGGGGCGCTCTCCTGTGATGTCACTCGCCTTACAGGCATATGGGTCAAACTTATATTCAACTATTTATTGTAGGTAATAATAATATTATTCAAATAGTGACTTAAATAAGAAGTGTAGATAAGTAGGCAGTAAAAAGGCCAAAAGAGAGGGCATTACACCCTAGCACAACAATACCCGATGATGAGTAAATTGAGAATGGAGAAATGGCAAAATAACAATTAGCGCTGCGCACGCGTTTCCCGGGGTTATACAGTGAGCACCACGGAGCAATCCTCTTCCGGCTTCCTCTTTCTTTGTGCGACTGCAAATGCGCGGTAGAGTGAAGAGCCGAACTTTAACTAAAAAGTCGCCTATTTCGTTCAACTGCGCGTGCGTCTGCTCCGGGAAATTTGAAGAAAGAAGAAGATGGAAGAGGATGGCTCCGTGTTGCTCACTGGTATAACCCCGGGCCGGTGCAGTTTTCTGCTGATAGGAGCACTGGCCGAAGTTTCAGGTAAGTCAATACAATCATTTTGGGGTGTCTAACATTTGTCACACCCAAGTGCTAAATGACTTTCCTTCTTTAATCATCTCCACAGAGCACAATATGGGGTGTTATATACTAAACAATTTTACACTTTTAGATTTTTTCTTGTTTGTCCCTGTGCCTTTGGTGCTGACTCCTATTTTAGACACTTTAGAGCTTTTTTACAGAGATGGAGTAAAGTGCTAAAAAAAAAAAGAAGCTCATATTGAAATGTTTTTGGCCCCAATTGAATGTAAGGGTTGCTCTGTTCTCTTTATAGAGTACTGCGTATAAAAGGGAGAGGGGCAGGAGGTGGGTGCGGGGTTGGACCACTTTTGCCGCTATTGTGGTAGGATGAGCAGGTGGGGAGCAATAACGGAAGGCAGGTGGGGATCTGCTCAGGACTGGGCCCACCAGGTTTTTTTTTCGAAGTCCTACTCTGGGTGGATGTCCCCTGATATGCCCCTAGTTTGCTTGTCATTAAAGGGGAACGGTCACATAACTGAAAATGTAATTAGGGATGCACCGAATCCACTTTTTTGGATTCGACCGAACCCCCGAATGCTTCACGAAAGATTCGGCCGAATTGCGAACCGAATCCGAACCCTAATTTGCATATGCAAATTAGGGATGGGAAGGGGAAAACATTTTTTACTTCCTTGTTTTCTGACAAAAAGTCACGCAATTTCCCTCCCGCCCCTAATTTGCATATGCAAATTAGGATTCAGATTCGGTTCGGCCGAATCCGAATCCTGCTGAAAAAGGCCAAATCCTGGCCGAATCCCGAACCGAATCCTGGATTCGGTACATCCCTAAGTGTAATAGAAGCTTCATCATGATTTATAGTACCAGACCCAGTTTGGCTGAGCAGATGGCAACCCTTTTACATGCTCAACCCCCGCTCCTGCATTTATGTATGTTCATTCCAGTTCCAGAGCGGGTTGGTGCAGGTTGTGACACGCCAATGGCCTTCACATGCACTTTTTGGGGGAATTAGCGTTTGGTAGGCAGGTAGCGTAGGATTTTGGAGCTTAGAGACAGGGACACCAAGGTTTAGGAAAAAAACACAGCTTTATTAAGCACTGGACATTCCCAACAAAAAGGCAACAGAAAAATGTTCAGGTTACAGTTCAACTTCACTGTAGAACATGCAGGTTACAGTTCAGTAAATACACTGCAAAATATTCAGGGTTTTCCCCCCTCTGGTCGCTCACCATCAAGGGAATCTCTCACCCTCTTGCACCTTGAAGTATTTGGGCTTCACACTCAGCCCTGCTCCCCTCCTGGGACCCATCAGCCTCTGCCAGTCTTTTCTCTTTCTTTCCCCACAAGGGATTTAGGCTCCAAGCTCTTGAACTCTCTTCTGCCCAGCTCTGTCTCTCACAGCCCCTCACTTCCCTGGAGAGCCCTGAGTTGTGCTCACACAGCCCTTTTACATGGTCAGGTAGATCCTCTCTCAGCTGCCACTTAATTACTTGGCGGAGAGGGAATATTAACCCTGCCGAGTATCCCTCTGCAACACCTATCTTGCAGTTTAAATGTACCCTTTTCCATGTACCTTCCTGCAAGTCACATGGTATATAAGTAATTGTCGTACGTTGGGCTGGGTTCAGGTTGATCTATCACTACCAGGTATGGTGCAACCACAAAGTGCAGAAAACACAGTGGATCGGACCTGTTTTCTGCACTCTGCCCCCCACTTGGCCTATTCTATCTCTGTGACTACCTCTCTCCCAGACAAGGAAACTGTATCACAATAAGAAAGAGAAAAAAATTGCCAGCGCACTTAGTTAGTACCATACTTTGGCCAAAAAATGTAAGCTCACGTGCCACATCAAGGCCCCTCGTTGCATGTGATCCCTACACTATCTGTGAGCATTGTAAGTTTGTAGTACATTTAAAATCAAGTCCCCCAGGAACTACTCAGTGTAAGACCATAGTGCACTTACCCTTAAGGGTAGAACTACACGGGCATCGGATCAACACTGCATTCATTTATCTTATTTCCGTTGCATCCGATTTGACGCCTGCGTTTTTGCGCAGTGCGTCGGATCACACAGAAAACCGTGTGTAGTAATTCCCTTTCCACACTGTCTGTGAGCAGTCTAAGTTTGTAGTGAATTTTAAAAATCGAGTCCCCCAGCAAACTTATCAGACTGAACACAATTTTTGTGTTCATGTTTCGCCGCGATTCACATAAATTTTATGTGGACTGAGCTTAAAAATAGTGATGGGCGAATTTATTCACCAGGCGCAAACTCACGGCAAATTTGCACGATTCGCCGCCAGCGAAAAAAATTGCGAAAAAAAATTTTGGAAAAAAATGGACGCCGGCGCCGAAAAAACAGGCTCCAGCGTAAAAAAAACGGACGTCTGCGTCAAAAGACAGGTGCCAGCATCAAAAACGAGATGCCGGTGCCGTTTTGCAAATTTTTCGCCGTTTCGCGAATTTCGCTAATTTGCCCATCACTACTTAAAAATTTACTTTAGGGGGAAAAAAACTGAACATTAAAAATGTATTGCTTCCAGCTGACTCATCATGATGAAAGATGGGGAAGAAAACATGAACATATTTGTTCTGATTTATGATGATGGAATGTGTGTGTGTTAGTGATGAATGTGCGGGGGGAATTCCGTTTATTTATATAGAATATCATTTTGTTCTCTGCTGTGCAATTTGTACTTTTGCTCAACTTGTGGAACCGTTGGGCACGCGAACGTCAAGAAAGTAAAAATGTTTGTGTCTGATGTTTATTGGGAGCGAGGGATAGCGTTAGATGAACGGAGATCTGAACATTTTCACCTCCCAAGATTTGAGGGGATAAATGTTATTTCTTATATGTACATGTTAACCTCGTGGATCCGGAATCAATATTAGTGATGGGCGAATTCACGAAACGGCGCCAGCATCTCGTTTTTGACCCCGGCGCCCGTTTTTGACGCCAGCGCCCGTTTTTGACGCCAGCGTCCATTTTTTTCAAAAACATTTTTTTGATGCCGGCGAATTTTTGACGCGAATTTTCGCAGGAGTTTCGCGAATTTATTCGCTGTCGGCGAATCGCTCAAATTCGCCGCGAATTCGCGCCTGGCGAATAAATTCGCCCATTACTAATCAATATATTTGTTCGATAAATTAGAGATAGGCTTATCAGAAAGCAAGTGTTCAATAAGGTGCAGCGAGTTGAATTATTTTGGATGTAATGGAGTGTATGGGAGACGGCCTTGCCACAATTCAGAGCTTTCTGGATAACAGATCCTAAACCATATAAAGCTGTGGGATTTTCACAAAGGTGCACTTGGTGCTGGATTAAAATTCCAGCACAAGGTACTGAATGTACTGTTCTCAGATAGGCCCCCTAGCACCTTGCACCTGTCTGTGCTCCCTATGGACAGGGTCGGACTGGGCCGGCGGGGCACCGGGAAAAAACACGGTGGGCCCTTGACTCTTGTGGGCCCCGCTGGCCCAGGTCCGCACCCGCATCTTCTTCTTAATGCCGCTGCCCCCTTTGTCGTAGTTTGCTGAAAAAAAAATATTTGTGTGCACTGTGTGTGTGCATGCGCAGAACCACCGTGCCGCGTGCATTCGCACAAATACAACGCCGTGCGCATGCACACAGGGGCGACGCACATTGCCAGTGCAGCGGGGGGCAGTAGTCCCAGTAGGCCCCCCAGTCCGACCTTGCCTATGGAAGGGTTAAACTGGGTGGGCTGGACACTGGGAAAAAACCCCTGTGGGCCCAGACCTACTCCCCTCTTGAAAATCTTTTGCGCTGCCCCAGAAGAGGAAATAAGGTGGAGGGTGAAAGGGATAGTATTGGACGGGGGCTAGATGGCTTGCAGCCGGGGTGGGGTCTGGACTCTGTTTCGCTTCGCCGAAAAATTCACACATTTCCCACGAAATTCACAAAAAGCTGAAAAATTTGCGAAACACGTATCTTGACGGCCGCTTCAATTTTGACGCCCGCATCAATTCCTGCAAATTTTGATGCTCGCATCAATTTTGACGCCAGCGATAAAGTCAATGAGCGTCCGAATAGTGTTGACTCGCAACGGTTTTCAAATTTTTTGCCGGCGAATTTTCATGGCAGTTGGCAAAACACAGAAATTCTCAGCAAATTTGCGCCATTTATTCGCCCATCACTAGTGAGCATGCCACCCCCAGCATTCATGAGAAAGGTGCAGGTCTTTGCTCTATATTTTGAGTGTAATGATCTATACGTGAGTGACCTGTCTCCTTATGACAGTGGGCAAAATACCCCTTGTGCCCCTCTATTAATAAATGAACCCCAATTCTTTTTGTGAAATTGAACTATTACTGTAATGCTAACAATCCACTGAAATGCTATTATTCATCTCTGGCAAGCACAGAATGGCCTGTATGGATTATTTTAGTTTGTTTTTCAGAATACAGGTGATGGACCCCCTCTGTGCCCTGCATACAGTATAAAGCACATCCAATGATAAGGTTTCTAGTCGATGCCTAGCGGGTGCTGTGATTCCGGCGGTTGCCTGCCATTGCCCCTGGCTTAATGCGACTCTTTCGGATTCCATTCCGCATGTTCTTACAGCTCATTTCACAAATTACCTGGGAGAGATCAGCATAAATTCTGCCGCAACATCGACCTCGATTGGGATTTCTGCATTTTTCTCTCTGATTTGGTCTTGGGAGGAAAGTGATTTTATACAGAGCTTAGAACTTTCCTTGGAGCACAGAGATCATTTTACCGAATTAACTTAATTATTATTCTGCCTTTAAATTCCCTCTCCCAAGTCACATCAGGTTCTGCACCTACTCTAAAAACATGAAGGTGCATATACAGTTATACAGTTTTTATTATATACAGGTGGAAGACAGGAGAACAGTATTTGCCTTGATTTATATTCCCTTAAATATGCAGCATGAGAAAATAGATGATTCTTTCTATTAGGGATGCACCGAATCCAGGATTCGGTTCGGGATTTGGCCAGGATTCGGCCTTTTTCAGCAGGATTCGGATTCGGCCGAATCCTTCTGCCAGGCCGAACCGAATCCAAACCTTAATTTGCATATGCAAATTAGGGGCGGGGAGAGAAATCGCGTGAAGTAATAAATGTTTTCCCCTTCCCACCCCTAATTTGCATATGCAAATTAGGGTTCGGATTCGGTTCGGTATTCGGCAGAATCTTTTGCAAAGGGGGTTCGGCCGAATCCAAAATAGTGGATTCGGTGCATCCCTACTTTCTATATCTGAATTTCTTCCCATGTGTATGAATGGATACATGTCCCCTTTAACCCACTCTCCCTAGCCTTTCTGTTGGGCTACACTACCATTTGTGTCTATTTAGTAAACCCAATTAGATTTTAAGCTCTGTGGTGCCTGGGCTTCATTCTTCAAGTCTTTTAATTCTGGACATTTGCCCTTTTTTTTAATGAAACGTAATTGTTTTTTGTCCAGGCATAAAAATCAGTTGCACGTAGAAAAAACAAAATAGCAAACAAATACTGCACTCAACAGGCTCAGTTAAAGTAAGTGATTTTAATAGACAAACAAAAGAAATTCCAACGTTTTGATCACATCATAGTAATTTATGCCCTGTGCATAAGAGCTTACAATCTAAAGGCAAGGGCGCAAATTCACTAAGCTCCGAAGCGCCGAACACTAGCGTTAATTCGCTAGCGTTTGGCATTTTTCGTTACTTCGCAAATTCACTAACGAACGCTGGCGTAATTTCGCTAGTGTTACTTCGCACCCTTACGCCAGGCGAATTTTCGCTAGCGACGTAACTACGCAAATTCACTAACTTGCGCAGTGTACTGAACGCTACCTTTTACGCTAGACTTCCTTCGCCACCTCAGACCTGGCGAAGCGCAATAGAGTAGATAGGGATTGTTTAAAAAAAAAGTAAAATTTTTTTCTAAGTCCCAAAAATCGCTGGCGTGTTTTCTACATGATGGGTGATAGGCTGAAAAAGATTGAAAATATTTTTGGGGCTCCCCTCCTTCCCCCCTACATTTCCTGACTCATGGCAACTTACCTAGACAGTGGGCACATGTGTAGGGCAAAATAACATTTTTATTTGCTGATTTGAAGGTTTTCTAGGCATTTGTAGTGCAGATACGTGTTCCTCCATTGAAATTTGAATTTCGCGCCGTATGCAAATTAGCCTTCGCTAGCGTAACTTCGCTTTAATAGCGAATTAACGATAGCGCAACTTCGCAACCTTACGCTACCCCTGTGCGCAACTTCGGATTTTAGTGAATTTGCGGAGCGCTGGCGAAACTACACCTGGCGAAGTGCGGCGAAGTGCGGCGAAGTTGCACCTGGCGCAACTTCGCATCTTAGTGAATTTGCACCAAGGTGTAAGAGTGGGCAAGATCAGAATGAAGTGGTTGAGAGATGTGGTACTGTATGTGGTATTGTATTTTTATAGTTAAGCAGAGTGAGGCTAGGCTTCGCTAAATAAGTGCGTTTAGAAAGATCTTTTGAAAGCAGAAAGGTTGGGAGAAAGTCGGACAGACCATGGGAGAGCGTTCCAGAGGAGGGGTGCAGCCCTTGCAAAGTCTTGAATGCGAGCATGTGAGAAGGTAATGAGAGAAGAGTTGAGGAGCAGGTCAGTAGAGGAGCGTAGTAAGCGAGTGGGTGAGTATATAGAGATGAGTTCAGAGATGTAGGGTGGGGCAGAGTTATGAAGTGCTTTGAAAGTCAGTGTCATTAATTTGAATTTGATTCTGAGAGGTAGTGGAAGCCAGTGCAGGGATTGACAGAATGGCGAGGCAGAGGAGGAGCGGTTACTGAGGTGTATGAGCCTCGCAGCAGTGTTCATTATGGACTGGAGAGGTGACAGTCTCTGGAGGGGAAGGCCAATTAAAAGAGAGTTACAGTAGTCTAGACGTGATATGACGAGAGAGTGAATAAGTATAAGCTACTGTTTTATTATTACACAGAAAAAGGAAATACTTTTTAAAAACTTGGATTAATTGGATAAAATAGAGTCTATGGGAGACAGCCATTCCATAATATAGTAATAATGTAGTCTATATATATAGACCCTGTTGTAATCACCAGCACTCTTGTAAATCGGTAAATTCTTGCCTGGGAGCTCACTCTGCTGCAATTTCACAAATCAAACATAGAGAAAGTGGCACTCACAGGACTTACAAAAATAGAAAATGTATTACAAAAAAATTGGGAAAGGCTGGGGTTACAGACAAAACTTTTGTTTTTTGTAATAAATGTTCTATTTTTGTAAGTCCTGTGAGTGCCACTTTCTCTATGTTTGATATATTTTTTACTTCTCTAGTTATCGCTGTACATCAAGTGCAGTCACAGCCTGGCCTCGGCTTCTCAGATCGCCGTAAACAGATCGATTGTGTAAACCAGCAGAAAACATTT
The DNA here is from genome assembly GCA_038501925.1 of Xenopus petersii. Lineage (NCBI taxonomy): Eukaryota > Metazoa > Chordata > Amphibia > Anura > Pipidae > Xenopus > Xenopus petersii. The sequence continues at coordinate 6,778,002 of CM076685.1, forward strand.
TGCTCAATAGCAGCAATAACCATAAAATGAGGCCATTAGTAGGAAATTAGCCGATTACGCCCCTGTACCGTGGTCTATGGATTTTATCAAAGGTTTGACCTGTTGAAATACGAGTGACTAATGTTCTGTAAAGAGGAGGTTCTAGCAGAGAAAAGGTTAATGCAGTTTATTTCTGATATAAATAAAAACAAAAGGAGCCTAGAAAAGACAGAGAGTATTAGCCCTGTGTGACTGCTGTATAGGCTCGTATGTAGGAACTGATATGGGGGCTCAAATCCCCTTCTGGCTCCAGAGTAAAACTATTCAAACTCCTACTCATATACTTCATATCATTCATCAATCTTTATTCAGCCTTCTTTAAAGGAGAAGGAAAGGCAAAACAATAAAATCCCATTTTTACATTCTTTAATGAAAAATAAACCCTTTTCCGATATACTTTAATTAAAAAATGTGTACAGTTTTTATAAGAAACCTGACTGTATGCAGTGAAATTCTCCCTTCATTTACTGCTGTGGATAGGAATTGTTAGACGGTCCCTAACTGCTCTGCAGGGAAACAATCATACTTATGAACAGCAGGGGGAGCCCCCGCCTTACTTCCCAGCCATGCAGAATTCAGACCACACTGAGCATGTGCAGGGTCAGGGTCAGGCCAAGATGTTTAACAAAGTTACAAGATGACAGCCCCCGGTGGCCAACTTTGAAAGCATAAATCATTTGTTTGATTAGGCTTGTGGTGCAGTAAGTTCATGCTTATGTTTAGTATACAAAATACAGCATTTCTAGCCTTATTCTATTTTAGACTTTCCTTGTCCTTTAAAATCACAGGGAAGATGCAAGGCTTTAAGGGGACCCGTCACCCAAAAAAATGATTCCAAATCCTATTTTATCACATTAGTCAAGCAAAATTAACTTTAATTACACTGTATAAATTATTTGAATCTTGTTTCCCATCAGTCTGGGAATTCATAATTATAACAAGCAGGCAGCAGCCATTTTCTGGACACTTATTAAGACAAGTCTTGTATCATCTCAGAATCTTGTTTGTGCACCAGAATGGGGGACCTGATGTCCATCCCCATGTCCTGGCTACACAATTAAATGGTGAAGAGAATTGGGGGAATATGGGGAGAGCAGTGACATGTAGGAAGTGCTGAATGGAAAGTGAAAGTAATTGCCTAAGGCATAGAGGAGGGGCAGACAATATTTGATTGACAGCTGAGATTTTTAAAAGAGTTAAAGAGCTATGAATGCTTTAATAAAAAAAAAGAATTTGGATTTCATGTTTAATTTGAAAAGGACTTTTATTATACAGCTTTTTATGTCTGGGTGACAGGTCCACTTGAATGTATTTTGTTTCCCCCCATGAATTTGTGATTTTAAAGAATGTTAACTTCCCGCTTGGTTGACCAGTTTTTAGAGTAAAGGTGGCCATAGACACACATTTTCGTACGATATTCGTGCGTGTATGGTGGGAAAAGTGCCGAACGATATCGGCAGAAGACTTGGATATCGGTCGGCTCTTCGATCGGGCTGGACGGAAAATTTTGATCTTGTGTCTTTGAAGGCACCCCAACATCGACCATTGTTATTTCTGAATCGTCAGATACAGGTAGAATTCTATTGTTTCTATCTACCTGTGTATCTGACAATTCAGCTCTACACGCGTGTATTGAAATGAAAGATCTTTTCCAAGAAAGATCATAATTGTTACGTCAATGGCCACCTTAACCTTTGCCTAATCTCTTTGTGCTCTAATTCAACTGCCAATGGAAGGCATAAAGCTACTCATGGACCTGCTACTGAATGACTTAGCGGATCCCCTTTCGGTTTGGGTGTCCACAGGACTTCAGTGTGGGGCGTCATAGGAATAAAAGACATAACACTTGAACTATTTAAATGAACCCAAACTCACCAGTCCAGAGGTCCATTGTCCACCATGTTGATAACCTTGGTACAACAAAAATATTAAGTTCTCCAATGGAAAGCAACTATTGACCTGACCTATACTTGCTACTGCCCTTGGCACATCCCCCATACATAGTCTATGCTCAAGTGTCAATTTCATCCAAGGCACATGCCCTTGGATCCATGTATAATAATCTATAGGACTGTTAGTAAACTTCCAAACTAAAATGCTACCCTCTAACTCTGGTTCCTTTGGGAACCTTTAGGACAATACAAACTTATTTCTGATTTTCTCAGATTCACTGTCATCTGGTATGGTGCCTATGGATTGGAGAAAAGCTGATGTTATTCCAATATTTAAAAAGGGATTACGATCTCAGCCTGGCAATTATAGGCCAGTAAGCTTGACATCTGTGGTGGGCAAATTATTTGAAGGCTTGTTAAGGGATCACATTCAAAATTTTGTCCTAATGAATGGCATTATGAGCAACAATCAGCATGGCTTTATGAAGGATAGGTCATGTCAGACGAATTTGATTGCATTTTATGATGTGGTAAGTAAGATTCTGGATAGTGGGGGGGGCAGTAGATGTGATCTATTTGGATTTTGCCAAAGCGTTTGATACCGTGCCCCACAAACGACTGCTTTCTAAACTAAGGTCTGTTGGGCTTAATTAAGTCGTTTGCACATGGATAGGAAACTGGCTACAGGATCGGGTACAGAGGGTGGTTTTTAATGGGACATTCTCTACTTGGAGTAAGGTTCTTAGTGGGGTCCCCCAGGGCTCAGTATTGGGTCCACTTTTATTTAACTTGTTCATTAATGACTTACGGGAGGGTGTTGTAAGTAATGTATCAGTGTTTGCAGATGACACAAAATTATCCAGCCCAATTAATTCCATCCAGGATGTGGCACTTGCAACAGGATCTTGACAAACTGGCAATCTGGGCAGCTAAGTGGCAAATGAGATTCAATGTTGATAAATGTAAAGTCATGCACCTGGGATGTAACAATATCCACTTATACCCTTAATGGGACTGCACTAGGCAAATCCATTATGGAAAAGGACCTTGGAGTCCTTGTAGATGATAAACTTGTCTGTAGCAAGCAATGCCAGTCAGCAGCATCAAGGGCAAATAAGGTCTTGAGCTGTATTAAAAGGGGCATAGAGTCAAGGGAGGGGGGGTCATTCTTCCTCTGTATAGAGCACTTGTAAGGCCCCATCTAGAATATGCCGTACAGTTTTGGTCTCCATCACTCAAACAGGACATTATTGTATTAGAGAAGGTACAGAGAAGGGCAACTAAGCTGGTAAAAGGTATTGAAAATCTTAGCTATGAGGAAAGACTGGCCAAATTGGGGATGTTCACGCTGGATAAGAGGCGCTTAAGGGGTGATATGATGACTATGTATAAATTATTAATGCTTTATTTACCAGTAGGTCTTTCCAGCTGACACAAGGTCACCCATTCCGATTAGAAGAAAAGAGGTTCCGCCTAAATATTCGGAAGGGGTTTTTTACAGTGAGAGCTGTGAAAATGTGGAATTGTCTCCCTGAATCAGTGGTACAGGCTGATACATTAGATAGCTTTAAGAAGGGGTTGGATGGCTTTTTAGCAAGTAAGGGAATACAGGGTTATGGGAAATAGCTCATAGTCCAAGTTGATCCAGGGACTAGTCCAGCTGCCATTTTGGAGTCAGGAAGGAATTTTTCCCCCTCTAAGGCAAATTGGTGAGGCTTCAGATGGGTTTTTTGCCTTCCTCTGGATCAACTGGCAGATAGGTAGTTAATAAAAAAAAAAAAAAAAAGGTTGAACTCGATGGACTTGTGTCTTTTTTCAACCTTACTTACTATGTTACTATGTTACTATGTTATTACCATAAGAGGGACACATCTAAAGCTTTTTATAAGAGTTGATACACCCTGCTTACAAGTAGGGTATACATTTCCCTTAGTGCAAAACTTGAGTTTCTTGCATTCATTGTTATCTCATAGAACCTTCATTTTTGTCAGGTCTGGAGAACAACAGATGGGTGAAAGAAAAGTCCACTCAGAGTTTACCTTTTATTTATTTCCTTTTCCACCCTGAAGGAGAGCAGCACACTAATGTCTATACTTTGTCTCGAAACTAAGAGCTTATGCAATACATTTTAGCCAGAATGTACCTCTGCCTTGGGCTCATAGACTTTGCATTGCAGATAGTTTAATGGTATTTACCCTCCATAAGCTCATTCAGCTGATGAATTTGTGCATCCCGTGGCACATGCCAAGTCTGGATAAAGTGCTGCGGTTTATAAGGTTTCCTGCGAGAGACTCCAGGCTGCCAGTCAAGCCATCATAATGAGACCATTCCAGCTTTCTTCATTTTACTTTTTCTCTTTTTTTTTTGTGCAGACTCACTATGAAAACGGAGAGTATATAATCAGGCAAGGGGCTCGAGGGGACACTTTCTTCATCATCAGCAAAGGGAAGGTAAGCTTCACAAAGCAACATAAAAATAATAATAATGTACTCAGGGAATGCAGTGCCAATCATGTTTGACCTTTAATGTTTCAATTAAAAGAACAACTACATGAGAATGGGAAAACAGATGGGTATCTAGGAATGTAGTTTAGCTACTAGGTATACTTTGCTCTTGAATACTTATATATATATATTACCTATATATTATATATTACCTATATATATTGTCCCAGGGACCATGGTTTGAGTGACAGATTTCAAGATGAATAAGAGAGGATCTCAATAGAAAAATAACTAATAGAAAAATGAATGCAAGTAATAAACTAGTCTAATCTGTCACCAACCCTATTAAGCTAGAGCTTTGTGGTAGTACAAATGGTGTGCTTTCTACTTTCAATAACCAGAGTCTCCATAGAAATGAAGGAAGTTTCTAGGAAGAATAATTACATAGTTAAGTTGGGTTGAAAAAAGACCAAAGTCCATCAAGTTTAACTCCTCCAAATGAAACTCAGCATCCATACATAAAGATACTCACACCAACCCCACCATACACTCACATAAACTATATAAACTCATACACTAGGGGGCCCATTTACTTAGTTCAAGTGAAGGAATAGAATAAAAAAAAATGTGTTTTTTTTGGCTACTTCAACCATCCGATTTGCTACTTCAACCTTCGACTTCGAATCGAACGATTTGAACTAAAAATCGTTCGACTATTCGACCATTCGATAGTCGAAGTACTGTCTCTTTAAAAAAAACTTTGACCCCTTAGTTCACCACCTAAAACCTACTGAAGTCAATGTTAGCCTATGGGGAAGGCCCCCATAGGCTTTGCAATCTTTTTTTGGTCGAAGAAAAATCGTTCGATCGATGGATTAAAATCCTTCGAACAAATTGCGGTAAATCCTTCGACTTCGATATTCGAAGTCTAAAGGATTTCCATTCGGCAGTCGAATATCGAGGGTTAATTAACCCTCGATATTTGACCATAAGTAAATTTGGCCATTGGTTGTAGATTTAAGTATCACAATAGCCTTGGATATTAAAGGGATACTGTCATGGGATAAAAAGTTTTTTTCAAAATGAATCAGTTAATAGTGCTGCTGCAGCAGAATTCTGCACTGAAATCCATTTCTCAAAAGAGCAAGCAGATTTTTTTATATTCAATTTTGAAATCTGACATGGGGCTAGCCATATTGTCAATTTCCCAGCTGCCCCAAGTCATGTGACTTGTGCTCTGATAAACTTCAATCACTCTTTACTGCTGTACTGCAAGTTGGAGTGATATCACCCCCTCCTTTTTCCCCCCAGCAGCCAAACAAAAGAACAATGGGAAGGTAACCAGATAGCAGCTCCCTAACACAAGATAACAGCTGCCTGGTAGATCTAAGAACAACACTCAATAGTAAAAACCCATGTCCCACTGAGACACATTCAGTTACATTGAGAAGGAAAAAAAGCAGCCTGCCAGAAAGCATTTCTCTCCTAAAGTGCAGGCACAAGTCACATGACTTGGGGCAGCTGGAAAATTGACTATATGTCTAGCCCCATGTCAGATTTCAAAATTGAATATAAAAAAAATCTGTTTTCTCTTTTGAGAAATGGATTTCAGTGCAGAATTCTGCTGGATCAGCACTATTAACTGATGTGTTTTGAAAAAAACATGTTTTCCGATGACAGGATCCCTTTCAGCTTCTCCAAGAAACCACCCAAGCGCCTCCTAATTGCATTAACTGAATCAGCATCACATCATGATCCGACATTCCGCAACCTCATTGTCCTCACGGTGAAGAACCACCTACGTTGCATCAAATGAAAGTTCTTTTCCTCTAGTCTGGTAAAGCAGTTACAAATATTGGTTGGATATGGAAATTACAGATGGAACCATTGAAACCAAGAAATGTTCTAGAAGGCCAAAAAAACGCATTATAAGTATTTTAACTTCTGAGGACTTATCTGACTATGGGCTTAGCACATAATCATATCTAAAGGTAGCTAAGATAAGATTTTGCCTTTGTTCTTGGGGGTATCATTGTTATTTGGGTATCTGTATTATAGTTTTTCTTCCGCTATCCCAAACTAATGTGTCTTTTATTGGCTGCATTGGTGGCATGAACACAAATATATGAAATCTGTTCATTGCTTCTTGCAGGTCAATGTCACCCGAGAAGAAACTCCTGGTGAGGATTCAATATTTCTTCGCACTTTAGGAAAGGGAGACTGGTTTGGTGAGAAAGCTCTGCAAGGGTGAGTCTTAGAAATTTCTCTTACCAGTGCCAACTTTTTCATTTTTATTGCATGTAATATTTGGACATAACTGCTCAGCTTTCTGTTTGAATGTTGGCCTGTTCAGTCCAACAGGACAATTTTGAGATCTCCAGTCCAATATGTGTCTATAATACACAAAAGCCATAAATATCTTGTAAATGATATCCTTATAAACGGTGAGTTCTAATGTCATCAGTTATAAACGGTGAGTTCTGATGTCATTTCTGTCACATGACTCGCTCAAACTTGTGTATTATAATAAATAAAGTACCCCAGTTGCAAAATATGAGGATATTAAAAGTTACCTTGGAGTTCCATGACATGTATAAAAACACTCGGCCTTCGGCCTCGTACTTTTATATGGTCATGAAACTCCTCGGTAACTTATAATTAGGGATGCACCGAATCCACTTTTGTGGATTCGGCCGAACCCCAGAATCCTTCACGAAGGATTCGACCGAATACCGAACCGAATCCGAACCCTAATTTGCATATGCAAATTAGGGGTGGGAAGGGGAAAACATTTTTTACTTCCTTGTTTTCTGACAAAAAGTCACGCAATTTCCCTCCCTGCCCCTAATTTGCATATGCAAATTAGGATTCGGATTTGGTTCGGCCGGGCAGAAGGATTCGGCCTAATCCGAATCCTGCTGAAAAAGGCCGAATCCTGGCCGAATCCCGAACCGAATCCTGGATTCGGTGCATCCCTACTTATAATATCCTTATATTTTACAAGAGGGGGTACTTTATTCACTATATATCTCCAGTCTTATATTCTGTACATTGTAAATGGCAACTGACATCTGTCGAAAGAGACCAATAAACACCTGATATACTTGTACCGCTCGACTAATGTAGCGGCAGTTAAGGTGACCTTGTTGGTTCATTTGGGCAGTTTCAGCCTTACTGCAAATGGTGCCATCACATTGCAGTCATTCTCTATGAACACATGTACCATGGTTTTAGTGTCTCTTCTGGGCTCATCAATCAACACTGGGTATATTTACCCCAGTGCAGTAACCCATAGGAACCAATCAAGCAAAGAGCATTGACCTTACCTCCTGCAGGTATAAAAATTAAAGCAAATCTCTGAGTGGTTGCTATGGATTGTTGCTAAGATTTGTAAGTGGGAAGGGCTGCATCTCCCTATCATTTTCCGATAGCTTAGCAAATAGAGGATTGGCTAGATTGGATATTAGCCAACCAGGGGTCATGAGGATAACTCCAATGTCAACTGGTGTTGTCCTCCTTTAGTGACATGTTATTGAGAGTAGAATGTAGAGCACCAAGGTCCTGGTATGTTTCTGACCCCTCATTTATACTTGGAAAGTACAATGGATTTTGGTGGCACTAAGAACAGTTCTGGGTATTGTCACAAGTGACTATGATTCTCTGATCAAAGATTTATGTATCCTTTCATTTAAAGGCTTTCCTTTCCCCTGATATCTTCAAAGCCAACTGTAATGCCTGAAATTAAATGGAATTGAGGTTGCCCTAAGAATGGGATTTGGTTATTGTTAATGGACATTAGATCAGTCGGCTTTCTAGGTATTTTATGTAGAAACAAATAAAACATGGTTTGTTTTATAGCTATATCCTCCCCATCCCACCTCATTCAATTTGTAGAGTCCATTTCAAGGACAGAAAATAGGTGGGGAATAGCAAAATCAGTCTAAAAACCCACAGCCAATTAGTACTTGGTCTATAGTCGTTAGAATAATGTAAGGAAACCTCTGACTGGATGCTGTAGGTACCTAGACTAGTAATGTGGGGGCCTACAACCCTGCCCTCTCCCAACCTGATCTACCTGATTGCTGACATCTCTTAAAGGGTAAGGTAGACTCAAGTGTGTAAATGAAAGACAACAACCAGCCAGAGGAGGAATGCAGGAGGACTGGGTAGGGAGGGTTGTTGTGGGTCCTTGAAAGTTGTAGCACTAGAACAATCCTGTATAACCCACACCACACTATCCTAGACCATGTTTCCATCAAGTGTTGAAGGTTACCTTCCCACCTGCTTTGCCTTTATCTCAAGCAGGGTAGATAATAGTGTCTTGCAGTGGGTGTCACAGGTGGGGGTTTGCTGGAGTATTTTGCTTGGCCCATTAATATAAGAAGGCATTGGGTGGCCTTGTGCTGATGGCAACACTTTTGGTTTTGCAGGCGGGTACAGAATGCAAGTAGCATAGTGCATTTCCATGATGTGCCTGTCCCTTAATGACCTAGACTTCTGCTGTAGACAGCCCAAATAACCTGCTAATTCATATCCATTGAGTGGAGTAAGCCAGCTCCATTCATATTGGACTGTATTTGTGAACAAAATGAAACAGGCGCAATGGTTAGGCTTGCAGTTCTGGGGTCTAATGTTTGATGTAAGCTAGGGCACTATCTTCAAGGAGTTTGAATGTCATCCCTGTGCTTGAACAGTTCTCCTCTGGGTTCTGCAGATGTTCTCCAGACCAAAATAACCTGCTTTTTGATATCTGTGGAGTGCAGTAAGCTGGCTCCACTCATATTGGACTGGATTTATGGGCAGAACGATACAATACAATGGTTAGGCTTGCAGTTCTGGGGTCTGAGGTTTGATGTAAGCTAAGGCATTATCTATAAGGAGTTTGTATGTGATCCCTGTATTTGAACAGTTGTCCTCTGGGTTCTCCAGATGTTCTTCAGACCCAAATAACCTGCTTATTGATATCTACAGAGTGAAGTAAGCTGCTTGCACTCATATTGGACTGGATTTATGGGCAGAACGATACAATACAATGGTTAGGCTTGCAGTTCTGGGGTCTGAGGTTTGATGTAAGCTAAGGCATTATCTATAAGGAGTTTGTATGTGATCCCTGTATTTGAACAGTTGTCCTCTGGGTTCTCCAGATGTTCTTCAGACCCAAATAACCTGCTTATTGATATCTACAGAGTGAAGTAAGCTGGTTGCACTCATATTGGACTGGATTTATGGGCAGGCAGAATGACGGTGCATTGGTTAGCCTTGTAGCACTGAGGTCCTAGGTTTGAAGCAACCAAGGGCACTATTTACAAGGACTTTGTATGTTCTTCCCATGCTTGAACAGGTTTCCTCTGGGTTCTCCTGATTTCTCTGTATGTAAAGCCTGTAGCTTCTGAAAATTCTTCTCTAATTTCTTTTGTCTGCGAGACACAGTGAATCCCGGTTTACTTTTCCAGCCAGTGTAGGTCTCAGTACACTATCCGGCTCAACTTCATCATTTAGTTGCTAATCTTAGAAAAAAAACGAGAGCAGGTTATTACTGCAAACATCTTAGAGCGAGTCTGGCTCAACAACTGAATGGCTTTTATATTGGATCATTTGTTAGTAGTTTTGTCTACATTTAAGAAACTCGCCGTGACCTTTTTTTTTTTTATTTTTAAACGACTTGGCACCAGAAATCAAGAGGAGTCGAAAGTGCACCAAGAACAGAAAGCAAGAAAAGGGGAGGGCAAAAAGAGCGACACAAAAGACATTTGTTGGGAATTTGGGTTGGTTGACTTGTCATGAAAATTACTATGCAAATGATTTTACATGATTATAGGGAATAATGACTTCCTTTCCTGCGTAGAGCAATTAACGTGTTCCATGAATGAATAATCAAATATGTAAAGTTGGCAGTAGGATTATATTGCCATTAACTGGTGTTTTTTTTTTAACATTAATCTTCCCCTCTGATGTTTATTACATTTACCATATTCGTTGGGATAACAGCAACACCACGTTCTATAATGTTTTCTCCTTTTATGATGTTACTTTCACTATCGTCCCTTCTCTCTTCATTTTCTCTTGTGTTCGTATTTTCTTTCTCTTTTCCAAGTCTCAGTTTTGTCTTGGTTAAGTAGACATTGTCATGCCATGCTGTGCTTTATAAGGTAGGGAAGCAATTAATAATTCCAAAATAAGGTGAGATTCTCATCTACTTAAAGGGCACCTATCACAGCCAAAATCAAACACATATTAACAATCTGACCAGTACAAGCTAAACACGTTTAATCAAACTACATATATAGTTTTTTGAAAAAACTGCAGGTTTTAAAAAAATCCCTTACTTTGTCAAATGGGTTCTTTCACTGAGGGAGGCCATATTGAGACTCTAACAGAGACTCTAATATGCAAATTTCAGGAGCATGCTCAGATTGTAACACTGCTTTGAGTATTCTACCCAGAATGCCTTGTTTTAGTAAACTCCTCCACTAGAAGTATCCACTAGAAGTGCTGCTACCTGCTAACTTCCAGCAGGGGGCAGCACTACTGTACAGCAGCTAACACACAGGTTTGGCTGATTTGAAAATAGCTTAGAAGGGTTGATAAGCAAACAAGGAATTTGAACTGAGCATGTGTGAGATTTCAGAGCTACAGTTGGCTGGGAAGATATAGGTAGGAGGAGCCAGTGAAATCCAAGATGGCTGCCTCAGCTAGAACTGCAGTGGAGATAGGGGAGATCTTGCAGAAGGAATAGTGAGCTGATCATTTACATTATACAAACAATTCTAACTGTTTTAAAAATCGTGTATTTACTTAGTGAATGATTTTGGTCATGATTGGTGCCCTTTAATCCTGGCTTTTTGTGTCCAACTGGCCAATAAGTGCTAGTAAAGTTCATACCTCCATTACATTTAGTAAAAAAAATGAGGGACAAAAAAGTTACCGCGCGTAGCATGGAGACATTTTTGGACCATGCCCATTTTTTTGACCACACCCCATAATTACCATGTTCATTTAACAAAATTTGGCAGGCTATGAAAGTTGGAACATATTTCTGTGTTTTTGTTTCAGTTATTACAGTTTTGCTAATGAAGGTGAATTGCCCTTTAAGCTGTGAGTCTAACTTCTCCCAAGGGACCCGTTATCTTATATTGTTACAATTACTTATTTGCTTATCTTGACATTGTTACAAAAGTATCTTATCTGCTGCTTTGGCTGTTCTGGGCTCTCTGCCAAAAGCCAATTAAGTTAGAAACATTTTGTCTTTTTCTAGCTGTTCAGTGCAGAGAAAAACAGGACTTTCCAGTACAAACGAGGGACTGCGGGTTGAGCTGTCAAAAGAGGGACTGTCCCTCTAAAAACGGGACAGTTGGGAGGTATGGATTGGTTGCTTGATAGACAGGGTCTACTGGGGTTAATTCCAGTATCTAAGTAGCCTTGAAAACAGCTTTGGACTGGGGGTCCCGGGGCCCACTGGGGCTGCTACCTCATGTCCCCCCTGTACCCTTATTGGAGGCAGCACAATCCTATTGGGTTTATTTAATGTTTAAATTATTTTTAGTAGACAAAGTATGGTGATCCAAATTATGGAAAGATCAGTTTTCAGGAAAACCCCAGGCCCTGAGCATTCTGGATAACAGGTCCCATACTCGTATAGAGGCCATTGTAATTATTATGGCCATTAGCACACAGATACAGTAGGTGGGGATGTGCAGCATTGGTCTTTCTTGTGGGGAATCCATATCTCCATGTGTGTTGAACTTAATTTAATACTGACTATTAGACCCTGAAGCAGTGGGGTCAGTTGGAGCCTCCTTTGAGTTCCAACATTTGTGTAGGACCCCTTTGGCTTATAACCACTAGTTAAGGGGAGCATTTCTCCCTTTTCGATTCGCCGACAATTTCACAAATTTCCTGAGGAATTTGAGAAAGGGTGAAAGATTAGCAAAAAAACTTGAAAATTGACGCCCACGTCAATTTTAGATGCGTGTCCAGAAAGTCCACTCGCGTTAGAGTCCTGCGTGGAACCAATTTCCGCACCTGAAAATCCCCCCATATACTACAGGGTGCCTGCTCTTTTTGCGGGTAACCCCCGGGTACCCGACCACTGCAGCTCACGTCACGCATTAAAGTTAATGGGTGTCCGAATAGCGTTAACTTGTGGTGATTTTGACGCGAGTGACTTTTCAGGTGCACGTCCAAAACTTTTTGAAATTCGCCAATGAGTTTAGCGAATTTATTCCCCACAGGCAAAATGCAGAAATTCGCTGCAAATTTGCAGCAGGCAAATTTATTCGCCCATCGCTAATAACCACGTGAAACATTTCAAGATAACAAGGTTTTGTTTTTTGAGCCATAGCTTTGTGAATATCTATGGTAACAACGGGAGAATTTTGCTTCACCAAAAACTAAAAAATTGCCAAAATGCATTGAAGTCTATGGGCATTACATTTTTTGTGTGATGCGGTGCATCATTGGAGTCTATGACCGTCATTGTTGTGGCAAAACTCTTTCGCTCATCAACAATCTAGGGCGAAAAATGAGTGTTCATCCCAATTCTCGCCATAATAAAGTCTTAAAGGGCACCAATCATGACCAAAATCATTTACTAAGTAAATACACTATGTGAAAGTTAAAGAAATCCGATTTTTAAAACAGTTAGAATTGTTTGTATAATGTAAATGATCAGCTCACTATTCCTTCTGCAAGATCTCCCCTATCTCCCCTGCAGTTCTAGCTGAGGCAGCCATCTTGGATTTCACTGGCTCCTCCTACCTATATCTTCCCAGCCAACTGTAGCTCTGAAATCTCGCACATGCTCAGTTCAAATTCCTTGTTTGCTTATCAACCCTTCTAAGCTATTTTCAAATCAGCCAAACCTGTGTGTTAGCTGCTGTACAGTAGTGCTGCCCCCTGCTGGAAGTTAGCAGGTAGCAGCACTTCTAGTGGATACTTCTAGTGGAGGAGTTTACTAAAACAAGGCATTCTGGGTAGAATACTCAAAGCAGTGTTACAATCTGAGCATGCTCCTGAAATTTGCACATTAGAGTCTCTGTTAGAGTCTCAGTATGGCCTCCCTCAGTGAAAGAACCCATTTGACAAAGTAAGGGATTTTTTTAAAACCTGCATTTTTTTCCAAAAACTATATATGTAGTTTGATTAAACGTGTTTAGCTTGTACTGGTCAGATTGTTAATCTGTGTTTGATTTTGGCTGTGATAGGTGCCCTTTAAGTTAGGCTTCCAGTACTATGTAGGAGAGGGAAATCTTATGATAACTAACCCCCTTACCCATTGCTCTGCCCCCCTGTTCTATTGGGGCTTATTCTTTGGTCTTAGTAATGTTGTCATAGTCCAATCACAGAGCAACCAGGAATAGTAGAAGTAAGAGCAGAAGGGAGTAAAAAAGAAACATGAATAGGGGTAACTGCCAATATGTGTAACTGCTTTTGGCAAACGCCAATGATATTGATAAATTGCTAGAGATATTATCATAACGATGCCGGATCTGACTGAGCTCTTTTTCCTATCTGTTATTATGATTTGCCTGAGGGCGCCTTCTGCTGCTAATGCTCCGTCTTTCCACAAGCTGAAATCCTCTGCTTAGTAATACATTTTGATTAAGTAACTCATAAACCTGTTTACACCCCCATCTGTCTGGGAGATTTTATTGGCATTGTCTTCAGCCAACACTCTTTTGTCTTTCAAAAGCAAGATTCTGCATTTTGATTAGTATCGTTATTAAATGTAAAGATTCCTTTGTTACTATCAGGAAAATACACATTCCGAAAAACCGGCTTCAGCTGGTATTTATCATAATATCATAGGAATCCCTGGGAGAAAACATCTTTTATTACCTTCCACTTACTCCACCGATTACATCTTTACATCATTATCGCTTATACCCAACCCATGCAATATTTCTTGGGGAATAGGGGAGCACAAAACTATTCTTTTTTTTTTCTCTTTTAAATAATACAGGTATGAGACCTGTTATTCACAATGCTCTGGACCTGGGGTTTTCCAGATAACGAAAACTTGATGTCATTTGTATCTTCATACCTTAAAGGACTAGAAACATCAAAAAAAAAAATTAAAATTCTTTTTTTAGTATACCACGAAAAAAAGGAACAAAATGAATTAAACTTTAAAATCGCACAGCCTTTATTAAGAAATAACCTACTGAAACTCTGCTTGCGCTCCTCTTCAGAAAAGGCTACATTGTGCAGTGCTTGATTTCTCCTTCCTGGTAGTGATGGGCGAATTTGCGCCGTTTCGCCGAAAAATTCTCGAATTTCGCGTGAAATTTGCGAAACGGCAAAAAAATTCGCGAAACGGCGCCGGTGTCTCGTTTTTGACGCCGGCGCCCGTTTTTGACGCCGGCGTCCATTTTATTTCGAAAAATTTTTTGATGCCGGCGAATTTTTGACGCCAATTTTCGCGGGAGTTTCGCGAATTTATTCGCTGGCGGCGAATCGCGCAAATTCGCCGCGAATTCGCGCCTGGCGAATAAATTCGCCCATCACTACTTCCTGGCTATCTCCTATAAGGAAGGCAGGGAGGAGAAATCGAGTGCAGCACGATGGATCGCGTTCGCCTTTTCTGAAGAGGAGCGCAAGCAGAGTTTCGGTAAGTTATTTCTTAATAAAGGCTCTGTTTTTATTTCATGGTAGACTTTTTAAAAATGTTACTGGTCCTTTAAGGTCTACTAGAAAATCATGTAAACATGAAATAAAACCCAATAGGCTGGTTTTGCTTCCAATAAGGATTAATTATATCTTAGTTGGGATCAAGTACAAGCAACTGTTTTATTAATACAGGTATGGGATCCTCTGAATTACTGAAAGACTGTCTCCCATAGGACTCATTTTAAAATCAAATAATCCAAAAATGTGTTTTAAAAAATTTTAATCCTTTTTCTGTGTAATAATAAAACAGTAGCTTGTACTTGATCCCAACTAAGATATAATTAATCCTTATTGGAAGCAAAACCAGCCCTATTGGGTTTATTTCATGTTTACATGATTTTTCTAGTAGACTTAAGGTATGAAGATACAAATAACAGAAAGATCCATTATCAGGAAAACCCCTATTCTGGGATAACAGGTCCCATAACCTGTACAGGGAAAAAGGAAATCATGTTTATATGAATTTGGATTATTTGGATAAAATGGAGTCTATGGAAGGCAGTCTTCTGTAATTTTTGAATGTTTCTAGATAACGGGGTTTCCGGATAATGGATCCTATACCTGTACTAAGCCTGATTTTCATACATTTAGTTTTTAATCATCCCTTCCTGACTTCTATGGAAATGGAACCCCTTAATTCCAGGGATACCATTAGTACCATGGCCTCAGCTCTGACGTGGATTATGGAGCAGACATTTCCCCAGCCTTTATTCCTATTTATTCCTATTTTATTCACATGAGTTCACTTTTAGTCTGCTCTGTAATGAGGCAGAGCCACCGACATCCTCATAACAATCCGCATTCACCTGCCGCATACTAATTTTCACCTTTATTTCCAGCACGTCTGGTGTCTGTTTGGCTACTCATTAAGTGTTTGTCATGACTCATATCTGATGACTGCCGAGTTTTGCTGCTTCATAAAACCTTGAGCATTTGGATATTTTTTATTGATATATGATCTGTGTCAGTAATGCAGAGTCGAGAAATGCAGAAGGCAATGGACGCCCCCCATGCGAATGCAAAGCAGTAATTGAAATTCCAGACGTTGAGCACTGGAGGCGCATCGGGGGCTTTGTAGATCGATTACAGTCAAACCTCAGTGAGGTCCCACCACGGGGAAACCTACATTTTTACATTCCTGCCTAGTGATGAGAAAATTTTTCGTGAAGGTCTATTGATAAATAGGGGAAAAGGCAGTGCGGATTTCAATTTGAGTCTTGTGCCCAAAGAGCTACATGCTAATTGCCAGTTTAATGCCGAGGAC
>CM076685.1:6794508-7097008 GCA_038501925.1 Xenopus petersii
TAGAGAGAGAGAGAGAGAAGAAAGAAAGAAAGAAAGAAAGAAAGATGAGAGAGAGAGAGAGAGAGAGAGAGAGAGGAGAGAGAGAGAGAGAGAGAGAGAGAGAGAGAGAGAGAGAGGAGAGAGAAAGAAAAGAAAGAAAGAAAGAAAGAAAGAAAGAAAGAAAGAAAGAAAGAAAGAAAGAAAGAAAGAAAGAAAGAAAGAAAGAAAGAAAGAAAGAAAGAAAGAAAGAAAGAAAGAAAAAGATGATAGTGGGACAATTAACCAATAATGAACTGATAGATAGAAAGAAAGAAAGAAAGAAAGAAAGAAAGATGATAGATAGATAGATAGATAGATAGATAGATAGATAGAGAGAGAGAGAGATAGATGAATTTCTAAGTCCCAAAAAAACGCTGGCGTGTTTTCTACATGATGGGCGATAGGCTGAAAAAGATCGAAAATATTTTTGGGGCTCCCCTCCTTCCCCCCTACATTTCCTGACTCATGGCAACTTTCCTAGACAGTGGGCACATGTGTAGGCAAAATAAAATTTATATTTGCTGATTTGAAGGTTTTCTAGGCATTTGTAGTGCTGATACGTGTTCCTCCATTGAAATTTGAATTTCGCGCCGTATGCAAATTAGCCTTCGCTAGCGTAACTTCGCTTTACATAGCGAATCAACGCTAGCGCAACTTCGCAAACTTACGCTACCCCTGAGCGCAACTTCGGATTTTAGTGAATTTGCGGAGCGCTGGCGAAACTACGCCTGGCGAAGTGCAGCGAAGTGTGGTGAAGCGCGGCGAAGTTGCGCCTGGCGCAACTTCGCATCTTAGTGAATTTGCCCCGAAGTCTCTCTTTATAGTGGGTTTGTAAGGCGGATGATGGAAGGGTCCCTGGATCCATCACTTCTCAGTGGATCAAGGCGGGGGATGGACTATGTGGCTGGGGAAATTTGGACCCTAACAACCAGATTACTGAAACAGCAAACTGGAAAGCTGTTAAATAAAAAGTTAAATAACTCTAAAACTACAAATACAGTATGGGATCCGTTATCCAGGCCGGCTCCGACTGACTCTTTTTATGCAAATAATCCAAAAACTGTTTCAGTTTTCTCTGTGATAATAAAACAGTCGCTTGTACTTGATCCCAACTAAGATATAATTAATCCTTATTGGAAGCAAAACCAGCCTATTGGCTTTATTTCATGTTTACTAGTGATGGGCGTTTTGCCGATAAATTTCCAGCGAAATTCGCGAAACCGTGAAAAGTTCACGAAACTCGATAATTGATACCCACATCAATTTTGACTCCGGCGTTAAATTCAATGGGCGTCCGAATAGTGTTGACGCCCGACGGTTTTGACACAATCGACTTTTCCAGCGCGAGTCCAAAATTTTTTGACGCCGGAGAATTTTTTCCAGCTAATTTTCGTGTGACTTTTTGCGAATTTACTTGCCGGCGGCGAAACACAAAAATTCGCTGCGAATTCGCACCTGGCGAATTTCTTCGCCCACCACTTATATTGACATGGTTTTCCAATAGACTTAAGGTATGAAGATCCAAATTATGGAAAGATCATTATCCAGAAAAACCCCAAGTCCCGAGCATTCTGGATAACAGGTCCCATACCTGTATAAGTAATAAAAGTTAACAATTAAATTGTAGCCTCACAAAACAATTGTTTTTTTCAAGTAACCTATATAATTTAGGGGCTGTTTAAGTGTTAGTATGATGTAGAGAGGGATATTCTGAGACAATTTGCAATGGTTTTCATTGTTTATTATTTGTGGTTTTTGAGTTATTTAACTTTTTATTCAGCAGCTCTCATGTTTGCAATGTCAGCCATCTGGTTGCTAGGGTCTAAATGACCCTAGCAACCCTGCACTGATTTGAATAAGAGGCTGGAATATGAATAGGAGGAGGTCTGAAAAGACATAGGGTAATCAAAAGTAGCAGTAACACTAGGGGCCAGATTTATCAAAGGTTGAATTACGAAGTAATGGGAGTTTTTTTGAAATCCCCTAATTTCGAAATTCGAATAAAAAAAGACCAACCGAAATTTATTAAGGTTGTTTTTTGCGGGTGAATATGCTGTATTCGATCGAATTTGATTCAAAGTATTTAAAAAAAAAAAAAAACTTTGATTTTTCAAGGTCCCACCAATAGGTTCTAGGAGGTTCCCCATAGGCTAAAACAGCAATTCGGCAGGTTTTAGATGGTGTCAATTTTTTAAAGAGACAGTACATGATAAATTTCGATATTAGAATTTTCAAATTTTTTTTCAAATTCAAATTGAATTTGGACTATTCCCTAGTCGAAGTACACAAAAATAGCTCGGAATTCGAATTTCTTTGATTTCAAATTTTCAATTCGACCCTTGATAAATCTGCCCCTAGATGTGTTGCTTTACAGAGCATTGTTTTTTTTTAGATAGGGTCATGTCACACTCAGACTCCTGCATCAGTTTCATCATCACACCAACCATAACAAGTTTTACTTCAGCTTCTCTTTGCTCCTGTGGCTGTGCTAATCTGTTGCCATCATTACTAACTTGTAGCTACTTTCTACTATAGGTTCTGCCTCTCTATTATCCCTGTTCATACTGTAGGTGCTGCTTCTTTATTATCTCTACTTCTACTATAGGTGCTGCTTTTCTATTATCCCAATTCCTACTATAGGTTATTCTTTCTGTATTATCTCAACTGGTACTATAAGTGTTGCTTCTATATTATCACTACTGCTACTATAGGTGCTGCTTCGCTATTACCCGTATTCCTACTATAGGTGATACTTCTCTATTATCCCTTTTCCTACTATAGGTGCTGCTTCTTTATTATCTCTACTGCTACTAAAGGCACTGCTTCTTTGTTATCCCTATTCCTACTATAGGTGCTGCTTCTCTATTATTTTTTACAGCTACTGTAAGTGCTGCTTCTTTATTATCCCTATTTCTTCAGTCTGTATTATCTCTACTGGTACTATAGGCACTATAGGTACTATAGGTGCTGCTTCTCTATTACCCCCGTTCCTACTATAGGTGCTGCTTCTTTATAATCTCTACTTGTGCTATAGGTGCTGCTTCTCTTTTATCCCTGTTCCTACTGTATCTCTACTTGTACTATTGGTTCTGTTTCGCTATTATCCCTACTGCTACCACAGGTGCTGCTTCTTTATTATCCCAAGTTCTACGATAGTTGCTTCTTTCTGTAATATCTCTACTGCTGCTAGGTGCTGCTTCTCTATTATAACTGTTTCTAGTTTAGGTGCTGCTTCTTTATTATCTCTACTGCTACTATAGTTGCAGCTTCTCTATTATTCCTATTCCTAATATAGGTGATTCTTTCTGTATTATCTCTACTGTTACTATAAGCGCAGCTTCTCTATTATCCCTATTCCTACTATGTGTTGCTTCTTTATTATCGCTATTCCTACTATAGATGATTCTTTCTGTATTATCTCTACTGTTACTATAAGCGCAGCTTCTCTATTATCCCTATTCCTACTATGTGTTGCTTCTTTATTATCGCTATTCCTACTATAGGTGCTTCTTTCTGTATTATCTCTACTGGTACTATAGTTGTTGCATCGTTATTATCTCTATTCCTACTATAGGTGCTTTTTTCTGTATTATATCTACTGCTACTATAGGGGCTGCTGCTCTGCTGGTCAGTAGTGATGGGCGAATAAATTCACGTGAATTCGCGTGAATGCGCGTCAAATTATCGAGTTTGTCTGCCGGCGAATAAATTTGGCAAACTCGCCTGCGTCAAAAAAATTTGGACGTGCGTCCGAAAAGTCGCTTGAGTCAAAATCGCTGTCAACACTATTCGTGCGCCCATTGACGTTAACTCCGGCGTCAAAACTGACTTGAGAGACTTTTTCGGACGTGCATCTAAAATTGACACTGGCGTCAATTTTCGAGTTTCACAAATTTTTCGCCCATCATAACTGGTCAGTCGGGTAGTGAATTTATGGTGCTATGCTGAGCTTTCCCATACTGTGTTCTGAGGGCCCTATGCAGTTTCTTGGGAGTTTGTGAGAGTCTGATATCCCTGACCTACATAATTACTGAATTTCATTCTGATCTGAACAATTGTTCTTCTGTGATTTTGGTCAAACACTTGTGCAGAATACAAATTAAGGACAATCACAGTGGGCGCATCCTGAATGCTGCAATTGAACATGTCATAATTGTACGTCAATCTCCGACTGAAGGACAAGCAATTAACTGTCTGGTCATTACCATTTTTGTAAAACGCCAGCCAGGACGCACTGAACATTGGCATCAAATAAGTTTGTCCTTGAAGGCTTCCGAGTTTGCGTTTCCGTCTTGTCTTCGCTGAGCGAGCGGTGATTTAAAACAAGGTGAACCATAAAATGTCTACTTGTCCCTTCTTATGACTCCTGGAACGTCTGTAATTTGTCGGCTTATAATTAAATATGAAGGTCAGGCATGATGCTTCTCTGCTACTTTCTGTGCGAAAACTCCCGTACGAGAGAGAAAAACGTAACAATGTGATGATTTATTGCCTTACAAGCCCCACCGGCTCATACGTTGTAAAAAAGGGCATTCGAATGGACCTGTCTTCCTATTTAGCTCCTGGTGGATTTATCTTTTTTGTCTATCACTGATAGATGTGAAGTGCTCTTCCATTAAGGGGCCGATTCACGAAGGGTCGAATATCGAGGGTTAATTAACCCTCGATATTCGACTGGGAACTAAAATCGTTCGACTTCGAATATCAAAGTCGAACGATTTTGCGCAAATCCTGCGATCGATCGATCAAAGGATTTTTCATTCGATCGAACGATTAAATCCTTCGAATTGAACGATTCAAAGGATTTTAATCCAACGATCAAAGGAAAATCCTTCGATCAAAAAATCACAGGCAAGCCTATGGGGACCTTCCCCATAGGCTAACATTGACTTCGGTAGCTTTTAGCTGCCGAAGTAGGGGGTCGAAGTTTTTCTTAAAGGGACAGTACTTCGACTATCGAATGGTCGAATAGTCGAACGATTTTTAGTTCGAATCGTTCGATTCGAAGTCGAAGGTCGTAGTCGAAGGTCGAAGTAGCCCATTCGATGGTCGAAGTAGCCCAAAAAAACTTCGAAATTCGAATTTTTTTTTATTCGAACCCTTCACTCGAATTTCGTGAATCGGCCCCCTAAATATAACACTGACAAATATAACGTTGGCTTTATGTGATGGTTTGTAGTTCAAGAGGAGCAAAACCCTTGTAAAAAAAACATCTGAAGCATCTCCTCCTCTAATCTTCAGGAAAATAATGCCCATTACTGTCCATGAAAGAATCAGTTTAGTGTGTATCAGATATGGATTCCTGGGCTTTGCTCTGTGTCCAGGTGAGAAAACACATTCCTTCGAATCCTTTAAGTTCTAATCGTTGCTTTTTTGCGGGGCTGTAAATCTTCGGAAAACATTTCCTAAACTCCCAGCGAGCCTTATGGCTGGATAGAGATTTTATCGTTGTAGTTATATCTGTGCTTACAGTTTCTAAGAAAGAGTAAAGACATTTCTTGGAAAAGGCCAAGTTGTTCAAGAGCACCTGGAGGCCCAGCAGAATTGCACTGGATGGGATTTACTGAGCTGTTATTGTCGGATACAGAAAGAATTACAGGCATGCGGCTGGTCAGGAACGGGAACTCTATCTGGGCTGCCAGGATTATTTCTATAAGAGGAGAAACCATGTAACCGCATATCTACACTGTGTCTTCCTGTGATCAAGGAGCAAAAAAATATATGTAGGTTAATCAATACACAAACCGGTCACCTTGATGGCCAAATGATTCGATTATTGAGCAGGCAGTTCAGTAGCACATTGAGGATATATCTCATTGATTAGAGAGGTTATTGAGGTTATGCAACTCTATAACTACTTTTCTTGGTTGAACAGAATGTTCCTGGTTTAGATGTGGTTGGGACTTCTATACCCTCTTCACTTGGTTAAAAGAAACGACACGGGGGTTGTTAAAACGTACAGCACAGCAGTGTGATACCCTGGGGTCTCGGTTCATGCGGACGTGAGAGTAAAGTATCAGGGCAAGGAAGATGTAAGGCTTAGGGGAGAGAGAAAATGGGGTCAGGTAGAAAGGGAATCTTCTCTAGTGATGGGCAAGTTTCTCTTCGTCGAAAAATACGCGAAATGGCGAAAAATTCGCTCAAAAACCGTGAAATAGGAAAGTTCATGAAAAAATCATGAAAACTCGAACCTTTTCACGAAAAAATAGGGAAATTCGAACATTTTCACTATAAAATTTTTCAGGGAAAAATCGAGCAATTTGAACGTTTTCATTAAAATCAAGCAATTCGAATATTTCACAAAAAATCTAGCAATTCGAATGTTTTCACTACAAAATGGAGCAATTCGAACGTTTTCACCAAAAATTCAGGAAGTCGAACGTTTTTGCAGAAAAATCTAGCAATTTGACAGTTTTCACGACAAAATTGGAGATTCGCAAATTAATTCGAAACACGGAAATTCGCCGCAAATTCGTGCCAGCCGAATTTATTCGCCCATCACTAATCTGCTCCAATCATGTGTAGGAATAAAGAATATCTCTGCTGGATATGATTTCAGTTGTTTTTTTTTAGGGATGCACCGAATCCAGGATTCGATTCGGGATTCGGCCAGGATTTGGCCTTTTTCAGCAGGAACCGAATCCTTCTGCCCAGCCGAAACGAATCTGAATCCTAATTTGCATATGCAAATTAGGGGTGGGAGGGAAATTGCATGACTTTTTGTCACAAAACAAGGAAGTAAAAAATGTTTCCCCCTTCCCCACCCCTAATTTGCCCCTAATTTGCATATGCAAATTAGGATTCGGTTCGGTATTCGGCCGAATCTTTCACAACGGAATCGGGGGTTCGGCCGAATCCAAAAAAGTGCATCGGTGCATTCCTATTTTTTTTTGTAACATATTTTTTATGGAATAGTTTTTCTTATATATAATCATACATAACAGAAAAAAATTATAAAGAAACAAAGGAAGAAAATTAAGTCATAAGAAAAGAAATTTAAACAAACATAGATGGTGGGGAATAAATAGAAGTATAGCAATCTCAACATAATCATAGCAGGCACAGGCGCATGTTGCAGAGTATAGATACATTAATATTTTAGCGAGTTATAGTTTTCAGACAAATTATTAGCATAATAATATCTTCGACTGTATTACATAATGGGAATACAGTTGAGTATAATAATTTTATGTTCCCAACATAAAGTACTGCGATAATTAGGTGATAGCTATTTATATTTAGTCTTAGGGGCCAATTCATTAACTTCGAGTGAAGGAATAGAAGAAAAAATACTTCTAATTTCAAAGTGTTTTTTTGGCTACTTCGACCATCGAATGGGCTACTTCGACTACGACTTTGACTTCGAATCGAAGGATTCGAACTAAAAATCGTTCAACTATTCGACCATTCGATAGTCGAAGTACTGTCTCTTTAAGAAAAAACTTTGACCCCCTAGTTCGCCACCTAAAAGCTACCGAACCCAATGTTAGCCTATTGGGAAGGTCCCCATAGGCTTGGCTAAGTTTTTTTGGTCTAAGGATATTCCTTCGATCGATGGATTAAAATCCTTCGAATCGTTCAATTCGAAGGATTTCATCGTTCGATCGAACGATTATTCATTCGATCCTTCGATCAAAGTATTTGCACAAAATCCTTTGACTTCGATATTCGAAGTCGAAGGATTTTCATTCCCAGTCGAATATCGAGGGTTAATTAACCCTCGATATTCGACCCTTGATGAATTTGCCCCTAAATGTGGGTATCGTGATTAAACTCAGTGAGGGTGTGAGTACTAGTCTGATAGGTAGTCGGGATCAGGAGTGAAAATTAGCCCTATGTAGTCAACCCATCGGCCGAAGGAGTATTGGTTGAAACATAACCCCTTAATTCCCAGATAGACCATGTATCTAGATTTTGGGAAGTGTTTTTTTTCAAAAACACTCTTAGGGGCCGATTCATGAAGCTCGAGTGAAGGATTCGAATTAAAAAATTTGGAAGTGTTTTTTGGGCTACTTCGACCATCGAATGGGCTACTTCGACCTTCGACTACTACTTCGACTTCGAATCGAATGATTCGAACTAAAAATCGTTCGACTATTCGACCATTCGATAGTCGAAGTACTGTCTCTTTAAGAAAAACTTCGACCCCCTACTTCGGCAGCTAAAAGCTACCGAAGTCAATGTTAGCCTATGGGGAAGGTCCCCATAGGCTTGCCTGAGATTTTTTGATCGAAGGATTTTCCTTCGATCGTTGGATTAAAATCCTTCGAATCGTTCGATTCGAAGGATTTAATCGTTCGATCGAATAAAAAATCCTTCGATCGATCGATCGCAGGATATGCGCTAAATCGTTCGACTTCGAATATTTTATTATTATTTTAGTTCCTAGTCGAATATCGAGGGTTAATTAACCCTCGATATTCGACCCATAGTGAATCGGCCCCTTTGCGTTCACCCTGTTAATTATTTCCTGAATGGTTGGAGGGTCTTCCAATTGGCCACTATTGCTATTCGTGCAGCTGTCAGAATATGGTTAGCCAATTTTTGGCTTCATTTTGGTATACCATTAAATGGTCTGCCCATAAGAAAGGTAGGTATAGCCAAGGGGACCTGGACTATCAGAACCGGGTCTAATACTTTTTTTTACCTTTCCCCACATTGGCTGGATAATTGGACATTCCCAATTCCTCTAGCATTTTTCCATATTTCTAACCAACCTACAGAAGGATTACAGTTTTGGTCATAGTGTATATCATGTTTCCATTGCTTTGACCTTGAGCAGAAGATTAATATTCCTAACCCGACCGTCCTCATGAATTCCCAGCTTGTTCTGCTTCTGTCTATTCCAAGCGCTGCTAATTCTCCATTCCTGACCATGACATTAATCCAATGAAATGTTTAATTGCAAAGCAGAACTTTCCCTTTTCTCGTCTGCTCTTGCACCATGGAGAGATGTTAGCTTCCTTAATGAATGTTCATTCCTTTGGGACTAGAAATAGAATGTATACATGGATTATACTTGAGTATAAAATATAGTCAACTCGGCACTGATTGAGAAAAGTGAGCCTTGACATGGAGGATGAGGGGTAAATAGCAATATCCTTGGGTATTGTAGATTTATATAGTAATATATGTTCACCTTAGAAACCCATGTTCCCTGTCTCTATGGTTATAGAGCTATCATAGGATCTCTCAAGGATCTATTCTATCCTTGAACACCAAATAAAATATATTAAAGTATATCACCAAAAGTATTAGGACCCCACCTGTCCAACATTTTAATGCCAAGACGTTAATATGAAGTTGCCTCTTAAATATTAAAACATTATTGGTGGAACTTGCTTCCAATCTGCTACAGGAGTATTAATAAACTGGGCGCTGATGATGGGGATCAGGACTGTCTCGCAGTCAATGTTTCAAGTCATCCTACAGTTGGGTTGAGTTCAGGACTTTGTGGAGGCCAATTTGGTTCTTCTATTTCCATCTCAGCAAAGCCATTCTGTATGGGCCTGGTTTTGTTCATGGAATATAATTGTGTTGAAGCAAGAAGAAGGCTTCACCAAAATGTTCCACAAAGTAGGAAGCACAGAATGGTCAAGAATGTCATTGTACTCAGTAGCCCAGAAGGTCTGCTTCCAATAAACCAGGGGCCCTTACTATGGAAAGCAGCCCCAGACTATTATTTCTACTCTATCAAACATTACTGTTGGCATTGCATTACATTCAGGCAGGTAGTTGTTGGCATCTGTCAAATCCAGACTCTTCGTCAGGCTGCCAGATTGCAAAATGCCATTTATCACTCTATGGGGTATATTTATCAAAGAGTGAAGTCCTCTAGAGTGAGGTCACCACAGTCATCTAGAGTGAAATTCTACCACTCTCCGTTCATTTCTATGGGATTTTTAAAAGAGTATTTATCAATGGGTGAAAGTGGAAGTTCATCCTTTGATAAATATTCAAAAAATATTATGAATGAATGAATAAAAATTAATTTCAAATCCCATAGAAATGAATGGAGAGTGGCGGAATTTCACTCTAGAGGACTGTGGTGATCTCTATCTTCACTCTTTGATAAATATACCCCCAGATGAGGATTTTCACTGCTCCAGAGTCTCATGGTGGTCTCCTTTACACCACTCCAGCCAATGCTTGGCATTAACCATGGTGATATTAGGGTTGTTTGGCTCTGATCACCCATAAAATCCCCCATGCTCCCTATCACTTCCTAACACCACATATTATATTCAGGAACCACTACAACATTATATATATTGTCTCAGATGTTTAGTTGCCGTATATGCACCTATATCATAGACAGAGCATAGGATACACAGAATATTGACTCCACTGACCCGTATCCACAACTCCACACCCTCTCTCTGTATATGAGTGAGATGGTCTCAGTTTGAAGTTAATGGGAAAAAAATCTAATTACCGGATTATTTAAAAACAATGAATTTATTGTTAATTCTGTTTACCAATATTAAATAACAGACGGCTGAATGCTCATTTTACAGTTAGTGCTTTTGACTCTAATTAAAATTAAAGTACAAACCAAGATTAAAAAAAAAAAAAAGCTCCAATCAAGGGGTTTATCCTACTTCAGTAAATTGGACTTGTAAGTTGAATTACAGTTGCTTAATGGCAATTTGGACAACTTTAATTGAATAACTAAGTGTTACATTTAGAATCACTTAATAACAAAGCTGAAATAAACATGGCTTGGTTTTCCCTGGTAGTGGTGGATAATATTCTCATATATAAATTCTTCGATTTCTTCATATATTTGTGGCAGGGGACTATGAGTTGCTGCTATGTTATGGAACCATCACCAGTTTACATTGGTTGTTCTGTGAGTTGGTGTCTGTCCTTCCTTAACCTCCTGGATGGCCTATCATGACAACACATTTCACTGTGAAGTCTTACCAGTAGAAGGGGGCATGCCTATGGTGGAAGTTGTTGTTTACATATTGTCTTAGATATAAGAAGAGTAAAAACTTTCATCCGTTGTGGTCTCCTTCTAGTCTGGTGATAGTTGTACTGGGGAGCTTGGAGGCTAAAGCCCCAGTTGAGCCCTTAGTTGATCAACAACCTTAGAAAAGTCAGGGTACATGGAAAAGTTGGGGCACTTATAGGACATTGTGATATACACAGGCCTTAGCAAGAGCAGCTTCTGCAGCTTCTTGAGACGTAGTGTAGCATTTTGAACTCCTTTGAACACCTACCTAAGTATAGGAATCATAGAAGGAACTTTCTCAATTTGCCTCATTTGCCCTGCAAGTACCATATTAAAGTTACTGAGGGCTAATAATAAACCATTTCTAAATGCAGAACCACTGGTGCCCAATTTTTTCAGTGTATGGTCTATGTTGAATGCTACATCTACCAGTGATCCCCAACCAGTAGCTTGTGAGCAATGTTGCTCTCCAACCCCTTGGATGTTGCTCCCAGTGGCCTCAAGGCAGGACCTTATTTTTTAATTCCAGGCTTGGAGGCAAGTTTTGGTTCTATAAAAACCAGGTGTACTGCCAAACAGAGTCTTAATGTATGTTGCCAATCCACATAGAGGCTACCAAATGGCCAATCACAGCACTTATTTGGCACCACAAGAACTCCTTTAACTTCTCGATGTTGCTCATGGGTTCAAAAGGTTGGGGATTCCTGCCAATATGTGAGGGTCCAGGTAAGAAAGATGGTCACAATGTAACAGTGTTCTACATGTCAACTACATCAGCTACATAAGGTATTTCAAACAACCCCCCTGCCTACTCTTTATAGTACTTTTTAAAGTATAGGTCCTTTACCATTTTAAGCTCCAGTCTAACCACCCCCTTATCAGTTAATAAGCTCTAATCTTAATCGATGTGGAAAGAGCCTAAATAGATTAAACCTTAGGACCCATCTAAAACAATCATTACTCTGTACCCGCAGAGCCCAGCCAAATGATACCAATGATAAGATTTTATTGGAAGAAGCTCGCTGTTTATTTTAAGTTTATAAGTGTCTGTGAAAGTCTCAGTCAAGTTCCATGCCACCCTGCATTCCTTATGAGATCCATCCGTCATTTTCTGCTTGGCTGTGCCGCACAGCTTGCTCTTTAATCACCTGCTGCTGGACTGTAAGCATCCTCAGCGGCTATCCATCTGTTGCTTATATTATGTCCTCTCATTCTTTCTCTTCTCCCATTCATCCTCTGTCACATCGGCTGCCATTGTTTTCATCAGTCACAGTGTGAAAAGGGAAAAAGAAATTTAAAAAAATGGGTTATTCTTTTATTCAACAGGGAAGATGTCAGAGAAATATATTTCTTGTGATCCTGATTAATCCCAGTTAATAAGATACTGGGCTTCATATGCTAAGGATTTGCAATGATGATGTTCCTGTGAAAAGTCGCTTTGCTCTTATCCAACATCTCTAAAACAGGGATTCTTAGTGGATCTAAAAAAGGGTCATCATTAAGCTTTAAGTCAGGGGGTCTGCAAACTTTTTTTTACACGTGAGCCATATTTAAATCTAAACAGAGTTGGGGAGCAACACTAACAAGAAACATGTTCCTGAGGGAGCCAAATAGGGCTGTGATTTGTTAGCCCATATGAGGACTGGCAGCCTACAGGAGGCTCCGTTTTCCATTACATCTGTTTTTATGCAACCAAAACTTGCCAAGGCCACTGGGAGCAATACCCAAGGGGTTGGTGAGCAACATGTTGCTGCCGAGCCATATTTTGGGGACAATTGCTTTAAGGGCTAATGCATGCTGGAACAATAGCCATCACAGAGAGGGTTTCAGTGAATCTTGGATGCTTAAGGCACTTCTGGCCAAGTTAAAGCTTATCGGTCCATATGTGGGTCCAAAATTACATATCAGGACCGCAAAAGCCCCTGGAGTGGCCTGAGTGGCCATATTAGACAAAGATCTGCTTCCTAGACAACCAAACTAGTAAATCCTAGCTTAAGGGTGGCCACCAAGATTCTTCCAGGTACCTTTGCAAAGTTTTTACCAGAGGCCCATAAGTCTCTAGTTATAACATAAACCGTATATACTTGAGTATAAGCCGTCCCAAGTATAAGCCGAGGTAACTAATTTTACCTCCAAAAACTGGGAAAGCTTATTGACTCGAGTATAAGCCTAGGGTGAGAAATGCAGCAGCTTCTGGTAAGTTTCAATCAAAAAATTGAGGGTTTCTGCTCCCATTGGAGGTGCCGGTGTCTCGTTTTTGGATGCCGACGACCATTCTTGGATGGTGGCGAATATTCTTGGCGAATATTCTTAGGCGCCGGCGACTATTCTTAGACGCCGGCGTCTATTCTTAGGCGCCAGCGACTGTTTTTGCGCTTGACCTGAGTATAAGCTGAGGTAGAGTTTTTCAGCATATTTTGGGGGCTGAAAAACTCGGCTTATACTCGAGTATATACGGTATATTAGGATCCACATTTGTGGCTCTATTTGTAATTGTATGACTATATTACGCAAACCATAAACCATGTGTATGGAGCAGGGAGTTTTGCTTCACCTCCTCTGCCCCAATAGCTTATATTTATAATTAGTTATATAAGTTCCATAACTGAGCCTCAGAGCATCACCTGAAATAGCTGAACATGCAGTTCCGGAAGCCTTCAGCTATCCACATCAATCCATAGAAGCAAGACAACAGGTGTATTTTTAGTGTTTGTTTGGCACTGCAGAGGTTTTGTTTAGCATGACATCCAAGTGGAAAGCATCTCATATCACATTTAAAAAGAGGTTATCGGCGATGAAAGGCCTGCTGTCTTTATTTTATATGAACTCTCACTTATGGTTGGTTGTTTGGCCTTAGAAAAACAGAAGACGAGGAGGTTACTATTTGTGGAACATCTGTGACCTGCTGAGAATGCAGCTGGAGAAGCCAGGGGCATCTCCGTTATAGGTTATAGTTCCGTACAGAAGAAGAGACATACATGTAAAGGCCGCTCACATCCAAAAACAATGAATCACAGAGACTATGACTCGGACTGTTCCTGCAGCCAACTCTATTACTCAGGGGGAGGCGATGAAGAGGAGCATGAATAATATAACTCAGGGTGGAGCGATGAAGATGATGATAAACCCTAGGTGACCACAGGCACCAGCATTCAGGGTGCATTGATAAAGACGATGATGATGAACAAGACAAACAGAGTTAGTTTCTGCAAGATTATATATATTTTTTTTCTAAACCTCTGTTTCTGCTCTTCATTTGTTTGAAACGAGACTAAATGATGTAAATACTCTCAAGCACTGATAGAATGTAAAAAATACTCATGTATAATTATTATACATATTTTCATAATTTTCCACAGAGCTGTACATAAGGGCACACCACTTACAAACAAACCAATACATTATGTAATGAGGGTCCTGACTACAAGAGATTAATCTCTATAGGGTGGGAATATTTGATAACACAAGGTATAGAGCATATTGTATGTCTATTTGAATGTGTGTGTTTGTGCTAATCAATGTTACTACTTGCTTTACTGGAGGTAAAATTACCACAGATTGCATAAAGAATTCTTTGTTTATTAATATATATATAGATATATATATAGATATATATAGATATTACTAGGAGCAAGAGAAAAAGTAATGTACTAGTCCATGCAATGTTAATAATAGAAAAGGCATTCCTTACATTGATGTCCTGAATATTTCTACTTGTTATTGGCAGAGAAATTTACTGTCCTGGTTCTGAGTCAATCTATCTTTTGTATAGGTTGGAATGTTATGGAACAACTCGCAGGCTGCCTTTGGACAAGAAAATAAAATAGTGGCACTAATAAAATGTTTATGCTCAGTTAAAGATCCATCCCTGCCTCTTGTATTTGGGAATTTGGGGTATATTGGGAGCTGCTCTCAGCTATCGCTGGGATATAAAAAAAAGTTGTAGTACAGTAGTAAAATGCCACTATACCATCTATCTTGGTGGTATTATAGTCTCTGGGAAGGGAGTGTGACTGTGGGATAGCAGGTATAGTAGGGAGAGATGGTGCCTATAGTAACAGTGGGATAATAGTCTCTGGGAAGGGAGTGTGACTGTGGGATAGCAGGTATAGTAGGGAGAGATGGTGCCTATAGTAACAGTGGATAATAGTCTCTGGGAAGGGAGTGTGACTGTGGGATAGCAGGTATAGTAGGGAGAGATGGTGTCTATAGTAACAGTGGATAATAGTCTCTGGGAAGGGAGTGTGACTGTGGGATAGCAGGTATAGTAGGGAGAGATGGTGTCTATAGTAACAGTGGATAATAGTCTCTGGGAAGGGAGTGTGACTGTGGGATAGCAGGTATAGTAGGGAGAGATGGTGTCTATAGTAACAGTGGATAATAGTCTCTGGGAAGGGCGTGTGACTGTGGGATAGCAGGTATAGTAGGGAGAGATGGTGTCTATAGTAACAGTGGATAATAGTCTCTGGGAAGGGAGTGTGACTGTGGGATAGCAGGTATAGTAGGGAGAGATGGTGCCTATAGTAACAGTGGGATAATAGTCTCTGGGAAGGGAGTGTGACTGTGGGATAGCAGGTATAGTAGGGAAAGATGGTGTCTATATTAACAGTGGGATAATAGTCTCTGGGAAGGGAGTGTGACTGGGGGATAGCAGGTATAGTAGGGAGAGATGGTGCCTATAGTAACAGTGGGATAATAGTCTCTGGGAAGGGAGTGTGACTGTGGGATAGCAGGTATAGTAGGGAGAGATGTGTCTATAGTAACAGTGGATAATAGTCTCTGGGAAGGGAGTGTGACTGTGGGATAGCAGGTATAGTAGGGAGAGATGTGTCTATAGTAACAGTGGATAATAGTCTCTGGGAAGGGAGTGTGACTGTGGGATAGCAGGTATAGTAGGGAGAGATGGTGTCTATAGTAACAGTGGGATAATAGTCTCTGGGAAGGGAGTGTGACTGTGGGATAGCAGGTATAGTAGGGAGAGATGGTGTCTATAGTAACAGTGGATAATAGTCTCTGGGAAGGGAGTGTGACTGTAGGATAGCAGGTATAGTAGGGAGAGATGGTGCCTATAGTAACAGTGGGATAATAGTCTCTGGGAAGAGAGTGTGACTGTGGGATAGCAGGTATAGTAGGGAGAGATGGTGTCTATAGTAACAGTGGGATAATAGTCTCTGGGAAGAGAGTGTGACTGTGGGATAGCAGGTATAGTAGGGAGAGATGTGTCTATAGTAACAGTGGATAATAGTCTCTGGGAAGGGAGTGTGAATGTGGGATAGCAGGTATAGTAGGGAGAGATGGTGCCTATAGTAACAGTGGGATAATAGTCTCTGGGAAGAGAGTGTGACTGTGGGATAGCAGGTATAGTAGGGAGAGATGGTGCCTATAGTAACAGTGGGATAATAGTCTCTGGGAAGATAGTGTGACTGTGGGATAGCAGGTATAGTAGGGTAGTAGGGAGGGATGGTGCCTATAGTAACAGTGGATAATAGTCTCTGGGAAGGGAGTGTGACTGTGGGATAGCAGGTATAGTAGGGAGAGATGGTGCCTATAGTAACAGTGGATAATAGTCTCTGGGAAGGGAGTGTGACTGTGGGATAGCAGGGTGTGACCTTCCCAAGGGGTGGAGACTGAAAAGTTTCCTTAATTCTCCAGCAAAAAAAAAAACAAATTTAGAAGAAATCTCTTGGCTCATCACTTTGTCTAAAACATTTTATCACATCAAAATCATCTTTCCAACTCAAAAACAAATACTAATCACTAGGGGCAAGGTCTGATGAATAGAGAGTCCAGCCAATGTAACAGGGCACCCACATCGGTGTAACCCTAGGTGGTTTGTCTTTGTTTCTCCTTTATTTTGCTCTAATTTACAAACCATAGGAACCTCATCCCAAACAATAGACCAAAACCTTGCCAGTACTGTCTTGGGCCCAAAATTTCTTGAAGGGAAGAAATCATTGTGTTTCCATTTGTCTTCTCTCCTGCCCCATGGACAACACTTGGGTGTATACAGGCCGCTTCCACACTTGGGTGTCCCATTTGTAGACAAAGTTTGTCCAAAGTTCCTGTTACTGCTGACGATCCTGTACTATACTCAGCTCCTATTGTACAAACAGTGATCCCTAAGGGAAGATGTATTACAATTCAGGATCAGAATTACAGTATGACACAATTAAGACTTTTCTTTCATTAATGACCCCTCATGAGTGACAACTGTTGGTCTTCCATGTGGCCACCTTCATAAGACTTCCTCCCTATCTAACTTTTCTAAAACGACATTAAACTACTATTATTGATATTACTGTTATTCCACAGATGTTTCATGAGTCACAACCTATGCTTTTTTCATAGAACTGCTCCTTAGTAATGTTTTCAGTTGTACATGGTTCCTCTATTGCTCTACAGCAGGGGTCCCCAACCTTTTTTTACCCATGGGCCACAATTAAATGTAAAATGAGTTCCTGGCCTGGGGGTACCAAATAAAGGATATAATTGGCTTGTTAGTCCTATGTGGCCTGGCAGCCTACAAGAGGTTCTGTTTGGCCATAAACCTATTTTTTACAATCCAACACTTGCCTCTAAGCCTGGAATTCAAAAATAAGCTCCTGCTTTGAGGCCACTGGGAGCAACATCCAAGGGGTTGGAGAGCAACATGTTACTTACGAGCTACTGGTCGAGGATCATTGGTCTACAGAGACAGACAGACTTCCATTATAGAACATCTCTTTTCTGTTCAGACTATGTCACATTACTGGAGGGGTACGTAACGCAGACAAGCAACAATTAAAGACTGTGTGCAAACGATCAGAATTCCTATAATGGTGTTTTCGGAATAAACTGTAATTAAAACTGCATTTACATAAGTAAAAGATTGCACTTTAAACAGAATGCAGACGACTTCAGCAGTTAGCAACGTAGAAGATAAAATGCACTGATTGGAATGTAAATTGCAGAATTGTCAGTTGTGTAGAAGGTCTAGAGTTGTCGCAGAAAGAAAATCAAGTGCACTGTACCCATGTAATCTCGTGGTCAATAGAATGTACCCAAATAGACAACCTAGAGTGATATTTAGAATTCCCAGACCTGTGTAACTCAGCCTGCAGCCTTGTGCCTTTATATGGTCACAGAACCACTCAGAGACTTCTAATATCCTTATCATTTAAAGTAGGGGGTACATTATCCCTTATAATTAACGAGTGACACTCAGAGTTCCCTGTATAACTCAGCCTGCAGCCTTGTGCCTTTATATGGTCACAGAACAACCCCTCAGTGACTTCTAATATCCTTATCATTTACAGTAGGGGGTACATTATCCCTTATAATACATGAGTGATACTCAGAGTTCCCTGTATAACTCAGCCTGCAGCCTTGTGCCTTTATATGGTCACAGAACAACCCCTCAGTGACTTCTAATATCCTTATCATTTACAGTAGGGGGTACATTAAACCTTATAATACATG
Organism: Xenopus petersii; assembly: GCA_038501925.1. NCBI lineage: Eukaryota > Metazoa > Chordata > Amphibia > Anura > Pipidae > Xenopus > Xenopus petersii. The sequence goes on from CM076685.1 coordinate 6,812,942, forward strand.
AGTGATACTCTGAGTTCCCTGTATAACTCAGCCTGCAGCCTTATGCCTTTATATGGTCACAGAACAACCCCTCAGTGACTTCTAATATCCTTATAATTTACAGTAGGGGGTACATTATCCCTTATAATACATGAGTGATACTCAGAGTTCCCTGTATAACTCAGCCTGCAGCCTTGTGCCTTTATATGGTCACAGAACAACCCCTCAGTGACTTCTAATATCCTTATCATTTACAGTAGGGGGGTACATTATCCCTTATAATACATGAGTGATACTCAGAGTTCCCTGTATAACTCAGCCTGCAGCCTTGTGCCTTTATATGGTCACAGAACAACCCCTCAGTGATTTCTAATATCCTTATCATTTACAGTAGGGGGTATATTCTCCCTTATAATACATGAGTGATACTCAGAGTTCCCTGTATAACTCAGCCTGCAGCCTTGTGCCTTTATATGGTCACAGAACATCCCCTCAGTGACCTCTAAAATCCTTATCATTTACAATAGGGGGTACATTATAATACACGAGTGATACTCAGAGTTCCCTGTATAACCCAGCCCGCAGCCTTGTGCCTTTATATGGTCACAGAACCCCTCAGTGACTTCTAATATCCTTATCATTTACAGAAAAAACTTGCTAATTTTCCACGTTCTAATAAATCTGTGTATTAATGGATTTCTTTTTCATTTTCAGGGAAGACGTGAGGACAGCGAACGTGATTGCAGCCGAGGCCGTGACTTGCCTTGTTATTGACAGAGAGTAAGTACATTTCATGCAGCCCAGGTACTGTAAAGTCAATGGCAGGGACTTCAGTGGATTCCCTTGTGCTCAAATATTGTAGAAATGTCAATGAAGGTGACTTATTCCAATTATATTCAGCAAAAAATTTCGGGGAAGAGCCTTGATTAAACCGTACCAAATCTCCCATGCACTCGGCCAAGGGAATTGGGCACCTAATTGGCCAAACATCCAGTTTATTTTCAACTCTATATGCAAAATATATAATCCTAATTGAGAATATGCATAAATGAGAGCTTGGCTGGTTTTATATTACTAACAAATATATAAAAATGTGCAGAGGTTCTATTAGCCTTTAGGGAATGTGGCAATTAGTAGGCAGCCCGTGTCCATGCAATATATTGCCATTCAGTGCTGTAATATTCTGGGATTTGTAGTCCAGCAGCAAAAACAGAAGAATGAGTCAGCTGTAGGCAAGGTTTCAACCCTGTTCAAGCTGATGTAAACACTACTCAACCACATATTAAGGAGCAACATCAGGGCTGTTTTCCTAAAGCGATTTAGCTCTCCAGGGTCTGCAGCCCAAATTAAAATGAATCCTCCAATGAGAATCCCAGATAATCTGCCTCCATGTTCTGGCAACAGGAGGTGAAAGCTTGAAACCCAGCATTTCTAGCACATAACAGCTAAACAGATGGATGCAGTTGTGTAACTAGATGTTTCTAGGCCCCATAGCTAATCAATTTTCCCACTTCTTTCTACCCCTAGTTCTGGCCTTGGTGTTGTCCAGGCTGGCCTGAAACACATGGAACTAACAGGCATACCTATGGGTTGGGTCAACCATTGACTCACTCAGTGGGTTAAGGACTGGTAGCCCAGTTTGGTTCAATGACCTCTCCGTTGGTGATATCAATGACCAGTCCAGCCACCTTCACCATCATTATTTGGCTTAGCCCTGTCTATGGCCTGCTGCTTTCTTTTGTCTTGAGCTCATGTCCACCCATCCCACCCATGTTAGCACGTTGTATGTAAGATACTTAAATGATGATGAGAACAAACTGTTTGTTGACGTATCTAATATTCTTTTATAAATCTAAAACAAACAAGATCACTTTCATCACTTTTCTAAAAGGCAGCAGAATATGTTGTTTTTCTGGGCAGATGTCAGAGGCGACTTTATGGCTGGACAGGCAATCTCAGCTCATGTCAGGAGAACATGATTTAGGAAAGAAAAAAAATGCTTTTTGCAACAAAGAAAAAAAATCAACAGAAGTTATTGGACTACGTTCTCAACCGCTGGACCGTCTCTTTTCTGACGGGTCCTGTCATTTGAGAAAGAATTATACGGGCACAAAGAGCAGATTGGTTGACCTTCCAAAGTTAGCTTTGCTACATACAATAATGGTCTCCTTTATATTAAGTCTGAGATCATTGTGGTCCATTTTTCTCATCTCTTGGCAGATTGAAAGTCTGGAATATGTAGCTATGTCTCTTGAGCTGACTTTGCAGGGTCCTAATAGGGGTAACTACCCTGGGATCTGCTAATAACGGGGTCACACAGAGCAACAACTGAAGGTAGGAAAAGATGGGAGTACAGGGTGAGAAATAACCATGATGGTGACAGTAGCACAAAATGATGGCTGTAGGACAAGATGGAAACAGCAACACTTTATAGCAAGAGTGGAGTAAAATTGCAGGGTAAGATGATGGAAGTTGAGAAAGGCTGTAGTAGTAGAGTAAGATAACAGTAGTCTGGCAGAGTGATTTCAGTAACACTCTAAAGCAGTGATCCACAACCAGTAGCTCATGAACAACATGTTGCTCAACAACCCCTTGGATGTTGCTCTCAGTGGCTTCAAAGCAGGTGCTTATTTTTTAATTCCAGGCTTGGAGGCAAGTCTTAGTTGAATAAAAACCAGGTGTAATGCCAAACAGAGCCTTCTGTAGGCTGCCAGTCCACATAGGTGCTACTAAATAGCCAACCACAGTCCTTATATGGCATCCAGGCATTTTTTCCATGCGTGTGTTGCTCCCCAGCTTTTTTTTACATTTTTATAGCAATAAAAGGGTATAATGATAGGCACAAGGCAAGATGACAGTAGGGCAAGGTGGCAGCAGTAACATGTTATAGCAGCAGTAAGGACTTCATAGCAGATGAAGAAGATAACAGTAGGACAAGAAGGTGGAAGTAGAGTAAAATGACAGTTGAAGGGCAATGTGAGGGCAGTAGGGCAAGATGGTAACAGTAGTAGTAACAGGCTAAGATTGCAGCAGTAGCTATAGGTGATGGCAGTGCATCAAGATGGAGGCAGTAGAGTAAGATGAGCACGGCAGAACTAAATTATAGCACTAGATAAAATACCAACAAAGCAACACTAATAGAATAGTGTTGGTCAACCTGTGTCCAGTTATTTGTTGTTACAACTTCCATAACCAACCCCAGGCTTACAATCTAGTTGCATCTATGGACAACAGCCAACACTCTTTCTGCATTGGCTTCAGGTTTGAACTGGGACACAGACTAGGTCCTGACATTTCCATTAAAAGACAGAAGCAGGCAGTAGCATCAAGGGAATATTATGGTTGGCATCCACCACATCGGCCTTAGTGTTTCCTTTAAGTATATACAATATCTACCTGTAGATCACAGGTGTCCAATGGCAGGGATCTTTAGACAAACAAAGCTGGAGGTCCCTGTCCCAAAGAGCTTACAGTCTCCTCGGAAGCTGGGTCAGGTCACGCCGTAAAAAACATTGATGTTTCATTGATATTTCAATACAATTATTAAGTAATACAATTATTTCCAGTTAAAAAGAAAACAGTATTTAGCTCACTACATTCTTTTTCTGCTATCGACCATCACAGAACCCCGCAGAGCTTAGCTGAACTTATAAACCAGTAAATAACCTTTTAACAAACACACTATTGATTCCGCTCCACGTCAGACTGCCAAATAATCCTCAGCAATGGTCTTTTTTTATTAGCTGTTTCTAAATAATGGCCCTAATTAATTTCTAGGCTGCGGCTGGGCTCCCATAAGCGAGAAAGAACTTCCCTGTGTAGCTGGGCAGATAGAATTGTAGTGCTTCTCTATGTTACCGTGACATGAAGGCTTTGACGTGGAGATACTTGCCTACAGAATTCGTTTCTATAAGAAAGTGCAGAGATCAATACCCTTGGAACATTTCCTATAGTGGTGTATTGTCAGGGAACAATTATAATAATAGACGACGTGCTGGTGCAGAGCAGTCTATATTGGAGCCTAATGACCTGTCGTTCTTTCCATTCCTGGTGTGATGAATGACCAACAAGGAAGGGGCATATAAGGGTTGCCTATATGCCACCTATGAGTGGCCTCTATTTTATTCCAAGAGCCTGAAGAGTTACAGATGTAATTGGCAAGGGCTTATGAGTATGCCTTTTGCCCCCTCATAAATGAGCCCAATTCAATTCCCTTCAATATCTCTAACTGCTCCTCCATTCTCTTGTTCTTTCATTCCGTTGCTCTCTCCCTTTAGGAACCTTATTTCTAAGTCCTGCTCCCATGCTCTGGAATTCTCAATTCCATTTTAGCTCACGAGGACTCCCTGAAACCCATTTATTTAACTACTGAAATTCACACACTCTTGTCAATACTTCTCATGTCAATCTAATACAGATCGTAGAGATGATCTCCAGCTTCTCAGCAGGAAGTAAATCTTCCAGGTCATCCTTTTTATCTTCAGCCTCCTACTCCTTCCTCTGGTTCTTTGATTGTTCTGTGCGTTTATTATTTCAGATTTCAATTGTAACCCCATTGAGCAGTTGCTTGGCACATTCATTAATATGGATCAATATTCATGTGACACTGACTGGCATCTAATTAGCAGTAGATGGTGGTTTGGTGGCATTTAAAGAATCTACAAGAGAAAAGAAAAATAAGGAACATCTAACCTGCCCTACAGTTCTTTTACACTAAACTTGGTATTTTTAGCAAACCTTTGGGTTCATCTATTATGCACCTGTATAGCAGGAGATATATGACAAGTCAAGGTCGCACATAGTCAAGATGAACCGAATTCCCAACTTTTGTTTTTAGGCGTAGAGTCATGGGGAATGACCAATAGCAAATAGTTTTGATTGGAGTATATTAAATATCTAATTTGTGGCCATGGTCAATTTAACTTCTGCATTGGTAAATCTATCCCAGGGAATGTATCCTCTAGACCAGCTCTTACATTCTTGCATAATTAAAAACATGAGAATGAATTTGTTTTATGGAGACCAATGTAAAGGCTTCATAGGTTCCTCAGTGTTAAGACCCCATCAGATATCTGTGAAGGTTCTGGGAACATTATTCTTTATATATAATGATTCGATGGTGACATCATGACAGCTTTAAGTATGTAGACCAGGTATTATTAAACAATTAGGATATTGCCCCTTCCTAGAAATTATATGGGGTATTTTGGACCCATATTAGTTAATTTCCTTGCTTCCCCTTTTTAATACTGGGAGTAGTTGGCAAAGTTGGGAACGTTCAGGAAAATAGATGAGACTGAGATTTGTGGAGAAGGTCTGGTCTCTCCAGATACTTCTGGAGAAGTCCAGAAATAATGCCAATGAGATTTGGGGGAGATCAAATATTGTCTGTCCTATATATTGTTGGAACTGTGCCAGAATGTTCATAATCTTGTTAAGAGTAGTACGGGCCCAGACCAAATGCTGGACCTGAAAGGGGTCTTGAACAGAAATAGTCATCCGCAGATGGTGACAGAAGAGCAAGACAACAACTGTAGGACAAATGGTTACAGCACAATGGCATCAGTAGGATTAGATGATAATAGTAGGACATGATTGAACAAGTTGGTGACTGTAGGGCCAATTGGCAAGAGCAGCACTTGATGGTGACAGTCGGACAAAATGGCATTAGAATGGTGAGATGGTGAGAAGATGTTGAGCATAGAACAAGATGATAATGGTAGGAAAAGGTGGGTCACTCAATCTGCAGCACCCTCAAAGTGTTATACTGTAGGTCAAAAACAAGTCAATGGCCAAAGGCCATCTTTATACATTGTAGATCATGTTTTACACTGGGCCCAACTGCAACTGTAGATCTCCATATATCTAATTTTATAATGTGACTGATTTTGTGTGTCCTTTGCTTCTGGCAGCTCCTTCAAGCATTTGATCGGAGGCTTGGATGACGTTTCTAACAAGGCTTATGAAGATGCAGAGGCGAAGGCAAAGTAAGTAGCGGAAAGCGAATTAATTTCTCATTTTCAAAATGCAGGCTGTTTGTCAGCAACGGGAATCCAACATGACACTAATGGTTTCAGGCTCCTTCACAAGAACTGACAGGGACCGAGGGAATGATCGGACCCTTTGTTAATTGGGAAACGCACAGGAGCATCGTACTTAGGGCTAACGAAAGAAAGTATAAAAGTAGGATTGTTTATAAGACCCGAGGGGTGAGGAAGCTAAACAAAGCTCTTCTTTAGGACATCATTGACTTGTTATGTGTTCCAGCCAATAGCTGCCAGTGTAATTTTGCTCCATACAAGAGCCCAACTCAACTAAAGCCTCTGGGCTGGAAAGAATCCCCCCCCCCGCCCACCATGGGATCTAAGTTCCATAAACTTATAAAACTATGGCAGTATAGGTATTCCCCTGTACTATGCACAATTCAGCAGGAACAGCCCCCTAAGTTTGCTCATAGGCTAAGGCCTCTGTGGATCCTGAAAGCATGCCCTTTTCCTACCAACCAAGTTTATTCATACAAACTTCAATTACCGATGCGATAATGGCGGCAACACTGCGTCGCCTGTTTGATCGCTGCTCTCGCGATATACCGGTTACTCCGTGCCGGCTACTGCACCAAACTCACAAACCGCTGCGGAGCGCTGATCAAGGACAAGTCAGGAATCTAACGCATTTTGTGCCCCATAGCTGCACTGTCAACCTCACATGCGTCTGAATAAAGCCGAAGTTTGATGTTACCTTGTCCTTGATCAGCGCTCCGCAGCGGTTTGTGAGTCAAGTTTATTCATAGTCTGTACAGAGAGATCCCATAAAACTATACCAGCATAGGTATTCCCTGTACTAAGCACAATTCAGCAGGAACAGCCCCCTAAGTTTGCTCATAGTCTGTACAGAGAGATCCCATAAAACTATGGCAGCATAGGTATTCCCTGTACTAAGCACAATTCAGCAGGTACAGTCCCCTAAGTTTGCTCATAGTCTGTACAGAGAGATCCCATAAAACTATACCAGCATAGGTATTCCCTGTACTAAGCACAATTCAGCAGGAACAGCCCCATAAGTTTGCTCATAGTCTGTACAGAGAGATCCCATAAAACTATACCAGCATAGGTATTCCCTGTACTAAGCACAATTCAGCAGGAACAGTCCCCTAAGTTTGCTCATAGTCTGTACAGAGAGATCCCATAAAACTATGGCAGCATAGGTATTCCCTGTACTAAGCACAATTCAGCAGGAACAGTCCCCTAAGTTTGCTCATAGTCTGTACAGAGAGATGCCATAAAACTATGGCAGCGTAGGTATTCCCTGTACTAAGCACAATTCAGCGGGAACAGTCCCCTAAGATTGCTCATAGTCTGTACAGAGAGATCCCATAAAACTATGGCAGCATAGGTATTCAGGCCCGGACTGGCAATCTGTGGGTTCTGGCAAATGCCAGAGGGGCTGCTGTATGGTTCAATAGAAAGTTACCATATAGTGGGCTGGTAGGGGGCTATTTGGGCTGGTAGGGGCTGCTTGGGCCTCTGTGTACTTGGAATGGCAGGGCCTATTTTGACTCCCAGTCCAGGCCTGTAGGTATTCCCTGTACTAAGCACAATTCAGCAGGAACAGCCCCCTAAGTTTGCTCATAGTCTGTACAGAGAGATCCCATAAAACTATGGCAGCATAGGTATTCCCTGTACTAAGCACAATTCAGCAGGAACAGTCCCCTAAGTTTGCTCATAGTCTATACAGAGAGATGCCATAAAACTATGGCAGCATAGGTATTCCCCTGTACTAAGCACAATTCAGCAGGAACAGTCCCTAAGTTTGCTCATAGTCTGTACAGAGAGATCCCATAAAACTATGGCAGCATAGGTATTCCCTGTACTAAGCACAATTCAGCAGGAACAGTCCCCTAAGTTTGCTCATAGTCTGTACAGGGAGATCCCATAAAACTATGGCAGCATAGGTATTCCCCTGTACTAAGCACAATTCAGCAGGAACAGTCCCTAAGTTTGCTCATAGTCTGTACAGAGAGATCCCATAAAACTATGGCAGAGTAGGTATTCCACGGTGTAATTTTTTTGTGTTAATTCCGATTTCTATAATGCAATGGCCTTAATCCATTAGACGCAATGTAACTGGAAAAAAATTGCACTCTACCACCATCTAGAGGCAGGAATTAGCACTAAAAAAATGGAGTCTGGACGAGGTGCGACAAAATGTGAAATCCTCTGTTAACTTATTGCCCTTGTCCTGAGCAAACCAATCCATTTCATTTGTTTCCAGCTGCTCTGAGCTCTTCAACACAATCATACAACGAGGAAGCAGCAGGTTTAGTGTGTGGGAAAGAAAAATCCTAATTAAAAATAGAAGAGAAAGAGTTGCAGTAATTACAGTGTCAGGACTCACTGATTTGACAGGGAATTTATGGGAGAAATCCTGAATCCAGCGAAGACGCTGCTTTGATCCGTGTAGAGGAGGGACGCGCTACCTGAGAGGGAAGGGTTTTTGTTTGTGATGTTCAAATGAAAGTACAGACGAGCGCAGGATTATTGATTCATTACAGATTGTGATTGCAGCAAAGCTAATAACTGAGCTTATATAGCAGCTCTCTACAAAGGGAACACAAAGTTACTGGTAAAAGTCTGCACTGCTGGAAAAATGTACCTTTCCTAAATCTCTGAGGCACATGGGATGCATAGGGTGTAACTATAGGAGAGCAGAAAGAGAGTTGTATAAGGAGGCTGATTCAGTAAATATATGTGTGACGAAGGACATCTTTGCCAAGTGTCGGGAGCCCTGAATGGTTTTGTTTGTGGGAATCATTGACTTCTAGTTATGTTACTGGGAATGTTGCAGGATGTTTCCCAACTGCCTCCCAGACCTCTGAGAACTGATGGTCCATAGCACAGTGGAACGAGTAAGTAGTACAGGTTATATCAGTCAATAACACAAAGGGATCACTAATACTGGGGGACCAGTCAGCAGTACATGGGGATAAGTCAGGAGCGCAGGCAAACTAGTCTATAGCTCAGGAGAATCAGTAGAATAGGCGATAATAGACAGAGCCACAGGAGAAAGAGTCCGTGGAATAGGGGAATCAGTCTGTAGAATAGGAAAATCAGTCAGTACAGGGGAATTAGTCAGTGAGAGTAAGACTTACAGGGGAATCAGTATTATAGGTTGGTTTAATAGGGGAATCAGTATTATAGGTTAGTATCACAGAGGAAACAGTCAGTATTATAGGTTAGTATCACAGAGGAAACAGTATTATGGGTTAGTAGTATAGGTTAGTTTAACAGAGGAAACAGTCAATATTATAGGTTAGTTTAACAAAGGAAACAGTCAATATTATAAGTTAGTTTAACAAAGGAAACAGTCAGAATTATAGGTTAGTATCACAGAGGAAACAGTCAGTATTATAGGTTAGTTGAACAGAGGAAACAGTATTATGGGTCAGTAGTATAGGTTAGTTTAACAGAGGAAATAGTCAATATTATAGGTTAGTTTAACAAAGGAAACAGTCAATATTATAGGTTAGTTTAACAAAGGAAACAGTCAGAATTATAGGTTAGTATAACAGTAGTGAGGGACTGTTTGCTCTGTGAAAATAACGTTCCTCTGTGATATAAATTGTTTCCTCTATGATACTGTTTCCTCTGTTATATATTGATGGGCGAATTTTGGCCCGTTAATTCATGAAATTCGCGAAACGGCACCGGCGTCTCGTTTTTCATGCCGGCATCCGTTTTTTTGGCGAAAATGCGCCGGCGGCCATTTCGCGAATTTCGCAAATTAACTGGCTAAAATTCGCCCATCAATATATAACAGAGGAAACAGTAAGTATCATAGAGGAAAGTTATTTTCACATAGCAAACAGTATCACAGAGGAAATAGATATTTTCCCAGAGGAAACAGTTAATATCACAGATGAAACAGTCAGTAGAACTGGGGAATCAGTCAGGGTTATGTCAGTCTTAGGCATCAACACAGGGGCATCAGTCTTTTGCACAGTGGAAATTAGTCAGTAGCACAGGGGATATTGGTTAGAATCTCCCATGAAGCAGAGTTCTCTGTCCTGTGTGTATATAACAAGTCATGGGCTGTTGGTGAGACATAGTAGTGCAGGATGAGCATCACTATATGATAAAGGAAGGGGACATCAGCCCTGCAGGTTGGAGTTGCCATATAGACATCAAGGGAGAGATCATTGTTACAATCATCATTTTATCTCCAAAGAAACCATTTGTTAATAATTGCTGTATCCGTGCATAATAACTATATTCAGAGTGTTAGAGCTCTCTGTTGCTCAAAACAATGGCTGACATGTATAGTAATAATGAGCATCTCCAGCTAAGGGCTCCGTTGCTTTAACATCCCTGTACATAAAGGGCAGGAGGGGGCTGGGCTGGCCGGGAGGACTTTGTTGATTCCAGACAGGTATAAAAAGGTTTTATTTCTTTGTACAGAAGTCAATTTCTTCCATCAGATTTGCCCTTGAGCATCAGTCTGTCCTGCTGGTAAATCTCTAGGGCCACTCGCAGCGCACGGACTCGAAACGCCGAGGTCTTTGCTCGTAGCTGACAGTAAAGTGACAAAATACATGAAAATATTCCCAAATTTCAAGAGGAAAAACCTCTCAGGTGCGGAACAGCCTGACACATTGACATTTTATACAGAAGGGGAAAGACTTTGGGCAGCGGGAAGGGAGGGAGGCCGAGCTCTGGGTTTTGACTTTTGATGACTGTCTGTTTCTATTGAACTCTCTCTGTACAGACTATGAGCAAACTTAGGGACTGTTCCTGCTGAATTGTGCTTAGTACAGGGAATACCTATGCTGCCATAGTTTTATGGGATCTCTCTGTACAGACTATGAGCAAACTTAGGGGCTGTTCCTGCTGAATTGTGCTTAGTACAGGGAATACCTATGCTGCCATAGTTTTATGGGATCTCTCTGTACAGACTATGAGCAAACTTAGGGACTGTTCCTGCTGAATTGTGCTTAGTACAGGGAATACCTATGCTGCCATAGTTTTATGGGATCTCTCTGTACAGACTATGAGCAAACTTAGGGGAGTGTTCCTGCTGAATTGTGCTTAGTACAGGGAATACCTATGCTGCCATAGTTTTATGGGATCTCTCTGTACAGACTATGAGCAAACTTAGGGGGCTGTTCCTGCTGAATTGTGCTTAGTACAGGGAATACCTATGCTGCCATAGTTTTATGGGATCTCTCTGTACAGACTATGAGCAAACTTAGGGACTGTTCCTGCTGAATTGTGCTTAGTACAGGGGAATACCTATGCTGCCATAGTTTTATGGGATCTCTCTGTACAGACTATGAGCAAATTTAGGGGACGGTTCCTGCTGAATTGTGCTTAGTACAGGGAATACCTATGCTGCCATAGTTTTATGGGATCTCTCTGTACAGACTATGAGCAAATTTAGGGGACGGTTCCTGCTGAATTGTGCTTAGTACAGGGAATACCTATGCTGCCATAGTTTTATGGGATCTCTCTGTACAGACTATGAGCAAACTTAGGGGACTGTTCCTGCTGAATTGTGCTTAGTACAGGGAATACCTATGCTGCCATAGTTTTATGGGATCTCTCTGTACAGACTATGAGCAAACTTAGGGGGCTGTTCCTGCTGAATTGTGCTTAGTACAGGGAATACCTATGCTGCCATAGTTTTATGGGATCTCTCTGTACAGACTATGAGCAAACTTAGGGACTGTTCCTGCTGAATTGTGCTTAGTACAGGGAATACCTATGCTGCCATAGTTTTATGGGATCTCTCTGTACAGACTATGAGCAAACTTAGGGGGCTGTTCCTGCTGAATTGTGCTTAGTACAGGGAATACCTATGCTGCCATAGTTTTATGGGATCTCTCTGTACAGACTATGAGCAAACTTAGGGCACTGTTCCTGCTGAATTGTGCTTAGTACAGGGAATACCTATGCTGCCATAGTTTTATGGGATCTCTCTGTACAGACTATGAGCAAACTTAGGGACTGTTCCTGCTGAATTGTGCTTAGTACAGGGGAATACCTATGCTGCCATAGTTTTATGGGATCTCTCTGTACAGACTATGAGCAGACTTAGGGGCTGTTCCTGCTAGATCTGGCTTCTTTTTGGGGCATTAGAATATAGCAGGAGGGTTATTGGAGGTAACAAGGAAAAATCTGAACAGACAACACGTGACAATGGAAGGCACGGCTAAAATGTAATGAGATAGAAAGTAGGGGAGGAAAATATTATATATCTGGACCAGGCTTTATTATCCAGTCATTATAAAGGGGGGCAATTTGTAACAGGGGGGTAACAGAAAAAATAAATTGTCCCAGTTATGATGTGAGAAGTCCCGCAATGATCAGATGAAGTAATTATCATTAAATGAGCAGGTTCAGTCCACGCAGCTCACGTGTAGAAAGAAGCAACGGGATTATACAATTTCTGCTTTTTCTCCCTGTTGCTATGGAAACGCCCATGCACATGACAACAGAAATAAAGATATGACAGATCCTACGTATAAAATTCCCTGGATTGCATAAAACAATCGCAAGCTCTTGAGCTTCATTGCGAGATCCCAGGCAGATGGGAAACCTCCTGCTGCTGTTGAACTACAACTCCCAGCATGCTCTTCTAGATGCCAGTGGGAATTCAGCGACAGTTAGAAGGGGACATCCCACCACCTATGAACATGTTGAAATCTCACTCTGTCACTTGCAGTACTACATTCTACCTGGTGGGGGCAGCACTTTTTTCATGGAAACAGCGACAGGACATTGTGTGCAGTTACATATAAAACACTGGCGCTTGTAACACAGCAACTAGGGGCCCTTATTTAACTAGCAAGGAGGGCCCATAAGTATAAACTGATTTTTTAGGCCTGGAGAAGCCACATACAATGCGCACTGATTACATATAGAATACACTGTATATAGTGTTCTTCTTCTGCCCTCTAGTGGCCAAATCATAAAAATACACCATTTCCCCTTTTTTTTGATCAAAACAGTCCGGTATTTACATATAAAAAAAAAAAAGTTGGGTGACCTTAAGTGACTGCTGAATCACATCCTAAAAATAGTTTGGGGACAGTTGTACGGCTGGGGAGCAGGGATTCGGCTTGTGCGGCATATGCTTTGTGTTGCCAGTGGAGTTGAACAGAGCGCAGAATATTCAGTATTCACTGGGGTGAAACGCGTTAGTCTGTTCCGGGGCCGAGATGAGTTTTCAGGTTGAAAGTTACATGTTGATCAACTAATGAAAGAGGCAACCAACAAGTGGCTAGATATACCATTTAGTAGAGCACTTCATACCTCCCAACCGTCCCGGTTTTTAACGGGACAGTCCCGATTTTGACAGCTCGACCCGCACTGAAATGTCCCGACTTTCTCTTTGATCTCCTGCACTGAACAGCCACAAAAAGATACAAAGTATCAAAAACTGAATTGGCTTGAGAGAGCCCAGCATATGTGGCAGGTGCACTTAGATACATTTGTTACCATTTAAGATAAGCAAAGAAACAATTGAGATAAGCAGGTCTCTTGGGGAAAATGTGACTTGTAGCTTAAAGGGCAATTTGACCAAAACTGCAATGACACATAAAAACTGACCCTAAAAGGCCAGGAAATGTGTTCAAGCTTTCCCAAATTTTGTAAAATGGACATGGTATTTAGGGGGCGTGGGCATAAAATGGGAGTGGTCAAAAAACATCACTGCACATAGCGCAGCAAATTTTTTTTGTCCCTCTTTCTTTTTTCCAAATGTTGGGAGGTATGCTGCACTTTTAAAGCATATATTGTCAAACCAGGACCTACTATCCAGAATTCTCAGGACCTGGGGTTCACCAGATAAGGGATCTTTGCATAATCTAGATCTTCATACCTCCAAGTCTACTAAAAATAATTTAAACATTTTAATTAATCCCAATAGGATACAGGAGATGGTTTTCCTGTAATTTGGAGCATTCTGGATAACAGGTTTCCAGATCACACATCCTCATATAGGAAATCTGAATAATAAAATAAATGTAAACCCTTAAGCCAAATTCATGTAAAAAATTTTTGGAAAGCTCTTTTGAGCAGTTTTAAATCACACGTGAATTTATTTTTACAGATATTTGCAGTTTTTACATTACTAATAAAATGAATTTGAAACAACATCGCCACCTGCTGGTGATTTTGGCTACAGACGGCTGAAAGTGAATTTACTGAAGAAAGAAACATGTTGAGTGAATGAAGGTAGAGAACAGGGAGGATGCCCATGTCTCCGGCCACATCACAAAACTCACTAATTTTATTTTCTGCCGACTGTTTTCTGTGAGACAAAAAGAACAGCAGGTGGGGGTTGGTGTTTCAATGTCATTGTATTGTAGGGGGGAATCAAATAAATGTAAAGTGTTCAGGACAGCATAATAAATGTAACATTACTTTGTTTAGAGGGTTTATATATCCTTTCAACAACTTAAATCACTTAGCAGGGCTCTGAGTAGATACAATTCAGCACAAATATAAATAATTCACATATAAATAGCCCAGGGGAAACAGCAGGAAGATAAGGGGCCCCCAAGACAAGTGCAGGTTTATATAATGTAATTGGCTGTTTGGGCTGCTGGGCTCTGACTCTGAGTTTTGCCTTGAAAATGACACTTATCTTTCTATGTAGACCCTCTTCTATTCATATTCCTCTCTATCATTCAGACCATTGCCTTGTTGCTGGGGTAAATAAGCCCCTAGCAACCTATCTATCTATCTATCTATCTATCTATCTATCTATCTATCTATCTATCTATCTATCTATCTATCTATCTATCTATCTATCTCTCTCTCTCTCTCTCTCTCTCTCTCTCTCTCTCTCTCTCTCTTTCTATCTATCCATTCCACTATCTGCATAGAATAAAATTGGCTTCTAGCCTATATGTTTGGATGTCAGGGAATGCTGGGAGTTGTAGTGCAGCAGCAGCAGCTGAAGAGGCTCAGCCTGCGGAGGTTAAAGTGATTAAAGTCACAGTGTATGTGAATACTTCCCATTCCTGCCATGCTTTTCATTGTAGCCCAGCCTGTTAACAGTTCACATGATCCCCTCTCCATATGTCCCATAATGTATAAGTGCGTGGGGTGAAGGGTAAGTGCACATAATACATTCAGGTCTTTTAAGGCAAATAGTACCCGGGTGCCACATGCCTCACTAAGGGGGAGGGGCCAATTCAGCGCTGCCATACTAAAAATATCAGCGGGGCTCATTGGGATATTTCCTGCTTAATATTCAGCAGCAGTGGAGTTGCCTCTATCTCAGTGGCACATTGATCCGCTGCTTAGTGCACCCAGACCCCTGATGCCACTAGCCCAGGGCACCGAGCCTTTGTATAAGAGCCTGGTATAGTGACACAGTGTGAGACAGATCCAAGGGATTTCCCATTCATTTGCCATAAAGAGAGGGATATGTGAGCAGCTCCCCAGTCTCACCCGAGACTCAACTCTCCGGCCTATGACTTATTTGTATGTGTGGGCTCAGTTCTGAATAGAGTCCCCCGAGGAGGGAAACCCAATCCGCAGTCATGTGACTCTGACATTATTCCTGGAAACAATACGGAGCCGAGGCCACAACGTTTCTAGTAGGAAAAAGGGAGACAATAACAGAAACCAGTGGAATCGGATGAGATATTGGCTCAGTCTGGACCAAAACATTTTTTATATATATCATTTTATTTTTTTTTTACATGGAAATAATGGGAAAATGGTCCGGTCCGATTCCAGGGCACCCGCAGGCTTGCACTTTAAAAAGGTTCGCTCTTTTCTTTATTAAAAAATCTAGATACGAAGCGGAGGCGGCGTTTTTCGGCAACCTCAAACTGGCGGATTTCAACATTATCGACACACTCGGCGTCGGAGGCTTCGGAAGAGTCGAACTGGTAAGTGAACGTTACATTTCTGGGTCTTGTGCCAACGGAGCTCATTTATGGGTACAATTTGCACCCAATTTATTTCCCACAATTTGCACCTGCCTTGGTAAAGCCACCCACAAATTGCAGCGGCATATTGCGGGCAAAAATTCCATTTAATGGTCAATGGTTCGCCTTCACGTTAATGTTTAGTAAGTAGAATGTCTTATTCCTAGCAACTTTGCAATTGGTTTACATTATTTATTTTATATCATTTTTAAATGCCTTCCTCTTCTGCTTTTAAATGGGGGTCACTGACCCCGGGAACCAAAACCTATTGCTTTGTGAGGCTAGAGTTTTATTGTTATTGCTACGTTTTATTACTCCTCTTTCTCTGTAGACCCTGCTATTCGTATTCCTGTCTCTTGTTCATGCCACTGCCTGGTTGTTAGGGTAAATAAGCCCCTAGCAACCAGATAGCTGCTGAAATACCAAACTGGAGAGCTGCTGAACAAAAAGCTAAATAACTGAAAAAAACCCCACAAATAATAAAAAATGAAGACTAGTTGCAAAATGTCCCAGAATTTCAGAGTTTGTTTAAAGGTGAACTAACCCTTAAAGGGCTCATTTATGGGGGTTAGTGTAAGTGAGCCAAAATAGCCACAAAATTGGACACGGTTGTTGCGCCTATACACACTCTTTTTACATGCGAGAAAGGTTAAAGGTTTTCGATTCAGTTTGGAGGAAATCTACAAAAAGTGCTGGGTACGAAGGTTTCGATTTTTAAAGCGACTTCTTGTTCAGCACTTGGTATCCAAAAATGATGAATTTGGTGCAGCCCTACTCGTTTGAATTGAATGAACTTACTTTATGGAATGGATTTACTAATACATAAAAGGTTAATTTGACTGCCTTTTATTGATACAAGAATCTCTTATCACCTGCCTGGGGTGCTGGGATTTCGGGGTGTTATATAACTAGGGCTGCACCCAGTGGTGTAATTATAGAGAAAGCAGGGTCTGCTTCATCTATAGCCAACAAGAACTTCCCAAATTCCCCAGCCGATGCATAGGGGGTGGAGTCTGGGCAGGGAGTGGGTGGGGTCGGTGCTATGAGTGGGTGGAGCCTGGACAGGGAGTGGGTGGAGTCTATGCTATGAGTGGGCAGAGCCTGGGTGGGAAGTGGGCGGAGGTGGGAAGTGGGTGGGAGGATGGGGATCGGAGTGCGATGGGCCCCTCTGAAAAGTTATTTTTTGCAGGGGGGCCCAGCGTATTCTAGTTATGCCACTGCCTGCACCCTTTCATGAGTATCAATGATTGATAGGGAGAGCTGGACACCCCAGGCTTGTGCTGTTCTACTTCTGAAAGCCACAAGCTTGATCTGTAGCTATTTAGAGGGATTCCAACATCTCAGCTGCTTTGTTCTGATATGTGACAATGCGCTGGCAGCAGGGCAGCCTTTTACTTTAATACCCTGTGAATTCCAGTTGGATTAATGGAGCTGGGGACTGGGTTATGCAATGCCCTGTGAGAACTCATGGAACTCTAACCCAAGATATTGAAGGCTATAAACAGTTACTGTCTCCAGGGTAATAGTTGGGAAGAAAGGAATATTATCACAAGAACCAGTTCAGATACAACTTTAATTTGCTGGACAGGGGGTTGGCCAACTCTAATCCACATGGTGGCACATCAGAGAGCCATCCATTGTATATTAGCTGGACATTATTACAAGTAAATGTAAACTTTAAGGCAGTGGAGAGGTGGGTGTGCAAATATGTTGGCTCTGCCAGAAGTAAAAGAGACATCTAGGAAGGTATCTGGGTACATAACATGCTGCAGCTCGGTTAATTCCAATACTAAGGGGCATGTTTACTAACATTGGAGATAAATATCTGGAGAGATTTTTGGAGATGTTGCCCATGGCAACCAATCAGCAATTAGATTTAAACAGCCACAGCCAAGTTAGAAAACAAAAGCAAAGATCTGATTGGTTGCTATGGGCAACATCTCCAGAAATCTCTCCAGATATTTATCTCCAATGTTAGTAAACATGCCCCTGAATGACCTCTGCTAATTCTGCTTGGATGTAGTTCCATGAAGTTCCCAACTATTTATAAACTAGAACTCTGAAAACGCATATTTGCCAGCCAGTTCCTTTAGTACATAGCTACTCATCTCATCGTGTTCTTGGAACTAGGTTTTTTTTTTTTTTATCTTGGGGCTTGTATGTTAAACTTGGCCAATCCATTTTCTGTGAACACCAGCTCCCAAAGACAACTGGAAATTATAGTCAGCGACACCTAAAGATCCAAACATGGGGCATACCTGTGTTAGAAGTGTTTGATTAGTGGGCCAGACTAGGACTTCTTTGGGTGACAACAAAATTATTGTTCTTATCATTTTATAAGAATGTATTGTTTTATTATCTGAGAAGAGAGTGAAGTTATCTATCTATGAGGCAGTCAAAGAGTTTTACCACTATTTTGAGATGCAAAGCAGGGTGAGGAAAGTATAGCCACTAGGAAAGCTCCTGCGCCTACTTTTCTTTGAACATAGGGAACGTTGTGGTGGGAAAGATCAATCTCCTACCTGGTAATGGCAAATAAAGTAACTCTCCAGCAGAAAATGCATTCACTATACCTGGGTAAATACTGAGGGCAGATAGAATTAACTAACCAAGGGGAAGATCTTAACCTTTAAGGTGGAAGGGGCAGAGTTTCTCCTCAATAGAATATTCAAGTTCAAGTTGCTGACCATGATTTGTGCTTTAGTTCCACAAGTTTGGGAAAGTCCAGATTTCAATATTTCTCCTAATTGTCCCGACAAATTCGTGGTTCCCAAAGGGGTCAAGAATTATATAAAGTGGGCTGGATTTTGTATGGGTCAGATTTATAGTTGGTGTTTGCCTGCAGTGGACCAGTGGAGTGGCCTAAAATGTTACACATTTTTAATTTAGAATTGTTCGTTTTAGCTTGGTAGTTGCTAATTAGCAACTGGAGGATTGCCTATTGGACATTTCTGCTTCTGTAAATTATAAGAACATTTTCTACTATCCTTTTTATCACTGCACTGAAATAAAGACATAAAACCAAATGCCTCTCCAATAGTTTTACTTGGTGTGGCAGTGCAACACTCACAAGGGCATCTTCTGCTAGAAATAGCCTCCCCAGACCAGAAATATCTTGTCCCAGGCAGCACTGAGATCAAGACGTGAAGGATGAAATCTAAGATGACCCAACTTTCCATTTATACCCATGACTCAAGGGAAATCCTCAGCGTCCTTAGGCATTTGCTTAGTGCTCACATACTTTGCATTAATAGTCCCAGCTCAGGAGATCCTCTACGCATGTAAACAAAAAGGAATCCTTTCTGATTCACCAGCCCTGGAAGGAGATCTGCTGCTGCATCTATACTGACCAGATGTGTAGTTGTACCAAGTTTCTTCAAAATATTTATTAGGGCAAGCTTGTTGACAGAATTGTTTGAAGGCCCTTATTTATCCACAGGGTCATTGCTCCCCAATTCAGAAACAGAGATTTCACTTGTTAGTGTGGATAATACATACCTGGGGAAGTCCATAATGCCCTCCATATCACTTCTACTGATTTGTGTTGGGGTACAGTACAAACGCAATCTTCTCCCAAGTAAAAGGCCACCATGGTTGCCAGGAGAGATCTTTTTTTCATCTTTGTTCTTGAAGGAATGGTTAAAATACTGCCTCAGGATTAGAGGCTGATCATGGTTGATTTATTCATCTGCTCAAAGGTTATCCCTCATTATTATTGTCCCGTTGCCCAGACATGCAGTCATGCCAAGGAAATGCCAGAGGTTATTTGAGTTGAGTGGAGATATCCTAGCCCAAAGACTTTCCTGGCTCACTTTCTAATATGAATATAGTCCACTTACTGAGCATCTTCATGAAAAGCAGTGTTCTTGGTTCACCCTCCGTTGTCTTTCCCAAGTCACCCAAGTCATATATTCCTAATTAAACTGTCCCTTTGTTTGGTGAAACAATACCCAAGTAGCTATAATTTAAGTCCTCATTTAATCCCTGAAAATGTGAATTCTAATTTTCATCCTTTGGAACTAGAGTCAAATATGTGATCTGGTGTCTGTTGACCTTGTCATGTTTGAAGTTTGAGGCCAGTCAGCTCAAGACAAAGGACAATTAGACTGAGAAGCCATTTAGCGACCCCCTTCTATAAACTAGCGTGACTCTATTCATAAGACTTATATAAAGGCAAAATTTAAAGTTACAAACATGGAAGCATTGACTGTTCTTCAAAATGTGAAAAAAAGTACAGAAATATTAAATATATTTCCCCAGCCGGGGATAGTATTTCTCCAACTACACTGGGAACATTTTTGCTGTCCCTTCTGTATCTGAAGTTCTTATTGGGTTTTTGTGCAGTGTGGCACAAAATGATACACTGATGATATGTAACTAAGCAATAAGGGATTAAGTATCTCCTACTCTGTGTAATAGGGATAGTCCAATCATCAAGGGAATATTTATAGAATTCCAAGACTGTGTTCTGATGCAATCCACACTGCTATTACTGCTCCTCTAGGCTTTTCCCTACCCAGATGACAAGAGGTAGGGACAGTTGAAAGGCCAAGAAGGCTAGGGACCAGTGAATCATAAACACATTTTGGTTATGCGACGAAAGACAGTAGTCAATGTGGCATGATGATGTGATTCTTTTGGTCATCCTAATGTGACTGGAGATTTTGAACAGAGTATGTTTTGGATAAAAGCTTAGTTAAGGTTAATTGAAACTATGGTTTGGTGATAAAGTTGAAGGCCTGGTGTACAGTCTGTGGTCAGAAGCATGTTAGGAACCCCAAGTGATATAGTAATTTGGAGAAGAGAAATAGATGAGTGTGAGGATGCATTTTGTGGCCAGTTAGTCTCTAGAGAAGGGCAAGATTTTATAAGAATGTAGGTCAACATTTTGGGGAGGCATTAAGGTGGTCGCTGAATGCAGCTGAATATGGCTTGGGTGTAACAAGAATTAAGCCTAAGGATCTCAGTCATGTATGTTAGGTGGTTTGATACATTTCAAGAATGTGTTTTGTGTTTGAATTGTCAGGTCCAGTTGAAAAGTGATGAGTGCAAAACATTTGCAATGAAGATCCTGAAGAAGAGGCACATAGTGGACACAAGGCAGCAGGAGCACATTCGGTCAGAAAAACAGATCATGCAAGGTGCACACTCAGACTTCATTGTTAGGTAAGTTCATTTTAGCATTTAAGCTTGTTAAAAACAGGTCTGGTTTAAGGCCAAGGCAGAGTAGGTATGTGTCCTGGCATCCAGTCTTAGTCAAGGTCAGAAAATGACATTAAAGATGTGATCATCTGATTATTAAGAAACTGAAGGAATAGGAGCTGATGCTTTGCCACAGATGTATCACATTTGCTTCCTGATCAGTAGCCAAGCTTGGGATAGCATAATTAGATCAATTATCAATATCCATCACAGAGTTAAATATGAGAGGCTGTTTAGAGCAAGCAAGGAGTTATAGCTCAACCATAGTTGACCACCAGGAGTTTATATTCATCTTTGTATCCCTTTGTTTTGTCTTGAATACCAGGTTATACAGGACGTTTAAAGACAGCAAGTATCTATATATGTTAATGGAAGCTTGTCTTGGTGGAGAACTATGGACGATTCTCAGGGACAGGTAGGTTAATTATCTTTCTTTTTCTGTGTATAATGCAAATGGCAGACACACTATTTTTGTATGTTAATGAGGACCCCCAACTGTCATGTGTATGGGATCATAGGTCTACCTGGATTGGGATGGAGTGACACCTCAATAGCAAACACATTTTACTTCTACAAGGCCAAAAATATGTGGACTCCTTCCTGTCCAACATCTCATTCTCAAACCAAGGGAATCAATATGAAGCTGCTCCTGTTTTTGTTCCTATAAAAGCCTTTGATTTTCTGAGTTTTCCATTAGATGTTGGAACAGGATCGGTGCCATTTACTTCCAGTCAACCACAAGTACATTAGTGAGTTTGGGCAGTTTGGGGATGAGGTCTGGCTCGGTTGGCATTCAAGCTCAATCCACAGGTGTTCAGTTGGGTTGAGGTCAGTGCTCTATTAAGGCCAATCATGTTCTTCCATTCTTCATTAACCTTAAATTAGGAACTGTGATTCTCCAAATTGTTGCCACAAAGTAGGGTCAGATAGACAAATCCTCTGCGTCTTCACATACTTTCGGTCATATAGGGCATAAGCTATTTGTTAAGACTCTACACACTAAACCATCAATTTATAACAATGTCATATGGTGTAACTGAAGGCCCAGTTTGACTACTTGCAATCAGAACATGATGATTATCTCATGCTCTTTGCCTTCTGAACTGAGAATAAATTCCATACGTTGCTTGTCATGTTTACATAGTATTAGGTGGTGTAACTTACTAATGATTTAAGGATTTAGTGGAATGAGTTTGTCTTTTCCAGTATCTGTCAACCTGCAAAAGGCACAGATGTCTCATTTTTGCTTCATTTGATATAATCCTTGTTGAAGATCACTTGGAAAGCCAGTTCTGAGTTGGCTGCCATTAAAGCATCTTCCCATTGTCCAATTTGCTCTTTGATCACTTATTTAGAGAGGAAACACTAGACCATAAAGGGAAACATTGTAATATTTCGCTGTATTATTTCCATTCCCTGCATCTGGTGAGTTATTTCAGTAACGGATAATAACATGTAGCCTTGAATAATTTAGTGTATGCTCCAGAGCCGGGCTCACTTCAAAGAAAATGTGACTGCTGCTCGATTCCATTCATCTTTACGCCTAATCTAATTAGTTAAACTAACATCAGTGTTTTCCTCTGTTAACATGATAAAGTGATTGTAACAAAACCATTCATAATATGTCCGCTCATTAGGAGGCGCATTGGATTTCATCGCTTTTATTTCCTTTTGTCTCCTAACAATCCTCTCTGAATTCTTTGTTAGAGGGAAATGACAGCTGATGTATAAATGGGAAGAGTATTTAGTAACACATACAGGTTAAACTACCAAATGTATTCCTTTCTAGAATTGAATGCAGAAGTTTACTTAGAAACTGTGAAAAGTTCTAAGATTTGATCCAGCATTTACTTCCATGATAATGGGAAAAAATTAACAAAGTTTGGAAAAAGAATTCAGTTCTTATTAGATTTTATCACCAATGAAATTGTCCTGTATTTAGAATTTCCTAATATTTCCCTGGTGGAAAGAGCAAGGCATTCCGTGAGAGACAAATTAACCTAAGGTAGAATTGTTTTTCCTTGTAGCTTTTTGCATTTTTCATCATTTTTTCATTTTTCTGAAATTCTGAAAACTTTTCAGACAGTCTGAAATGTCTCTGAACTTTTCTTCATAAATTAAAAAAAGGTTTAGCTCAGTTTTTTTTTCCTCTCTAAAATTTAATGCTGAAGTTTACTTAGAAATAGTGAAAAGTTCTAGGATTTGACCCAGCATTTATTTCCATGATTATGGGAAAACATTAACAAAGGTTGGAAAAAGAATTCTGTTCTTATTGGATTTTATCTTGAAATGGAAAGTGAAATTTGAAATTTGAAAATGAAATTGAAAGTGAAATCTTGAAAGTGAAATTGTCCTGTATTTAGAATTTCCTAATATTTTCCCTGGTGGAAAGAGCAAGGCATTTCCTGAGAGACAAATTAACCTAAGGTAGAATTGTTTTTCATTGTAGCTTTTTGCATTTTTAATCATAGTGAAAAGTTCTAAAATTTGTTTGAGCATTTATTTTCCATGATTATGGGAAAACATTAACAAAGGTTGGAAAAAGAATTCTGTTCTTATTGGATTTTATCTTGAAATGGAAAGTGAAATTTGAAATTTGAAAATGAAATTGAAAGTGAAATCTTGAAAGTGAAATTGTCCTGTATTTAGAATTTCCTAATATTTTCCCTGGTGGAAGGAGCAAGGCATTTCCTGTGGACAAATTAACCTAAGGTAGAATTGTTTTTTGCATTTTTCATCATTTCCTAAAGCTTTTTCTGAAATTCTGAAAACTTTTCAGACATTCTGAAATGTCTCAAAACTTTTCTCCATAAATAAAAAAAAAAAATGCTCATTGAATTCAGCATTTTCTCCATTTTTTTTTCCGGAAAATGTTCACTGGCTTTGAGCAGTTGAAAACCATTTTATCGGATGAGCCAACAACTTCAAAGTCTGCTTCAAATTCAGACAACCAGTGTGAAGAGTTGTAAAAAGTTTTACACATAAGTAGGAAACATATCACATTTTAAACAATAGGAAAGTCTTGCAACCAGTAGCATTTCCTTCACGTCTTTTGACCCATGAAAAACATTTAATTTAAAATGTTAAAATCTAATAATTTCAAAAATGTTCTTAATTTTTTATAGACTTTAACAGTTTTATAAAGCTATTATCATGAATTATGTTGGGTCAGTGGATAGATGTCCTCTACTGGCTAACTCAGCTGTATTATTATTATTGCATTTCTGTTAATTGTCCTCCAGTATACTCTTTAGAGTTTATCTATGACTGCAAGGATAGTTCCAGGGCCGCTAAATTGATCACAGTCATTTGAGCAGAATATCCCATTCGTTGAAAGACATTTCTTGCACTCCTGTATAGTTGCATTCCTCCTGCCTTATTTACCAAAATCAGCTTAAGGGGATCTATTAACATAGAAGGACCCTAGAGCTGCCGCCACCTCCAGAAGGCGATAGTAGCTCCAGGAGAGGGTAGACACAGCAGACTTCCATCTAAAGAATTGCCTACACACATAATTTTGATTGTGGGAGGTAGAATTAATGCTAACTAACACTGTGAGTAAAAAACATTGATCCAAAATTGATTGCACATGTACTTGCGGTTGTAAATGACTTTTGTGCCAATGTTTGAATTTGGTCCTTTAACATTTTCTTCAAGATGGTCATATCGTTTTTACATATTTTATTCTTCTTTGCATTTTGCTCTCCCCACCCCTTCCCCGTCCCAAAAATTACTATCCTTTGGCAACAGCAAAGCAACACCAGGAGTTTCTCAAACGGTGTCTAAGTATGAATATAATCATATGTTTCCTATGGTTGTGTCTTACCACCAGTATGTACACAGGCTAATCTTAGCTCAGAGCTCTTTGCTACTTAAGGGGGCAATATACTTATACACCTGTGTCTAACATGAGCTAAATGTTCTCTTATTTTGTTAAGTGTCCATGAATGCAGGTGGTTCTAACACAGAGGAGCCCATTTATTGAAACTGAAGACTGCATTTTTTTTCTGCAATTTTAAAGAACTATGGAGAAAATATATTTTTAATTCAAGTTCCCTGAAAACAATTTAGAATGAAACCATTTGGTACCAAAAACCTGGGGAGCTTCTGTATAAGTCAATAAGGGGTATATTTTATGTGAATTTATTACTACTAATGATTATAATAGTGATTGAGACTTCTGAGATTGATTGAGTTTTTCTGATTCAAGTTTTTTCATAATAATGCTAGCAATAAAAAAAAAACATGATCAAGTTTAATCACAATTTTTTTGTAGTCAAATATAGCAAAAACACTAAGAGGCAGATTTATTAAGGTTTGAATGGTAAATTTAAATTCAAATTAGAATTTTCAAATTTTTTTTGGTCAGAATTCAAATTAAAATTTTAAATCACCAAATTGAATTTGAATGTGAGATTCATCACACCTCGAAACTGGAAACAATTCTAATTTCCACCTGAAATTCATGTACAAGTCAATGGCAGAGGTCCGTTGAACCATTTGAAGATGTTAATTTCCTTCCGGGCATTCTAGTTTTTTTCAGAGGAAAACTCAATTGGAATTTGATTAAATTTTTACAGGTAGTTCATATTCGATTGAATATTAGATGTTTCAGTTTCCATTTGAGTTGTGAGTACATTCGAATTTATTCGAGTTAAAAAAAAATCACATAACTTCAAAATTCGACGTTTGATAAATCTTTGCCTAAGGGTTAAGGTTATTAACATTCAAATTCAACTTTTGATGGCAGTTTTTTTTTATTTCTTCCAAAAAAGATGATTTAGGCACAAAAAAATCAGAATTGAATTGAAAAAAAATTGGCAACTAAAAGCTGGCAAGTTCATGTAAATTTTTCAAATTCATCTCAGAAGTTCATGTAAAAGTCAGTAAGCATATCTGCAAAATTCAAGCTATTTTTCTATTTGAGTTATTTTGAAAATTGGCAGACTCTTTGAAAATGATGGGTAAAATTAGATTTTCCTGCATTCCGGTAGTTTTTTTTTCACTTTTTGATCTTCAATAAATAAACATGCATTCAAGATTTTCAAGTTTTTTTGAATTTGGGGGCTCATGTTGAACACAATAATATTGCATTTTTACTATAGGGTAAACCACTGGGCAAATACAAATTTGAAAATGATCTTACTAATATTGAGTTATTTCACATATCTATGGCTTTCTCTAACTGTTGTACATACTGGTTGTGGTTAACCCATGAATAATTAAT
The DNA here is from genome assembly GCA_038501925.1 of Xenopus petersii. NCBI lineage: Eukaryota > Metazoa > Chordata > Amphibia > Anura > Pipidae > Xenopus > Xenopus petersii. Next base: position 6,839,290 of record CM076685.1, read on the forward strand.
GAAAGTGTTTCCATTTTGCTTGAAAACTCATTTGTGACAATTTAAGTTCTATTTTAAGTGTTAATTGTGTTGAAAATAAAAACATTGCTTGGCTTGTGTGACTTGATTCATTTGATCATTGACTTTTTGGGGATTCTGATTTCATCTCCCCCCGAATAATTTTTTTTCAGTTTCATAGGTGTCAACATAGAGAATTAGGGATGGGTGAATTTGACCCATTATGTTTCGCCAAAGATTTGCCGCCAGTGAAATGACACTGATGCCCATTAAAGTCTATGCGCGTCAAAAATATTTTGATGTGCTGTGAAATTGTTTTGAAGCACGTCTTTTTTTTTTTTTTTACGCACAATGCCATACAATGCTATGGGCATCATTTCCGCAGCGAAACAAGGCGAAAAAATTCACCCATCCCTATAGAGAATTTAAATTTCTATAAAACATATAAACATAGAAAGAAAATATATTTAACAATTCCAAATTTGAGGGAAAATTAGACACAATGTATAAATATGGATTAGATAATAGATAAAATATTTTGTGTTTAGAAAAATTTGGAGGAATATTCTTGGGCATACAGTGAGCTATTAGTGATGGATGAATACATTTGTCAGGCACAAATTTGCGGCAAATTTTCTCGCCTCGCCGCCGGCGGATACATTGGTGAAACTGCCACAAGAATTTGCCGGCAGCAAAAAATTTTGGAAGTGCGTCGGCAAAGTCATTCACGTCAAATCTGTTGCGCGTCAATATTATTCTGACGCCCATTGACATTAACGTTGGCGTCAGAATCAATGCGAGAATCTATGCTGTTTCGCAAATTTTGCAGGAAATTCAAAATTTTTTGTCTAATCGAAACGGGGACAAATTCACCCATCACTATGAGCTATAGAACCAGAATTGACTAAATAATAAATAGAAATGGAATGTATTGACTGTATAGTGTTATATTAAGATGCACATTGTCTATTTGGAAGAAATCAAACACACTTATTTCAATTTCTCATTATTGTCATCATATTATTATTACACTATGTTATACCTTAGGCAACAAACAAGCTGCACTAAGGTCATTCAACGTTATTTCAGTTGAATGGAGATCCATTTTATTAGCATTGTCACTGTGGTTTCACTGCATAAATATTCTCTTTATCCGTTACAAGACACTACGTTTCATTTCATTGTGCATCTTTCCCGTCAGTAGGGATGTTCATTTTTATTGTGTTTGTTGCAGAGGTTCATTTGATGATTCAACAACAAGGTTTTACACAGCTTGTGTAGTGGAAGCGTTTGCTTATCTGCATTCCAAAGGGATTATCTATAGAGACCTCAAGCCTGAAAATCTCATTCTTGACCATCGAGGTTATGCAAAGCTGGTGAGGGAAAATCATTTATTGCTCTCTTGGTTTTAATGTCGCCAACACCATATTCAATGGCTGCTGAGTTTCTTATTTGTCCCCTTGTCTGATGGAAAAATGAACAGAGGAAGCTATTATATTTTTTGATGTGGTTGTTTTGTTTAAAGGTTTTTAATTGATGTTTCACAAACATTTCACTGTAAAAAATTGAAAATCATACTTTTGCAATTTAATCTCATTATCCTGACTTTACAAAGTTGAAATTTTGACTTTGAACGTGAACGTTCTGACATTTCATTTTTAAGGTTGTATTTAAAAATTCAAAATTGAAATGTTAACTTTTTAGATTAAAATTTGCTAGATTAAAAATCATAATTTTGATTATACATCAAATTGTGGTCATTTCAAACTCAGAAAGCATACGTTTTGAGTAAAAATTTATAGAACGTTCAAAAATGTTTTTGCTGGCCTCAGGTTCTTCCTTATCAGAGTCTGCCATGTTTTTTTCCTAATTCCCTTAGGCTGATAGCACACAAGTACAATTTTATCTGACTGATAAGACCACAAAGCATCTCCTGTATGCTCCAGTTACTTAAGCTGGCCATAGATGTTGAGATTTTTAAAAGATCCGATCCTCATCGTGAGACCACGATTTTCCGGAACGATCGTACGAATTGACCATCAACTGAAAAGACCAATTTGCCAGGAAAACAAAGGGGAGCTGCCTGCTTGGCCCTGCAAACATAGATACATTGCACTGGGACCGACAAAGATTTTTTGACCTGGCCGATCAATTTCCTGACAGATGTCGGCCGAAAAATCGTAAGATGTACGATCGTTCGAATCCCACTAACCGCACGATAATTTCGAAGGATTGGTCGGACTTCCTTAAAATCGGTCGTTCGGCAAGAAGAATCATCGCGTCTATAGGGAGCTTAAGGGCAGAGACACATGCTCATATACGGGGAAATTTGTCCCCCCAGCATCAAATCTCCTCTTCTTCGGGGCGACTAATCTCCCCGGACTGCCTCCCGATGGCTAGAATGTAAATTGCCGGCGTGATGGCAATTGGTGCGCTTCATTTTCCGAAGCCACCCAAAGTTGCTTGCGAGGAAACTTCGGGCGACCCACTGGCAATTTAGATTCTAGCCAGTGGGAGGCAGTTCAGGGAGATTAGTTGCCTGAAGAAGAGGAGATTTGACGCTGGGGGACAAATTTATTGCCGGGTGACTCAATCTCCCCGAATTTGAGTGTGTGTCTTTGCCCTAATATGGGAAAAGCCTTTAACTTCTAATAATGTCACCTTGCAGCCAAAAAATGCTTTTGTGAGCTTATGTCCCACCGTGCTCCAATGCTCCTACTTACAAAGGAACAAAATCCTGGTAGTGGATCGACGCATTATTAATGTCTCATATATATTAAATATATCATTATGTGATACTTTGTATTAGTTGCCTTCAACATGTCTAGGACACTACTTTCTGATATCCAAAAAAATCTACGTCAACAATGGATGATGCAAATCCAAGGTTATTTCCTCGGCTGCTGCAAGACAATCTATTAAAGCAACATGACTGACCTGGACCATGATGCAATTTGTCTTGCAGTGCTTCCTATCTTATATCATCAACAGTTCCAGCACCAAAAAAAGGTTGTGGCAAAGAATTGGTGGATGGTCTCAGTTACTGTATCTCAGACTCGGTGCCAATTTCAGAGATTTCTCTGCATGGCAATTGCAGGCAGTTGGTCTAACATAAGAATTCTGCTGAGTTTCTACGGTTCTGTTAGTCACTAACTAAATGAGTTGATAGGTGTCCTGTTTCATTATAGAAAGTCACAGCTCTCTTAATGAGAACCCTACAGCCACTGGAATTATAACAATTGTGTCAGTGTATGGCAAAGAGAGACGGCCATAACATATCTCTGTCTCGTCAGCACTGAGTTTGAAGGCTCATTATAAATGAATTCAACTTTAAAAAAAGAATTGCTCTAAAATTAGATTCGGTGTGTAGCTGAAACTCTACAGGAGGGAGCCATGGGCCCGTGTGACCTGTATCTCAATCAACATCCAAGGCACAAATGTCTTTTTTTATCTATCCAACAGTAACTGTCGATACATTTTTTTACAAGGAGAACATCATCTGGTAGCTGGGGCATATAGACATCTGTGCTTATGAATGCGCTGGGTTGCAGCAACAGATAGATTTAATGTCTATAATTATGACAGTTCCTATTGAGCTTCACCTTCATTGTAAAACAGTCAATACTTTTTAATTTCATAAATAGACACTTGTTTGGCCCTCAGTAACCTCAACACTTAAAGGTGACCTTATGGAAACTGTTTGTGACGGTGGGAAGGATTTCTGCTCCAGGGACGAGGCTGAAGCTACATCAATATTTCGATTCTTACTCTTTGATCTTCTTCCATCCTAGGTTGATTTTGGCTTTGCAAAGAAAATAGGATTTGGTAAGAAAACATGGACTTTTTGTGGAACCCCAGAATATGTAGCACCAGAGATCATCCTGAACAAAGGTCATGACATTTCAGCCGACTACTGGTCACTGGGAATCTTAATGTATGAGCTTCTGACTGGCAGGTATGAGCATTGAAGCTGAAAGTGGTGATATAAATAGAAGAAAGTATCATTGACAATTTCTGCCTTTGTCTGCTTTTGTCACATGGGCAGCAGAAATACTTGGCATTCAGCATTAGGAGCTGTTTTAGACTGGGGCGGACAATGTCGACCATGAAACAGTTTAAACCATATTTGTAATATTTTAGATATGTGTAATTGTTCATTATATTAGATTATTCCCAAGAGTGGGTGAAAAATCACAGGCATTACAACTTTCCAGAAAAATCTCCAGTTGCCAATGTTAAAGAACTTACTCCCTCTGCCACTTACCCATTGCTTTTAATTATATAGGGACCTGTGTCGAAATTTAAACTTTTCTCCTGTGTTGAATAATTTATTTTAGCAATGCAACAAATATCGGTGCTAGGGGCTCATTTACAACATGGACGGCTCGGGGCAAATTGCAAAAAAAAAAAAAAAATGGTGCAATCCGCCATGTTTTTGCAGTTTATAGCCTGTCTTCCAGCCCAGATGAATTTCTTTAGCACTCAGAGACCTGCAGTCACCTTTGCTGAGCAGCAATGTGTGCATAAGGTGAGGACTAGGGATGTAGCGAACTGCCGGCAAAAAATGCGAACAGTTCGCGAACAGTTCGCGAACTTCGAACATCCGAAAATCGTTCAATTCGAACGATCGAACGATTTTAATCGTTCGATCGAACGATTTTCGTTCGAATCGAACGATCGAAGCCATTGGATCGAATGATTTCATTCAATCCAATGGCTTTGATCGTTCGATTCGAACGAAAATCGTTCAATTTTAGCGATCGAATGGTCGAACGATTTTGACGCGAACACCTGTTGGCGAACATCGCGCGACGTTCGCGAACTTGCGGCGGACGCGAACAGTTGAAGTTCGCGCGAACTAGTTCGCCGGCGAACAGTTCGCTACATCCCTAGTGAGGACAGGGGGAGACCTTTTAAATGAGCAAGTGGAGTCTTTGTAAACTGCTCTATTTTTATGCCAGCGTAAAAATTATAAAAAAAAGTGTCCAAAACTGACAGAAGTGCAGCAGTGCTATGGGGTACACAAGATGCAGAGAGCAGCACTGCCAATCTTAGGTCAGCTCTTTTAGGGTTGGTTGACCCCTTGTACCCTATGAATACAGCACTGCTGAAATTAGGCAACACTGTATTCGTGGGGCCCTCTAAACTTTATCTAAAGTGAATGTCAGGGTGTGAAAACATGGCACCCTACCTTCCAGAAGAACAGTAGCTTCTGGTGGTTCCTTGAATTTAAATTTTTTTTACCATAGAAGATGACACCTACCGAAACACCTTGTTGTGACATTACCCTAATTTTCTCTATTACTTTGCACAGCCCACCTTTCTCAGGTCCAGATCCTATGAAGACATACAATATCATATTGAGGGGTATCGACATGATTGAATTTCCAAAGAAGATTACCAAAAATGCTGCTAATTTAATAAAAAAACTATGCAGGTAGGACAATTGCTTGTCTTCTGAAAATGCCTTTGTAGATGTGGCCTTCTGAAAATACCCTGGTAGATATAGTATTTGTCATGACCAATAGGTTATACTTAGACTGGTACAGCAGAAGATAAAGAAGCATGGCTGACCGGCACTCAAACGGATCCACAGGACCCAGTTAAAAGATAAATTTATTGGTAGAAAAATTAAAAATAGCTTCATCTCCATCCGTTTGAGTGCCGGTCAGCCCTGCTTCTTTATCTTCTGCTGTACCACTCCCTGAAGCTGGGGGTCTGGGGCTGGTGCACCCGGACCATTTTCACTGTTTTGGTGAGTAACCTTACAACCAATTCTGGAGCACCTTGTTGTCCTCTAACCATTTGAATTATACTCAGACTGGTGTCAGGCAAGGTAACTTGTGATAAAATGTTACGGGAAGTCAACTGTTTGGTCAACATTTTGTAATTTGTGGAGTAAGCTTGCATGTGGATACCTAAGAAGGAGTCAGAGATAGGTATCTCAGCAGAAGCAGTAATTGGTTGCAGTAATTAATTAAGACATTTAAAGAGATTGGCTGGTAAAGCCTTAAATGTGGGCCTGCTCAAAGTCCTTCAGAGCCTTCCCTAATGGTGTAACTCCAATGATCTAACTTTATATGCTGGATGGCAGAAATTAGACTACAGTTATCTACACATGCTTTGGTTCTTGAGTGATATTACAAGTTGACCCAGGGAACAACTTGGTGGGTGCCATTTGGAAATTAAAGAACTATAGCACTTGGGTCAGCCAGTTTCTTCTTGTCCTTACCACCATAGTTCATTTGTTGAAAGGATGGTATGTTTTGGATAACTTTCTCTAATACCATGTCGATCACTTGAGAATTCATGAGGATGAATAGTTGGGCCATATTGGTTGGCCAATTTATCTTTGAGTTTGTTGAAAGACTTTGAAAACCCCTTATGCACATTATAATGATGCCACTGTTCTTTGCATGGATGTGCTCTTGTCTTACCATAAAGATTATTAATGTATTTCTGGCATTGTGCCTGGAATAATACTGAAATGAATGGGGTTATCATTCTTAATGGCTGGAAGAAAAACATTTATTGCTGAATAAAGATCCTATTTAAAACTGCGTAATGGGGCAGAAATACTTTTCTTTTTGCTCTTAAAGTGCATGTTAATTGCTTAAATGTGAGCTAATGACATAATATATATACATATTCTCTTTGTACCAGGGACAATCCATCAGAAAGGTTAGGAAACTTGAAAAATGGAGTAAAAGATATTCAAAAGCACAAGTAAGTATAGACGTATGTGCCACTGTGATGTCGTCAAGCCACTGCCATTTAAAATATGTTATCAGGTGAATTGCCCTATATAGTGATGGGCGAATTTGCGCCGTTTCGCTTTGCCAAAAAATTTGCGAATTTCGTGCGAAATTCGCGAATCGGCAAAAAATTTGCGAAACGGCGCTGGCATCTCGTTTTTGACGCCGGCGCCCGTTTTTTTGACGCTGGCGACAAATTTTTTGCCGCCGGCAAATTTTTTCGGGCGAATCACGCAAATTTGCCGCAAATTTGCGCCTGGCGAATAAATTCGCCCATCACTAGCCCTATACTATTAGGACTAAATGTAGAATTGTAGAAATACAGAACAGAGACCGGTCGAGATTTTCTAACCTGTCCGATCGGCATCTGGCCAGCTTTCGGCCATATATAGATCAGGAAAGCCCGTCGGGGGGCTCTACACACGGGTCAATAAGCTGCGACTTAGTCTGTTGGCAGCTTTTATTTATTTATTTTTTTTAAGCATGGTTTTTCAGATGCTACTGCTACATCAATAGACTTTAGAACTCAGGGAAGGATGGGAATTGCAGTCCAACTAAAGCTATAGATCCCCGGGGCATATATGTTCACATTCAAATATCTGATTCACAAGTGACCCCAAGAGAACACAGCAGAAATGTTATTTTAACAAAAATGAGCCATAAAATGATGTAAGTAGACAGCGGGTGGTGGGAAAATGAATCTCATCTTTGAAGCTTGCATATTCTGAATTTATAAAAAAAATAGAATTTGGATGACCTTCAAAACCGAGTCACAGAAACAGAAATTGTTTTCCCAGAACAATGCGTTTTCTTTAGAAAACCTTTTAGAACTTTTTCCAGGCAATTAGTGGCTTACGCTGTTGGATCTGATACGGCAGAAAATCTTCTCTTCCACTTGTGGTTTATTTAGACATTATTATATTCCCTGATGTTGGATTTATGCTAATGCAACTGACAATCCCGTTGCAAGAAAAGACATTTAGGAGGGTTTTTTTTTAAGCAAGTTTGTGATTATTATTATTAACATATATTTTTAGAGTGCCAACATATTTCACAGCGCTGTACAATAAATGTGTTTATACAAAGAACAAACAGAATTACATTCCCAACCAGTAACACACAAGGTGTGGGAGTGGGCAAGATCAGAAATAAGCAAGGTGAGACGTGTATTGCATTTGGGAGCTAAACTGAATGAGGGAAGGCTTCTCTAAATAAATGTGTTTTAACAGATTTTTTGAATGCAGAAAGGCTGGGAGAAAGTTAGACAGAGTGTGGGAGAGAATTCCAGAGAACGGGTGCAGCCCTTGCAAACTTTTCAACACAAGCAAGTGAGGAGGTAATGAGAGACGAGTTGAGGAGCAGGTCTGTAGATGAACATAGTAAACGGATGAATTAGTATCTAGAGATGAGTTCAGAGATGTAGGGTGGGGCAGAGTTTTCAACTGCTTTGCATTTCAGAGTCGTCAGTTTGAATTTTTATTCTGAAAGGTAGTGGAAGCCAGTGCTGGGACTAGCAGAGTGACATGGCAAAGGAGGAGCAGTTGCTGAGGTATATAAGCCTGGCGGCAGTGTTCATTGTGGACTGGAGAGGTGATGAGAGAGTGATTTTGGTGTCATCTTTTGTGATAGATGATGTTATTTTGGTTATGTTACTTAGGTAATGATTTAATAAGTGACAGGATGTGAGGAGTGAAGGACATGGCAGAATCTAGGATAACCCCAAAGCACCGGACTTGGGGAGACAGTAAGATAGTGGAATTGTTAACTATTATAGATACTACTGGGATGTTATGGGTGTTAGTTGGGGGAAAGAAAACCATTTCCGTTTTAGAGATGTTTAATTTAAGGTAGCGTTGTGATATCCAAGTAGATATTAGTAGTTGATGTGGTCCTGCAACCTGTCGGAGCCCATTCGTAGTATCGTAATCCGATCGTTCGGCGCCAGGGCCAAATATTCGGATTCATCCGATGTCGTCTAGCCGTTAGTGGGCATATCGTGTCAAGATCCGCTCGTTTGTCAACCTTGCCAAACGAGCGGATCTTATAGTGTATGGCCACCTTTAGTCGTTAGTGGGGTCCATATTATATAAAATATACAAATCAGCCACCAAATTCCCTGTATTTAATCATTTCTTTCATCAAAAAACTGGAGCACAGTTGCTTAGTTGTCTTGATAGGATCTCTATCCATATATATATACATGTGTGTCTGGTATTGGTTTGATTAGGTTCAAGTGTAGCCAAAATATCCAGGTATTGGGTTTTTGGGCAGGTATGTGAAGTTAGAATAAAATCAAACCCTACTTAAAAAATCTGTTTAGTTTTACCCTTTATGGGTAAAATGGAAATTTTAGGAGTGATACTGGGTTCAGCCCAGGATTCTTTCTGTTTTAAAGTCAGTGTATATAATATTCAATGCTGGAAAATAAAGTTGATAAACATTAAAATATTCATTAATAAAGTGATAAAATAAATTGCTGTTAAATATTGGAAAATTAGAATTTTAGTCACCAAGATTTCAATACTAATAATTGTCTTTCGGATAGAGTATCAGATTATTGAAAATATCCAAAACAAGTTACACAGTAGTTATAAATGCGGAGGCCCCTTTTTACAAATTCAATGGTGAAAAGAAAATCAGTCTAATTCTTTTCCCCTCAACCTCTAGCATATTTAGGAAAAACATTTAAATCGGAAAAATTTGATTTCATTCATTTGTGAAAAAAAACAACAACTCGTATTATATAACTTGAATGTTAAACATACATCTCCCATTGACTTCTACTGAAGCTCAACAGGGTTTTGTGCTCACATTTTTCATTCAAATTCTTTTAATTAAACATTTTTGAAAATTTGATTTTGGACAACACAAGCTCAAAAAGATTTGAATTTATGATTTTTTCAGGGGTTCTGCCTAAATTGCAGCAAAATCTAGAATTTAAATCATAATACATTTTCTATTTAATAAAATCATCATCAATTTTTGCTTGCTTTTTCATATGACTATGGGTCATCTATTCTGCAGCAGTTCCGCACGGATTATAACAATAATTGTGTAGAGATCTTATCTTGTGCTAAGAGTTTAACAAACACATTTCATTATTTCAGATGGTTCGAAGGCTTTAATTGGGAAGGGTTAAGAAAAGGCACATTGACACCTCCTATTATACCAAGTGTAAGTAGTTTTGCCTTTAGAGTAGCCTTTTGTATCATATTTTTTGCTCATATTTGTAATATTTTTATATCTGTAATATATCTGATAAAAGAAGTATGTACTCATCCCTACTAATCCAATAGGACTGTTATAGTTAAAATATTTTGGTAAACAATTGAATGTATATCTCCTTTAATCAATAACATTTTTACTGTCCCTTTTGAATCTATGTGATTGAAAATATAACAATTTTTTGCTTATATATATGACTTGCTAATTGTTCTCAGCCTTGGAGAGTCATCAGTGGTAGCGATGAGCGAAATTTTGCACCAAGTTTCACAGCGAAAAATGACTCCCATAGACGTTAAAGGGTAAAAATATTTATCATAGCCAAAGAGAAATTGGTCAGATTTGCCCATCACTAATAATTGGCTATAAAGCACTGAACCATTTATTTTAGGTGATGTCAATTTAATATAAAGTATACACATTTCTTAAAAAAAAAAAAAAAAAAAATTCTGCTATAGTCTTGCATAAGTAAACCTTTAAAATAAGTGAATGTAATGATGAGGGTGCTATTCTAAGAACTTTTCTAATTTGCATTCAGGGATTATTTTCTTTTAATTCCAAGAAATTAAGGGATACATGTACTGTTAATATTAATGAATTTTGTTACAACAGCGCCACCTGCTGGTCAGTTCCCCACCAGTCTGACCACCAAGAAGTTGTCAGGAGAAAGAAAGAGGCTGCTCTGCTTAGGAAAGATTTGAGAAAGGTTTCTAATTATTCTGGAGCCATTAATAAATGAGTACATACATTTCAATACATAACTGTAGTTAAAGGCATGGCACGTAGAACATTTGGGACCACTACGGTGACATTTCCGAGCAGTGGCCAGGTCTGACATACAGGAGCTTGTCCTGTAGAAAGTGTTGACAGGCAGATAAGAGCCCCTTCTTCTTAAGGGGCATAATTAGCTTCATCTAATATGCATTACTTTTGAATAAAATTGTATCAATGTATAATGACATTGTCTTATGGTGATACTAGAAAACATTTTTGGGTGGAGATCCTCATAAAGCTGCTTGTTTCACCTTGAAGATAACTGAGAAAAAGTATTCTTTTCTCATTTGCCAGGTTGCATCCCCAACAGACACGAGCAATTTTGACAGCTTTCCTGAAGACAGTGAAGATCCACCTCCTGATGACAATTCAGGGTGGGACATAGACTTCTAGTGTATTTTTCTTACCTGCTTCTGCCTTGCTGAAGACAGCTTTCCTGAGACACGGCTGCCAAGAAGAAGAAGAAGAAGTAGAGAGCAAAAAAGGGAAGGATTCGATGGGGGAAGATCAGTGCTCGGGGGTCACCATGATGCCTTGATTGATGCTGCTCCAGTTATTACAGTGGCATTAGGACTTATTGCTTAAATGACAATAATGCTCTTTAACATGTTTTACGTTTTAATACAAGAACTGACATGGTGGTCCTGAAGCAAATCTTCTAAAGTAATAATAATAATAATAATAATAATATGAAAAGTATTACTTTTTATGCTGGCCACATACACAAAGATAGGATCGTTCCAAAGTGATTAATCTCTTTTCTGACCTATTGAATTCCATTAACATTTTTGTTTGGGAGTAAGTGATGAGACGCAGATGGCCAAAAACATAAAATTCAGTTAATTGGGACAGAAAATGTTTTTTTTTCACTTTCATGTTCAGATCACTGGTTTGGGGATTAGAACCATAGCCGTCCAGATGATGACTGATTAATTGTTGACTCTGTCCATGGATCATATCTTTGTGTGTGTTGATGTGAGTGTGTATATGGAAATACAAATGATGATTGTTTTTTGAGTGTGTGATTCCTCTTTGTTAGGTAGGATGAAAATATGAAAATCCAACTGATCACTTTTTATGGTCTGCTTCTCTTGTGGTCTATTGACTGATCAGATCATTATATGTACATATTAATTGGCTTGAATCAATGGAACCCAAATGATTACTATTTCTGGCCTATGATCTACTCATTGATCAGATCATTGTGTGTGTCTGTTGAGTCGGTTGAACCATCGTCTGGTCTGCTTCCCTTGTGATCTACTCATTGATCAGGCCAATGTGTGAAGTGGGTTGAACCAACAGAATCCAAATAATTATTAATTTTAATTGAAGTCCCCTGTTTATGGTTCTACACTAACTTTGTGGTCAACCTCTTTGGCGCGCGAGTTTATTTCAGATCAATGAAAATCATGGAGAACTTCCCAACCCTTTGTTTATGGAAAAATCATTGGGTGTGTGGCCAGCTTAAGCATCTGAACAAAAAAGTGTGAAATGAAAACTGTATATAATAAGAAGATAGTTTTATCTGTTAAGGATGGTTGATAATTTATTTCAATACTGTAGATCATGGTACAATCAGACATTTGATAATCTTTAGAGAGGAGCAAACTGGGAATAAAACTGCAGGTCAGAAAAGAAACAGGAGGATATTTATCAAGGCTTTAGCCCAGTTGCCCAGCATAAAAAAGTAAAATAATATATAGTATGGATATTTACTCTTTTCAATTTGAAATCATGTGATTAAGGTTGGCAAATGCTTCATTCTAATCCCAAACATAGAGCAAAGGACTTTCGTTGACTCTTATCCATCTTAAGGACCACATAACCATTCGATCATTGTGTTCACGTCAATCCAGTTCTACATTCTGACATTTTTTATTCATTTGTTTTCATTATAAAACTGAATGTTAACCTTTTCATTTGTCAGATTTGTTTTTTTATGATATTAATAAAAGCACAACTGCTGCATATGTTGTCGACATTCATCATGGGGGGTGGATTCATTAATTGTCAATTGTCAAAATAGTCATTCTTTCATTGACTTGGCTATTCTTCCATATGCTTGGTCATCATTTTATACACTTGGTTATTCTTCCATATGCTTAGGGGCCCATTTACTAAGGGTTGAAGTGAATTTTCGATAAAAAACTTTGAATTTCAAAGTAATTTTTGGGTACTTCGATCATCGAATAGGCCAAATTCGACTTCGATTAGAATTAAAAATATTTCACAAATTCGACCATGCGAAAATCGAAGTACTGTCTCTTTAAAAAACTTTGACTTCGACACTTCGCCACCTTAAACCTGCCGAATTGCTATGTTAGCCTTTGGGGTCCTCCTAGAACCTATAACCAGTATTTGGCTAAGTTTTGAGAAGTCAAAGGATTTTTTTGTAAAATCATACGATCGGATGATTAAATCGTACGATCGTACGATTAAATCGTATGAACGTATGAACGAAGTACGATCATACTATCTTAAAAATCCTTCGACTTTGGATGTCAGACTACCCTATTCGATGGCCGAATTTCAAAGTTTTTGTCACTTGATAAATCTGCCCCTTGGTCATCTTTTCATACACTTGTTTTTTTTTTTCCATGTACTTGGTCTTTCTTTCATAGACTCAGGTGCAGATTTATCAAGGGAGGAATTTTGAAGTGGAAAATGCTTCGAAATTCAAAGTCGAATTCATAGGATTTTTTGCATCGTATGATCGTATTCCGATCATAGTACGATAGAACGATCGTACTCCGATCGTACTTCGAATCGTACGATTCAAACGATTTTATCGTACAATCGAACAATTTTCCTTTGAATACAAAAATCTTAGAAATATGCTCTGGAAGGTCCCCATAGGCTAACATAGCACTTTGGCAGGTTTAAGTTGGCGAAGTGTTGAAGTCAAAGTTTTTTTTAAAGAGACAGTACTTCGATTATCCAATGGTCAAATAGTCGAACGATTTTACTTCGAATTGAAGGTCGAAATCGTAGTAGCCTATTCGATGGTCGAAGTATCCAAAAATTACTTTGAATTTTTTAACTTCGGAAATTCCCTCGATTTCACTTCGACCCTTGATAAATCTGCCCCTCAGTCATCATTTCATACACTTGGGTTTTCTTTAATACACTTGGTCATCATTTCATACACTTGGTTTTTCTTTAATACACTTGGTTTTTCTTTCATACTCTTGTCTTCGTTTCATACACTTGGTCTTTCTTTCATACACTTGGTCATCATTTCATGCACTTGTTTTTTCTTTCATACACTTGGTCATTGTTTCATACACTTGGTCATTGTTTCATACACTTGACATTTCTTTCATACACCTGGCCATTCTATTATGTAAGTTGTATTGGACTGGAAAGCATCATAAAGCTTCATCTGTGGAATGTAGGGAGCATAAAGGATGTTTTCAGGTTTACACCTTAAAAAATAATTTTGATGCATTGTAGTTAGATATGCCAATTTCATTGTTGTGATTGAGGTCCTTGAGTTAAGAGATACATAAAGTCAAGGGTGAGCAACCCAAGGCAGGATCAACATTTATTTGAAATTAGATACTGATAAAATTATTATTTCTCTCTCCATGTGAGCTGCAAAGACAACTTTTCTGGTCCAAACCACTTTTAACCTCTTCCTCCTTCTTTAATAGGCCCACTGTCTGAGATAATGACTCATTGACCATCTTACTTAAGAATGCAGTCAAGTTGGATCTCTGCTTGAGTTAAAGGCTTCCTGATACCATTAGAATATTCTAGTTCTACCCAGTACTTTCATTAAAGACATCCTGATTGGCACATAAGGGAGCTGCAACTGGCTCCTGTAGCCTGGATGACAGCTCAAGGCACTCCATGGCCCTGCTTTATTGCTGCTCTACAAGAAAAACTGTCCAGTGGCTAAATCTGGTGGAAAGGCTGAAAGCGCAATTGATGTTGACATAACCAGTTTTATATCTGTTAACTTCAATGACCATTGAAGTGGCAGGGGACTAAAATTAATATAACTTAAACCGTGTCCATTTTGATTTAAAAAAAATTTAAAATTAGAGGTTTTATAATCCCCTAACTATGTGATTTTATAGGATGTGATATAAACCAGCACAAATAAGCTGAAAATTAAAATATCAACAAAGATACAGAACAAAGTATCTCTGTAACACATACAAATTCATGAGTTTAAATTTCTACTAGATTCCATGGGATAACAAAACAAACTCAAGTAGGGGGTGGTGCTAGAAGAGTTGATGGCAGCTTATGTGGAGTGGAACACGGAGCCTTGAATAGCTACATTTCTGAATAGGAGACTCAATAATAGGTTTTCTTTTTTTGCATCAGTTAGTGAGGAAGTAATAATATGTAGGCCAATATGTCAAAGTGTTAAAGCCTAAAAGCGCTTGATGGATATGGTCTCCAGGCTTGTACCCATATATACATGAGGGCTCATTTGTGACTGGAGTTGCAGTTGGTCACAAATGGAAACAGTAGTGTAAATTTACCCCATTCATTTAAGGTTAAGTTGTGTCCCACCTCCTGGATTGTGGACAAATACTCCTATTGACGCAGGTGCATGTAAATAGACAGCTGCACATTTGTGCCTGGAGATGGAAAGTATTCTGCACCAAAGTAACACTGATCTCTAGAATAATAATAGATAGGGATATACTCATAAAAAAGAACAATAAGCATTGAAATAACACAAAAAAAGATGAGTACCATGAAATGTAAGAATACCTGGATATTAAAATTTAGAGAATATACATTATTAAGAGAATATTAATTGACAGTTATATTGATAAAGTTCACATATTTATAAGAAATACATGTATTTTAACCATAAAGTAGAATTTATTTACTTGCACTTTCTGACCAGGAGATGACATAATGCCATGGCAAGGCAAGGGAGGAACTTAATGGGCCATGTTAAAGAGAATCTAACCACCTATATCATTTTTCATGGATTTTAGCTGTTGACCCATGCCATGATCTCTTTGTGCTAATGTAACTAAGGACCAGTTATGTGAGACCAGTGTGTTTGGGAGTGGGAGGGTTCCCTCCACTGGGCCACTTAGGTGTGTACCTGGAAGCAACAACTAATTCAAGATGGGAACGTTTGATGGGTTGCTTTTAGAAGATGTCCACATGGGTGCCAGTTACATCTGGCAGATCGATAGCCCTTGTTTGGGACCAAAATTGTCACCTTTCCCACTGAGTTTTCCCCTGCTAATTTCATAGTTTTGAACAGCAGAGCTGTGTGAATGTGTTAGCCAGCTGAAACCAGAGGG
This sequence comes from Xenopus petersii, assembly GCA_038501925.1. NCBI lineage: Eukaryota > Metazoa > Chordata > Amphibia > Anura > Pipidae > Xenopus > Xenopus petersii. The sequence continues at coordinate 6,855,320 of CM076685.1, forward strand.
CAAAGGGAATGGTGTTGGGAGTTTCTCTAGATGCTGTTCTGCATAGTTATCTCTCTCTTCTTTTAAGGAACTTATGAGAAGCAAGAGAACTGTTCAGAAGAGCATCCGAAAGTGCTTCTTACATCAGCGACTTAACCCGTTTGGGCTCCAGCTGGCCAGTTCAGGACTATGTCCAGTAGAGAACTCTCAGTCTGGGCTTTACTTTCCCTTTTAGTCACTGAACAAACAAACTGGAAATACCAAATGGCTATATCATTGCATAGGCATGAGTCCAGCCTTAATCAAACACCATATTGTACATGTTGCCATAACATACGTTTTTTATATTTCATACATTTTTGTCAATTTACTTTTTTGTCTTTTGTGTTTTGTACCCACTTTCATCTATTTTTGGTATTTGCTTAAATAAATGCCAAATATTTCAGCGCTACTTTTAAAAAAACATGTCTTTCCTATAATGATTGATTTGAAAAGAGAAAAAAGAACCCCTCCTCCACCAAAACTAAAATTGCACAGTGTTCGTCCAAAATAACACCCTTAACTTGGTCAACCCCACTCCAAGTTTCACCTTGATTACTGGAATTAATACCAGATTTTAGTAAAGTGCTGGTGTGATTAATAAATAAATAAGTGGGACACAGTTAATAGTACCTTAAAAAACTATATACATTAAAGTGCTGGTATAATATTTTTTTTTTGGTTGTATATAGTTTTTTAAGGTACTATCAACTGTGTCCCACTTATTTATTTATTAATTACACCAGCACTTTGGCGTAAGGACATCTCCATATATAATCAGTCTTGGGAGAAATTAATTCCAACTATAAGAGCTAGCTCCTATGGGGCAGATTCATCCCACAACCTTTAGCTGGTGTCCATTTTACTTAGTGGAACAATAGCAGTTTAAAATGCTATTGCTAAGGCAACAGTGTTGTAGAACCCTCATCATCATACTTGCCACATTATGTAGCAATATAATTCTACCCCAGAGAAATACAAGAGACAAGAGGAATTTCAACTGCAGTGCTGTCTAGCCAATAAGGCTGACGTACACTAGCAACCATGTAGTAGTTAGAATGTCTAAATAGAACCTAAATACCAATGATCCTGGAATGAAAGATAAGCAATACTTAATAACAATAAAACTGAACCCTCAGTGCCCATGTGTTTGTTGATTGCCGGGGATGGTGACCCTATAAGTTAAAAAGTTACTTAGAATAGTTTGGGCTTTACCGCATACTAAAAGTTAATCTGAAGGTGAACTTCTTATACTGAGGTGATCCCTAATGGTCCCCCAGACTGGAGTCTTGAGTTATTGGCTAAGCCCTAAGCAACCTACTACAATTTACTTACTTTGAGTACACACAGGATATTGTCCTTGGCCAAGAGACTCTCCTAAAAGCTTTTAGCTAGTGATGGGCGAATTTATTCGACAGACGTGAATTTGCGCGATTCGCCGCCAGAGAATAAATTCACGAAACGCCCACGAAAATTCGCCCAAAAAAATCGGCGTCAAAAAAATGGGCGTAAAAAAAACTAGACGCCGGCGCCATTTCACAAATTTTTTGCCGTTTTTTCGGCGAAGCGAAACATCGTTAATTCACCCATCACTACTTTTAGCTACTACCAAAAGTAATGTTTAAGAATTTTCCCCTTGATCTAACCATTTGGCACAGTGTCTAGTGAGGGAAGATGTTCTCTACACTCTTTCTAGGCTGTACTTATAGGTAAAGGTTTTTTGCAGCTTTTCCTAAGGAGAGACAATACCTGTCATGTTTATCTGGCCACTTGTCTGGTTATACATCTCAGAGTTAAGCATTAAAGAAACCCTTTAATTGGCATTTGGGACAAGAAAATTTTGGGCTGGTAAAAAGCTATGGACCTGAAAAATGCCCTTGGCTGCCAGGATTTTCTGCCTGACCAATTAAGAAGGTCAAAAATCAACCTGATACCTGCTCATTTATGGGGTCTTACTTGTCTAGCTGGTGATGAACCCTATATAGTTCTGGTAAGGGCTCTAGGATGACATACAAGTCAGTGAATATCTTATAGTCTTATTTGTGAACAAAGAGAATAGTCTGTAACCCCTCTATAGAATCTTAAAAGTAAGTAGAACCTCCCCTCTTTGAGAGGAAACAACATCTCTCTACTCAGATACATCTCCTTATCGCTTCCACTTCTATCTCCAAGTAGCACCAACAATGGGAGAACCAGTAGCAGACTTTTGGAAACCTTGGGTATGAGGAGCCTGCTGTTGTGTACAAAGAGTGTCCAACATGTTGCCTTTATTCATTGTTAAGCTATGGTTGTATAAACACATCAGAAACAAACATGAATTTATGTTAATTTCGGCTTTTCTTTGACTTTAAAAGCTCCATTTGTCATGTATTTTCATCTATACAGTATTTTTCTGTTTGATCATTCTCAATGTCTGTCAATTAGAAGACCCTCTTCATATATACTCATCTTTCTAAATGAATGTGTCACATAGTATATCTGAGTGATTGAAGGCCAGACGGACCTAGATATGAGGAACATGGACTGCATAGTATTAAATCTGATTTCCTACATCATTTTTAAAAGTGTTAAATTTCAATGAAATTGTCATGTGAAACAGTATTTAACTGTATTATATAAAAGATTGTCTTTAAATGTATTTCTATTGAAAAAGGACAAGAACGCACTATTGTTTTTATGTGTCCTAACGCAGTTTTGGGTCAACTTTATCAAAAAAAAAATAAGTCAAAATACTGTGAAATATGAAAAAATGCAAAGAATTACTTAAAAACACACACATGCACTGTAGCAGATTGACCCTAATGTAAAGCTGTGATATAACCAGTCTGTGTAGAGGAACATATTATATTTTGGGTTTGTTTTTTCCTTTGTTGAAGGGTTTTTTTAGTCTTGCATTCTGGCTGCCAATTCTTTTATCCAAATGGACATCCAAGGTGATTGGTGAGTGAGTCTTGGTTGTTCTAAAGCCTTAAATTTCCCAATATTAAATGATTGACTCCAATTTGCATGAATGATACTTGCAACTTGTTGTATATACAAATCAAATTGTGATCTTCAAATACAAATCAGTAGGTGCAATACATCTGTATTCAAGGCCATGGATATCGAATTGGCAGCATACATGCTGTTGTGAACCAAAACCCCCAACTCACCTCAGGCCTTTGAACTACAGACTGTGACCACATTCAGATGGGCCAATTGCAGCACAAATCTAAATGCAACTGCCAATTGCACAGTTCACTAGGAATAGACTTCAGTTGCAGCAAACATCAACTGCTTCCATACTAGATATTGGAACGTTGTGTTCCTCCAGTGCTTATATACTTCAATGGAATCCAGCAAGCCCTGAAACAGACTCTACATATCAAACAGGTTTCTTAAACAACTACTAGAGCCTGGAGACATTTTTAAAGCTCTTGCAATGGGTTTGGGTTAGATCCCAATGGATTTGGTCCCAGTCACTTGGCCCAATGGAATTTGATGGCAGTTGCACTAAAGTGATTAATGTCTATGACTGTTGGGTTTTGTTGGGGGTTCTGTCTCACAACTGCTCAAACTGTTCAATCTTTTCAGTGATGCCAACTTGTAATATCTGTGGCAGTCTTCAAGGTACACTTTATCCCCATTTCTTCTTTATAATGTCCAACTTTCCAGTAGGACCACAGACAAATAGAGTAATTCTGTAAATATAGTTTGTGTTGATATTTTGCACAGTGGGGATTATTTCATCCTTTTCTTCTTTGTAAAAATAGTGTTTTAATGAAGTAAAAGTAGACTTGAATGACGTCCGTAATCGTGAATGGCATCCAGAGTACCCTCACCCTTGATCCTTTCCATGGGTTTTTTTTTTCCATCTCGATGTAACTTTATCCGGCATGGTTTCAAGTGCCTTAAAGTCATAGCATCCTTGAGAATAAAACAAATGTTGGTGTTATGCTGCATGACAAAGACAAACACACCTCAAGAAATGTTGTACTTTCTTAGCTTGCTGCGTTTTACAGTTATTTCTGCTGAAAATTTATAAGCCTTTATTATATATATATATATATTGATGAAATACAGAACTTGCAGTGTTGTCCTTTTCTTTCTGTCAACTGTACTGGAGCTGTGTAATCTGTTAAATGGGATGCAGCATCATTTCTGTGAAATGTATAAATGTATGTGCGGGTCTAATGAATATACGACATACTATCAGTCTGTACACAGGTATTACTGTTTTGCTAAGGTGCACAATTATAATATAACACTGGGGGTCACTGGGCATGTCAGCCAGCCTATAATTAAGTAGTTGGTCCCATGTAAGGGCTGGGCAGGGAGGGCTCACATTTTCAAAGGGGTGGGTTATTTTAAACAATATCATTGGTAAAAGTACAACTTAATGTGTCATCATTGCAAGGATGGCAAACCATGGTTAGCCAATCCACGTTCTGAAGATGATATATAACTACACTGTTGACATTCCTTCAATAGCTGAAGGTTGTTTGAGGGTGCTAGTATTGTAGCATAACACAGTCTGAGAGTTTGAACCCCTAATTTACTGTCTATATTTTGGAGGGGGGGGGTTTAGCTTTTCTCAATTTTAAGGATAGTTATCGGTGGCCTGGGTTTCAAGAGACTCTTTATATGACCCATGCCGTATTTGCGACAAGGTGGGCCAACAATTTCCAAGCTGGAAAAGCTGACCCTGGGCAAAGATTTTACTCCTATTGACCCTGGACATAGGCCGAGATTTCAGTTTCTACTGCTGACTCTGGTTTGACTATGCAGAGGGGTCAGACACATAATAGGCTGCATGACTCACTTCGTTTCTAACCTATTACAGTGAACCTTCAGGGGATGTCATATGTGACCTCCGAGTTGCCCATCTGCCGGCCTTCCACCTATCCTCTTACAGACATGCCCATATCTTGTATTCTCTAAGCTGCCCATGTCCTCTCTTCTGTTCAAAACTGACCACCTCCTGTATGATAAAACTGCTCACTTGCCCTCTATAAATTGCCCATCTGCTCACTATGAACTGCTCACATCATCTCTTCCATAAAATATCCAACAACCTTCTTCTATAAACTGCCTATTTGCAGTCTTCTATCAACTGCCTAACTCCTGTCTACTAAAAACTACCCACCTTGTGTCCTCCATAAACTGTTCACCATCTGCCTTTTACACAACTGCCCACCTCATGTGCCCTATAAACTACCAAACGCTAGTTTTCCATAAGTTACCTACTTCTCAAGCCCCCTCAATTCCACTTTTAACTGGCCACCTACAGTATGTAGTTGACTATCTGTCTTCTACCAAAAATAACATTAAAGGCATGACCATGTAAGCATTTTTTGTACCAAAATCCTGTTTCAGCATGTACTATCCCAGGGAATATGCAACAATTACCATAGTCTAAAGCTGTTCATACTCGCCTTAATGAAAGCTCGATTGGTGGGGTCTTTCCAATATCATGCTAAAATTTACCTAATATTAGATGGTCCTCTCTTGATGGGACAATGTAGACTTGGAGGCCAAATAATTATATCATGCCAATATGGGCAGCCTGTTCATGGCCAGGGAGCTTAAGATCCACATGTTTGGTGAAAGAAATTGATCTTAAATTGTGTGCTTAGTTTAAGATAATATTCTTAACAGAATTGTATTATTTCTCATAAAAATCAAGTGCTTATCCATGCTTATCTCAGTGGCCTATTTAATAAAGTAGAAAATTATATAAAACTTTTTTTTTTAAATCAATTTTTTGTTTCTATATTGGTCAAAAAGTATAAAAGTGAAAACCTTCTAGCCATTCAGTGCTAATATAATAATGATGACATTATCTATATTATACTGAATCTACTCATATTTTATAGTACTATAGCATTATATTCTATACAGATGATTTAATCATTTTAGAAAATATTTGTAAAAATATGAATTCTATTTTTTTTTCTTGGGAGTTCTTTTTTTTGTGACCATGGTAAGGATAAAGAAAATCCATGGAACAAAGATTATTTTTTGATTATAATGATTTGATCAAATATTTAAATTTTTTGAAATCAAACATGGAAAAATGAGTAAACAGGCCACTGTTTTTGAAATTTATTACAATTCCTTGGAAAAAAGAGTCCCCTAACTAAAAAGTCTCAAGCAGTTGCCATGTCTCAAAAAAAAACCCCAGTGCCTTGATGTTTAGAGACAACAGTTTCCTAAGGGTTTCCTAGTTTTTTAGACATTCTACACCCCATAGTTTGTTTAAGTAAAATAGAAAATAAGTCCTAATTTTAAAGACAGTGTCTAATAATCATATGAATATATTTATGTATATTTTATTATTATTTAACTATCTATAAATTTACCCCAAAAAAGTGTAAAATGTGGTGTAAAAATATATTTGGTTGAAAATTAAATTCTATTTTAAATTCCTTTTGTGTAAATGTATTATATTAACATAATCCATGTAGTCCATTACAATATATTCGGGAAAACAGTAGTAAAATTAAATAAAATGGTACATCTCAAACAATTTCACTGACTCTGTAAGTGTAGAACGATAAGAAACAAAATGAGCCTAAAATGATCTGGTGTAGTTGAAGTAGAGAGGAGCAAGGTACAGTGTGTCCTGGGAATTTTGTGCTCATACTCTATGTTGGCAGGTTGGTCAGTGTAACAACATGGCTAATGTCCCGTCTAGGCTTCATGCAGTTGACTACATTGTATTATTAAAGTACCATCACAACTCACTTTGGCCAACCCTGAGAAGGAATTGGTCGGTCATCAATGGAGATTGATGACTAATTGGCCCCTCTGTTACTAATGAACCATAAAAACAAAAGAAAGTAGCAATGGTTCAATAAGGAAGTAGAAAATATCTCCTTTAAAAAAGAAGAAGACAACCATGGTGGTTTACTTCTGAAAAAGATGTTGCCCTCTCTGCCCAACCTTAAAAAAATATTTCTAAATGTTGTTTTTTAGTGTGGATTCCAAAGATCTAATTTGTACTTGGGTTTCTGATGGTATCCTCAACATCAAGACCAGACCATGACCTTTCCCTTGACTAGCCCTTAGCAAAGCAGGATTACTGCTAAATAGGAGTTCTTGTATATGCAAATCCATTTTTGACACAAGTTCTCAATACATGTAGAAAGCAGTACTGTAACGTATTCTTATTTTGTAACAAATGGTAACACTGAGACTTTAAGGGGTCTATTTAATAATGCTCAGGCATGTCATGTGTGTAAATTTAGGAAACATTTGGGGAAACCCATGAATAACTAATATATTTTTCTTTTTTTCCAAGTTTTCCAAATTTTTCACTACCATATACAAATTTTTTGATATTTTTGTTTTTTTTTCCTATGATTTACTTTTTTCTTATTTCATTTTCTTTTGAGTGAGTCATTATTTTCTATTCTTCTGTGATTTACTTGAGCTAGTTAAAGATTTAAAACTATTTTGTTTTTATTTTTCCGTGATTTACAAAAAAATTTCTGTTATTAACTAATGGATTATTATTTCTGTATACATTTATTATTTCCAAATACATTTGAATTTTTACATTTTTTTTTTTTAAACAAACATTTTTTCTATAATTTACCAATCATTTCTGTTTGTTTGTTTTTTTTAAATTTTTTGATATTTCTTTATCTTCTAATGCAAGTCAACTGGAAAGTGACTTTTCAGCCTAAATAATATTAGCATTTTTTTTTAAATCACAAAAAATTATAGTAAATGGCATGGCAAAACCTTTTTTAAAAAAAAAATATAATACCATCACTGGGAAGAATTTGAGAACCAAAATCTAAATCAAACATTAGTAAATGGACCCCTAAGTACATGTTATTGTATGAGAGCCTTTCATTCAAGAAGGTTCCATCAGGTGTTGCCTACTGTAAATCTTTGTGCTATTTTTAAATGGTCGGTTCTTTTGTATATTTAGGGGTATATTCCCCAGGGTCTACTCTAAGCTGTACTCCAGAGAGTTATTTCTGTTTGTTTGAACACGTTCGTCCTCAAATGGTCAGTGACCAGTTGCACTCTTTTGATGTAGATAAATATTTTTTCTTCATATGACAGATTGCTTTTGATTTGCTTTGTATTTTACCTGCAGCTGTATTGCTGAGTGCCTGTTGTATACTTTATAGAGTTGAAATAAAGGAACTACTTTTGAAAGATTCTCATGGTTTTTTATGAGTGGCAACCTGCTTTCCAGCTACAAATATTCAGATACTGCCACAGAGATCCAAGTAGGGGCAACTTTCCTCAACTCAGTGGGGCCTAAATGTAGGAAGCTCCATATAGCAGGAGCATGGACATCAAATAATAACAATGCCTTGCAGAAACTGTAGATAATAGCCTCTGAGAAGGGAGTGTGGCTGTGGGATAGCAGGTATAGTAGGGAGAGATGGTGTCTATAGTAACAGTGGATAATAGTCTCTGGGAAGGGAGTGTGACCGTGGGATAGCAGGTACAGTATAGTAGGGAGAGATGGTGTCTATAGTAACAGTGGATAATAATCTCTGGGAAGGGAGTGTGACTGTGGGATAGCAGGTATAGTAGGGAGAGATGGTGCCTATAGTAAAAGTGGATAATAGTCTCTGGGAAGGGAGTGTGACTGTAGGATAGCAGGTATAGTAGGGAGAGATGGTGCCTATAGTAACAGTGGATAATAGTCTCTGGGAAGGGAGTGTGACTGTGGGATAGCAGGTACAGTATAGTAGGGAGAGATGGTGTCTATAGTAACAGTGGATAATAATCTCTGGGAAGGGAGTGTGACTGTGGGATAGCAGGTATAGTAGGGAGAGATGGTGCCTATAGTAAAAGTGGATAATAGTCTCTGGGAAGGGAGTGTGACTGTAGGATAGCAGGTATAGTAGGGAGAGATGGTGTCTATAGTAACAGTGGATAATAGTCTCTGGGAAGGGAGTGTGACTGTGGGATAGCAGGTATAGTAGGGAGAGATGGTGCCTATAGTAACAGTGGATAATAGTCTCTGGGAAGGGAGTGTGACTGTAGGATAGCAAGTATAGTAGGGAGAGATGGTGTCTATAGTAACAGTGGATAATAGTCTCTGGGAAGGGAGTGTGACTGTGGGATAGCAGGTATAGTAGGGAGAGATGGTGTCTATAGTAACAGTGGATAATAATCTCTGGGAAGGGAGTGTGACTGTGGGATAGCAGGTATAGTAGGGAGAGATAGTGCCTATAGTAAAAGTGGATAATAGTCTCTGGGAAGGGAGTGTGACTGTAGGATAGCAAGTATATTAGGGAGAGATGGTGTCTATAGTAACAGTGGATAATAGTCTCTGGGAAGGGAGTGTGACTGTGGGATAGCAGGTATAGTAGGGAGAGATGGTGTCTATAGTAACAGTGGGTAATAGTCTCTGGGAAGGGAGTGTGACTGTGGGATAGCAGGTATAGTAGGGAGAGATGGTGCCTATAGTAACAGTGGATAATAGTCTCTGGGAAGGGAGTGTGACTGTAGGATAGCAAGTATAGTAGGGAGAGATGGTGTCTATAGTAACAGTGGATAATAGTCTCTGGGAAGGGAGTGTGACTGTGGGATAGCAGTATAGTAGGGAGAGATGGTGTCTATAGTAACAGTGGATAATAGTCTCTGGGAAGGGAGTGTGACTGTGGGATAGCAGGTATAGTAGGGAGAGATGGTGCCTATAGTAACAGTGGATAATAGTCTCTGGGAAGGGAGTGTGACTGTAGGATAGCAAGTATAGTAGGGAGAGATGGTGTCTATAGTAACAGTGGATAATAGTCTCTGGGAAGGGAGTGTGACTGTGGGATAGCAGTATAGTAGGGAGAGATGGTGTCTATAGTAACAGTGGATAATAGTCTCTGGGAAGGGAGTGTGACTGTGGTATAACAGGTATAGTAGGGAGAGATGGTGCCTATAGTAACAGTGCATAATAGTCTCTGGGAAGGGAGTGTGACTGTGGGATAGCAGGTATAGTAGGGAGAGATGGTGCCTATAGTAACAGTGGATAATAGTCTCTGGGAAGGGAGTGTGACTGTGGGATAGCAGGTATAGTAGGGAGAGATGGTGCCTATAGTAACAGTGGACCATGTCAGTCTTTAGTCTTCAGTTTATATTGTGACCTGTAGATGTCCTTCTAGCACAAACCTCTGAATTCCCAAAGTGAAAACTATCTGGAATTCTGTAGAAAAGAGAGAGATTCTATTTGAGCCATCACGTAATGATCAGGGTAAAACTTTGCTGCTCTAAACTATACTAGTTAATTTTATAAACAACAGAGATAGAAAACAAATGGCCTTTTATTCTGTAGACTACATGACAGAATTATTGGCTGGATATGTGATGGCTAAATTACATCGATTTGACAGAAGGGCCCTGGGCGGACGAGTTTGATCAGTTGCCGAAAGTCCCAAGTGTTTTGGGTCAGTGCAGTTCCAGACCAGATGATGAATCCTGCGTTTGTTTTATAAAGCTTAGTAAATCATTACTAGTGTTCCAGGGGCTAATTGGTAATATCAGTTGTATTGAAGGACCACACACTCAGATAATGAGGTATTGCTTGGAAATACATTGAAGAGCATGTAAGTGGCGGTACATGGATGTCTCTTTTGATTAGTGATAGCACAATGGGCACTTTGTTGCCTATGAGAAATAATGTTCCCCCTTTGGGTAAAAATTGATAAAAATACATTGGCATCACCAAGGGTAAAACACAGGCAAAGTTGGGGGGCCCAGAGGCAGAGGGGAGGTTGCGGCTGGGGCAGGGGGCACAGAGGTTGGGCAGCTGGGGTGGGGCACCATGGGGCAGCCCCAATGGGCCCTGTACCCCCAATCCAAAACTGAACTTACATTAGTTGCAATGTCCACTTTACACTTTGCTTCAAAAAGGTGCAAGTGCTGAGGGAATGGTGCTGTATGCAGGGGCGCGGCCACTGAACAGGTTACCAGGGGCAGCAAACGATTCTGTAACTTTAATTTCCAGTTTTAAAAATGGAAACTTGTCTCTTCTAGTATGAGAGAGTGCAAATTCAGTTTTAGCAGTAGCGATGCCTCCCCGATCCCCCCACTGGCACAGGAAAGGGGAGCAGCGAATAAGCCCCCTATAATAAGTCAGGACTTGCACCTATCAAATAGTAAGTGAGCCCATTACATCTGAATGTTCCAAAATGGTCAACATTCCCATATGGGTTCTTATCTATCCTACGATGTAAAAAGAAAAAGAAATCCCGTTAGTTGAGACTCTCCTCACTAGTGATTGGTGAATCTGACTCGTTTGCTTCGTCAAAAAGTAGCAAAATGGCAAAAATTTGCCAAAATGCATTGAAATCTACGTGCGTGAAATGTTTTTTTTTAGAGTCTATGGACATAATTTTTGTGGCGAAGCACGGCAAAACATTTTGCTCATCAATACTCCTCACTCCAAAATGAAAACTCTCTATGTGACCTCTCTTGTTGGGGATACCGGACCCCTTATTATGCCAGGTACGAAACACCGGGCCTGTTATCTGGAATCTGGTGTATCTATCTATCTATCATCTATCTATCCATCCATCTATTATCTATCTACTGTATCTATCATCTATCTATTTATCTATCCATCCATCTATTATCTATCTATCTATTTATCTATCTATCTATCTATCTATCTATCTATCTATCTATTATCTCTGTTTCTATCTATCTATCTATCTATCTATCTATCTATCTATCTATCTATTATCTATCTATTATCTATCTATCTATCTATCTATCTATCTATCTATCTATCTATCTATCATCTATCTATCTATCTATTATCTCTGTTTCTATCTATCTATCTCTCTCTATTCATCTATCTATCTATCTATCTATCTATCTATCTATCTATCTATCTATCTATCTATCTATCTATCTATCTATCTATCTATCTATCTATCTATCTATCTATCTATCTATCCATCTACTAAACTAGCTACTAAACACATGTAAGCAATAAAAAACATGATTTCCAAAACAAAACTTTTTCCACCTCAAACTACAAATTGAGTAGTCTCAGTTTATTTAACCCAAATACCAACCCCCCCCCCCCCATTTCAGATATCACAGAGAATGACTGTGGTCTTTGATGCATGAATATAAGAGGTAAGTATACAGCCAAGGTGCTAAACTCCAGGTTTCTTATCTAGTTTTAGATGCATTCAAGGGAAATAGCTACTTTAAACACAATGCAATACTCTTAATTTCATCAAAACATTACCCCCTCCACACCCCCACCACCTTTAAAGCCACTCAGTGCAAAGATAACAAATTGATGAGGCTGATTTAGGTGTGACTTCAAATACAAAATTACAGAGATGGAGTCATGTTTCAAAAGGAGTAGAGGCAAAGAAAAGAATAAGTGGAATCAAAAGATTGACATCCCATTAGTAGATGCTTAGAATCAGCCGGTGTCTAAGCCTAAACCCGGGAATGGAGTGGTAAGAAAATGGGAAGTCTTCTGGACAAAGCAACTTCTAAGAACTTCAGTTAACATCACATTAACACCAGTGATACAAAAGGCTGATTTGTTGTTTCAACCTCTGAGATCCATTAGAAAATTAATGATGGCAAGCGCTTAATCTGGCCAGGTGTAACTAAACAACAAAAAGTCCAGGACAATGAAGATGGTGACAACATCCTAATTTTCAGATGTTTAAGAGATGTAATTAAATGCATCGGCCAGCATGGGCCATAGGAAACTCCCAGAGAGGCAATTGTAATTCATTTTACTAATAGGTGATGTCTTTGTTATTTATTGTTTTAAGGGAACCTTCTAAATGAGTGCCCAAGGGCTCCTCTATGTGTCCCTGAGAGAGTGGACCAGGGAAAAGGCAATTGTTAACAGGCTGAAGCTCCAAAACCTGGTTGTCCTAGAGATTAGCCGTAGGCAGCAACTGACCATTTCATCAATGAGGTATTTAAAAAAAAAAAAAACAATAGAAAATTACAATGAGGATGTAATCAACCAATCATTAAACATACAAACAGTAACTCATTAGACTGTAAACACCCCAGGGCAACACAAATATTTTAAAATCGATCTTCCTACGCAAGAGAAAACCTTGGGAAAAAATGTGGCACGTCCATGGGGGCAAAGTATGCAGCATCTTTAACTAATCTTTACATGGGATGATGTATGGATTTCTTTCTTTTTTTGTGATGTGGAATTGGTTGATGCATTTCTTGATTATTTCAATGATAATGGACTAAACGTGTCCTTTGTTAGACATTTCCACAATACACACTCTGATTTCCAAGCTTTTACATTATAGAGTAGGAATGACTTTACTATGTTGGGATTGGGTTGGGAGCCAGTACAAGCTTCTGTTCTATTATTACAGAAAAAAGGAAATCATTTTTAAAAATGTTATTTGATTAAAATGGAGTCTATGACAGATATGGGTCTTCCCATGATTCAGAGCTTTCTGGATAACGGATCACATACCTGTATCATTTAAATGAAGCCATTTGGGTCATTGAGCTCATTAAAATGAAATGAAAGGTTTCATTTAGTGGACAATTTGCCAATTTGCCAATGGAAGCATCCCAATGCATTGTGGGAACACATTCTCTAATGCATCCCAACAACGTACAGCAACCATTGAGGATTTTGAATATGTATCAAAAAGGTTTTTAGATATGTCATCTGAGAAGCCAATTATCCGGAACATACCGAAATGTCACAGTGCCATTCCCCATTATCCCACTCCAAATAGGCAATGAGAACCCCCAACCAGTGATGGATGAATTTGTCCCGTTTCGCAAAAAAAATGTGTGAATTTCCCGCAAAATTCACAAAATGACGAAAAATTAGCGAAACGCGAGATTTGATGCCTGCATCAATTTTGATGCCCGCATTAAAGTTAATGGGCGTCCGAATAATGTTGACATGCGACAGTTTTGACACTAGCATCTATTCCAATTCTTTTGACACCGCCAAATTTTCGCCTCAGTTTTGGGGATTTATTCGCCGGCGGCGAAATGCAGGAATTTGCAGTGAATTCACACCTGCTGAATTTATTTGCCCATCACTACCCCCAACTTATGTGCAAAGAAGGAAGGAACATTTTTGTTTGGGGAGGCTGCCAACAGAAGGTTTTTCAAACGAGAACATATAAATAATTTGCCTGTATAGAAGTTGATCTCTCTTTGAGGCGTATACGACTCCCTTAATTTTCCAATGATGGTTCTTGACTACAGGCAGAAGGCCTCAATATAGACATTGTTTGATTGTTTCTCCATTTGGGAAGAAGTCACCAGCTTTGATCTTTACAATTCCTCATCATATGAACTACAAACATCTCCGTATCAACAGTCTTATCCAGAAAGCCCCAAGTCTCAAGAACTTTGTTGTCTCATAGATTCCTCATACGTGTCCTAAATAGAAGCCATACTGGAGAAGAAAATCATTTTCTATGTCAAGAACAAGACTTGTTTCAGGGTTTTGATAAGAATGAGGTGTTAGAACATGGAAAGTAACACCAGATTAATTCTCATATCATACCCTTGTGTGTAACGCGGTGGCTAATCATGCACCGTCACCTTGTAACATTCATTTAGTATTAGAGTGTGAAAATACAAGAGCAGTCTCATTTTACATAGTCAATGGCCCCTGGGGAGTCTGATTTAAGGTGTTTAACATATTTACTGTGCGGCTCGATACTGGTTAATGGAGATGTTTGCACTACAGCTGCTATTCCCATGTTCCTCTGTAGGAACACAATTGCTACATGAGTTTAGTTCTGGGCTGTGAAGTGTATGTCTGTGTCTCCGTCAGCTGCTGCAAATAACATTGTGAGATTCACACAGACACAGGAGGCTGGGAGGCTACACATGAATGTCATCATTTTATATAACTTGAAAGTCAATATGGTAAAATCTGAGCATTTATCTAATCTGATGTCGAAGCCACCAAGGAATTCTGTGACCATATAAAGGCACAAGGCTGCAGGCTGTGTTATACAGGGAACTCTGAGTATCACTCATGTATTATAAGGGATAATGTACCCCCTAGTGTAAATGATAAGGATATTAGATGTCACTGAGGGGTTGTTCTGTGACCATATAAAGACACAAGGCTGCAGGCTGAGTTATACAGGGAACTCTGAGTATCACTCATGTATTATAAGGGATAATGTACCCCCTACTGTAAATGATAAGGATATTAGAAGTCACTGAGGGGTTGTTCTGTGACCATATAAAGGCACAAGGCTGCAGGCTGAGTTATACAGGGAACTCTGAGTATCACTCATGTATTATAAGGTATAATGTACCCCCTACTGTAAATGATAAGGATATTAGAAGTCACTGAGGTGTTGTTCTGTGACCATATAAAGGCACAAGGCTGCAGGCTGAGTTATACAGGGAACTCTGAGTATCACTCATGTATTATAAGGGATAATGTACCCCCCTACTGTAAATGATAAGGATATTAGAAGTCACTGAGGGGTTGTTCTGTGACCATATCAAGGCACAAGGCTGCAGGCTGAGTTACACAGGGAACTCTGAGTATCACTCATGTATTATAAGGGATAATGTACCCCCCTACTGTAAATGATAAGGATATTAGAAGTCACTGAGGGGTTGTTCTGTGACCATATAAAGGCACAAGGCTGCAGGCTGAGTTACACAGGGAACTCTGAGTATCACTCATGTATTATAAGGGATAATGTACCCCCCTACTGTAAATGATAAGGATATTAGAAGTCACTGAGGGGTTGTTCTGTGACCATATAAAGGCACAAGGCTGCAGGCTGAGTTATACAGGGAACTCTGAGTATCACTCATGTATTATAAGGGATAATATACCCCCTACTGTAAATGATAAGGATATTAGAATTTTTTTGTCTCTTTTCCAGTATTTGACATGAATTCCATAGTGAGGGAGTGGGTGTAGTTTTCTTATTTAGCTTTGTGCCCAGGCCTGGATGCTCAGTTTATTATACCCATAGCCAGGTGCTGGGACACAAATAAAAGTTATAAAGTTCTATATTCAGTAACGTAACTAAGCAGGGTCTGGCTCGGGTGTAGGCCGTGCAGTCGGGGCCCCCCACCATGGGCCCACCCCTCTCCAGATGCAGTTTTCCGTGCACCTTCGCTATTGGAGGGACCCAAGGGGGTGCTGTCCCAGGTGCAATCGCACTCTTTGCACCCCCGGTAGTTACACCCTTGTCTCTATTAGATTAGCTTGAAAAAAAAGGCACTTGTCAATCAAGTCGAGTCGGCTTGTGATCTCCTATCCGTCCCTATCAGCATCTCTATGCATTCTGGCTTCAAAGCCCCACACTTCTGTCCCTTTCTTCCTCGCCGGTTAGTAATGAAGTTAGGAGCGTGTGTGTTTGCTCGTGAAACGACATTGTAAGGAAATAGCGGCTATTACAGGTTGAGTGGATTTAGGGAGGCAGAAGCCTTAGAAGTGGGGGGATTACTCGACCTCTTAACTAGATGAATTTGCTGAGCACAATGTCTGTGCAACCAAAAGAAAACTGAGAAAAGTCAAGCAAACGGGACTATTTGTAAAAGTGGCATCTTTGCTAATGTCTGATTAAAACCTGGGGTCCCGGGGCTGTTTGATCTGCGCTCATCAAAGGGATCTTTAAACAAGCTTCGTTTAAAGCCACTGAAAGGCCTCGCATGAGCTGTGAAAACAAAGGCCGGGGCAGCAGGAGCAATGAATTCTTTACTTATTTCAGTTGGGTGAATTGGGATTTCAACCCTTAAAGGAAAACTATACCCCTCAAACAATGCAGGTCTCTATCAAAAGATATTGCATAAAACAGCTCATATATTAAACCGTACTTCATGTAAATAAACCATTTTCATAATAATATACTTTTTTAGTAGTATGTGCCATTGGGTAATCATAAATAGAAAATTGCCATTTTAAAAAATAAGGGCCGCCCCCTGGGATACTACAATTCACGGTGCACACAAACATACCAATCAAACTATACATGTTAGGTCACATGAGCATTAACAGACAGATTTCTGACTTTTACTTTTGTTACAGTTAGAGCTGCAGTATTTCTGGTCAGGTGATCTCTTCCTGTTACAGTTAGAGCTGCAGTATTTCTGGTCAGGTGATCTCTTCCTGTTACAGTTAGAGCTGCAGTATTTCTGCTCAGGTGATCTCTTCCTGTTACAGTTAGAGCTGCAGTATTTCTGCTCAGGTGATCTATTCCTGTTATAGCTAGAGTTGTAGTGATGGGCGAATTTATTCGCCAGGCGCAAATTTGCGCGATTCGCCGCCAGTGAATAAATTCGCGAAAATTCGTGTCAAAAATTCGCCGGCGTCAAAAATTTTTTTTCGAAAAAATGGACGCCGGCGTAAAAAAGCGCCGTTTCGTGAATTTTTCGCCGTTTCGCGAATTTCGCGAATTTTTCGGCGAAGCGAAACGGCGCAAATTCGTCCATCACTATAGAGTTGCAGTATTTCTGGTCAGGTGATCTCTTCCTGTTACAGTTAGAACTGCACTATTTCTGGTCAGGTGATCTCTTCCTGTTACAGTTACAGCTTCAGTATTTCTGGTCAGGTGATCTCTTCCTGTTACAGTTAGAGCTTCAGTATTTCTGGTCAGGTGATCTCTTCCTGTTACAGTTAGAGCTGCAGTATTTCTGGTCAGGTGATCTCTGAGGCAGCACACAGGCCATCACGAAATGGTGGCTCAAAGACATGTAAAAGGGCAATATTTACTTAAATATATGTTCCAGTTTGATAAGATTATTTAATATGCCACTTAATTTGATATAAATCTGTTTCTCAAGTGTTAATTTTGGGGGTATAGTTTTCCTTTAAGGCCCCCATACATGGGCCGATAAAAGCTGCCGACAGACTGAGTCAGGCCATTTGAAAGACTTCCCTGATCGAAAGTCAGCCAGATCTGGATAATCCTGTTCATCATAAAATTATCATAATTCTGCCAATACGGTCGGTCGGATCGCAGAACCGCATACACGCACAGATGTGGCCGCGATCCGACTGACTGTATTGGCAGAATTATGATCCGATCTTTGGGCCCTAGGGCCCACGATCGTATCAGCCTGTTATCGCCAACTTCAATGTAGGCATATAGGAGAGAAATCCGCTTGTTTGGCAACATCGCCAAACGAGTGAATCTCTACATCTATGGCCACCTTTAGGCTCATAGCATGCGGGGCCTATTCTCTGCATGTGGGCCCGGAACCTTATGGATTGAGCATCGACACGTGCAAGCCACCTCCAGATCTGGGGAGCCATCAGATGCCCATTAATGGATCAAGGATTTACTTGCCAAAAATCCCAATATCAAGTACCACATTCATGACTCTAAGGTTTTTTTACAGGGTTACCCACAAGCCCTTAAACAGCAATAAAAACCCAGAAATCCCCCCATGCATGAGGCATTTTCTGCAACACCTGGGGCCTGCCAGATTTAGTCATTTGGGTATTTCTTATCTATATAAAAGAATGAATCAGTCACATCCCTCCCTGCCCCTATGGAGCTTACAACTAATATTCTTAGAACAGGTACAGTATGTCCTACTTTCACCCTCCATGGCAGCTATCAGGCATAAAGGTGGCCATAGATACACAGATCCGATCGTACGAATCGAGGATTCGTACGATTTTCGGATCGTGTGTGGCATGTGCCGACTTCTTTCGTCCGGCGGAGATCGGTCATTTGGTCGATCGGTCAGGTTTGATTTTGACCCGACTGATCCCGCTGGAGCTCATGGCACATCGTAATCTGATCGTTCGGCCGTACGGCCGAACAATCAGATTACCCCCGATATAGCCATGCCTGTTAATGGCATATCGGGGAAAGATCCGCTCATTTGGCAACATCGCCAAACGAGCGGATCTTTGCATCTATGGCCACCTTAAGTGCTTGAGTGTACAGCTGAACCCTTTGTTGTAGACTTATTGTTAGTAGAAAAAGGAGCCCAGATGATATAAAAAGTAGAAGATCTTTATTAGGACATATTGAAGCCTGACGCATTTCACAGCCTATGAATAAGTGCCAACTTTGGCACGAAACGCGTCAGTCTTGAATATGTCCTAATAAAGATCATCTACTTTTTATATCATCTGGGCTCCTTTTTCTACTAACAGTAAGTCTACCCAAGCTTGTGCTTTTGCTTGATTATACCTAATTACATGGCCCTTGGACTGGGGGTCTATTTGGGATCGGACTACTGTGCATGATTTTGACTTAATGAAATAGGATTTTTTTTGGAATCTACGTTGACTTTTGGACCATGCTCTATTAGTAGAAGTATAAACACCATAGCCTTATAGTTTATTTATTTGCACCCTTTAGGGCCCATACATGGACCAGTTGCACCTGATCCACTAGCAGAAGCAAGAATTAAGGTGGCCATACACACAACTGACAGCAAAAAATGTGGCTATCAGTCTTCTCATCAATTGGCAAAGTCAGGCCCCTGACATGGCCACGTAGTGGGCCCGGACCCTCAACTGATCACACAAATATTATTTTAATGCCAGTAATGCCATCATCAAAATAACTGGAATTGTGGGGAAAAAAACATGCCTGTTTGCATCCAAAATGGCACTTTGCAAATTGCAGTCGTTGAATGAGCCCTAAAAGTTCCCATTTTCCAATAGTTTAGAACAAGTCCGGACTGAGATTCAAAATAGGCCCAGGCATTTCCAGTACACAGAGGCCCAAACAGCTCCCCACTAGGGATGGGTGAATTTTTTTGCCGTGGAAATGACGCCAATAGAATAGAATTTTTGGGGAAGTGAGGCCCCCACCAGGGGTCCCCAACCTTTTTTACCCGTGAGCCACATTCAAATGTAAAAAAGTTGGGGAGCAACACAAGCATGCAAAAAGTTCCTGGGGGAGCCAAATATGGGCTGTGATTGGCTATTTGACAGCCTTTATGTGGATGGGCAGCCTATAGGAGACTGTTTGACAGTACACCTGTTTTTTATGCAACTAAAACTTGCCTTCAAGTCAGGGCTTTAGGAACAAGCACCTTCATTGAGGCCACTGGGAGCAACATCCAATGGGTAGTAAAGCAACATTTTGCCCATGAGCCACTGGTTGGGGGACCACTGGTCTATAGCAACTTACAGCAGCCCCTCTGGCTTTTTCCAGAACCACTAGATAGCCAGCCCGGCCTGGTTTTGAAGTCCTTTGGCTTCATTGTTTCAGCAGTCAGAGCCAGCAATGCAGAGAACAGACGTATAGGCGCAAATTCACTAAGCGCCGAAGCGCCGAACGCTAGCGTTAATTTGCTAGCGTTTTTCGCTAGTGCGCAAATTCACTAACGAACGCTGGTGTAGTTTCGCTAGTGTTACTTCGCACCCTTACGCCAGGCCAATTTTCGCTAGCGACATAACTACGCAAATTCACTGACTTGCGCAGTGTACTGAACGCTACCTTTTACGCTAGACTTCCTTCGCCACCTCAGACCTGGCGAAGCGCAATAGAGTAGATAGGGATTGTTTCAAAAAAAGTCAAAATTGTTTCCAAAAAACGCTGGCGTGTTTTCTACATGATGGGTGATAGGCTGAAAAAGATCGAACATTTTTTTGGGGCCCCCCTCCTTCCCCCCTACATTTCCTGACTCTTGGCAACTTACCTAGACAGTGGGCACATGTGTAGGGCAAAATAACATTTTTATTTGCTGATTTGAAGGTTCTCTAGGCATTTGAAGTGGTGATACGTGTTCCTCCATTGAAATTTGTATTTCGCGCCGTATGTAAATGAACCATCGCTAGCGAAACTTTGCTTCGCTTGGCGAATTAACACTAGTGCAACTTCGAAAACTTACGCTTCCCCTGTGCGCAACTTCGGATTTTAGGGAATTTGCGGAGCGCTGGCGAAAATACGCCTGGCGAAGTGTGGCGAACTTGCGCCTGGCGCAACTTCGCATTTTAGTGAATTTGCCCCATAGTGTCAACTTTTAAACCACAAAAAAATCAGTGGAAAGTTTTTGGGTGGAGTTTCCATTTAACATTTTTTTCCTGTGGAATGCTGCTCAAGAATACGACACGTGGGCTGACACGTGTGTCCTTGTCTGTTTGCATAAGCTGCACAGTTGTGAGTCCAGTAACACGGAGGAGGCTCCTGTTTGATGTATGAACCCAGGCTGCACTTTGTAGGTGACACACAGCTATTGTGCAGGAGAGAGAGCTCTAATAAGGGAAACATGAATGGTTCTCTGGGCCTCGCATTGGGAAACCTCGGTGCCTGGCTAATGACTCAAATTTGAGGTTATAGACAGAGAATGCCAAAAATTCGGCAGCTTTTTGAAGTGTGGAAATACATGCCTTCTTGTTGCACAGCAGAATAATAACGCCGGCAGCAGCCTCTGATAAATAGGAGCATCTCTGTGTTTGTTTGTGTCCTATGCGCATTAAATGGAGACACAGTTCTTTGCTATGTGGCCCCTATTTTCCTTTAATTACCATCGAACGTTCCTCCTAGAACTCTCTCAGTATGAAACTGCCCTGTGCTGACCCGATCTCCTGGTCCAGATAAACGAGACAATGCAAATTACACACCAATATGTTATTTTACATTTTTAAACTGGGTTTATGCTGGAACCCGAAACTGCCCCTGTCACCTCCTATTTACTTCAGTGGAAAATGTGAAACACTGGCTGTACTGGTGCTTCTTGGACAATAATGTGCATTTGGGTGTTATCAGTCCTGGGTACCCCTAGAACTATAGCAGGGTGACTGTTACCCCAATATTTCTATATATCCGTAACCTTGTTATGAGCTAAGGGGGCCCAGTCTGAAGGCCAGTTAGGGGGAGATTTGGGGTGAGTGCTTATTTGTACCCTGGGTACCCCTGGAACTATAGCAGGGTGACTGTTACCCCAATGTTTCTATATATCTGTAACCTTGTTATGAGCTAAGGGGGCCCAGTCTGAAGGTCAGTTAGGGGGAGATTTGGGGTGAGTGCTTATTTGTACCCTGGGTACCCCTGGAACTATAGCAGGGTGACTGTTACCTCAATGTTTCTATATATCTGTAACGTTGTTATGAGCTAAGGGGACCCAGCCTGAAGGACAGTTAGGGGGAGATTTGGGGTGAGTGCTTATTTGTACCCTGGGTACCCCTGGAACTATAGCAGTATGACACCCCAATGTTTCTATATATCTGTAACCTTGTTATGAGCTAAGGGGGCCCAGTCTAAAGGCCAGTTAGGGGGAGATTTGGGGTGAGTGTTTATTTGTACCCTGGGTACCCCTGGAACTATAGCAGGGTGACACCCCAATGTTTCTATATATCTGTAACCTTGTTATGAGCTAAGGGGGCCCAGTCTGAAGGTCAGTTAGGGGGAGATTTGGGGTGAGTGATTATTTGTACCCTGGGTACCCCTGGAACTATAGCAGGGTGACTGTTACTCCAATGTTTCTATATATCTGTAACCTTGTTATGAGCTAAGGGGGCCCAGTCTGAAGGTCAGTTAGGGGGAGATTTGGGGTGAGTGCTTATTTGTGCCCTGGGTACCCCTGGAACTATAGCAGGGTGACTGTTACCTCAATGTTTCTATATATCTGTAACGTTGTTATGAGCTAAGGGGGCCCAGCCTGAAAGTCAGTTAGGGGGAGATTTGGGGTGAGTGTTTATTTGTACCCTGGGTACCCCTGAAACTATAGCAGTATGACACCCCAATGTTTCTATATATCTGTAACCTTGTTATGAGCTAAGGGGGCCCAGCCTGAAGGTCAGTTAGGGGGAGATTTGGGGTGAGTGTTTATTTGTACCCTGGGTACCCCTGGAACTATAGCAGGGTGACTGTTACCCCAATGTTTCTATATATCTGTAACCTTGTTATGAGCTAAGGGGGCCCAGCCTGAAGGTCAGTTAGGGGAAGATTTGGGGTGAGTTCTTATTTGTACCCTGGGTACCCCTGGAACTATAGCAGGGTGACTGTTACCCCAATGTTTCTATATATCTGTAACCTTGTTATGAGCTAAGGGGGCCCAGCCTTAAGGTCAGTTAGGGGGAGATTTGGGGTGCTAATGAGGGTTAAATACAAGTTGCACTTTTTTGAGACAACAACATGAATAAAAATGGTCAAAATTCTTAAAACAATTGATCTGAATCTTAGTGAGTTATTTTTAGCTTTGCATTTGGGGGGAAAGCCGTAAATAGCACACCCTGAATTTAAAAAGCTCACTCACTGCCAAGAAAACACGCAGAACCACGTGTAATACCTGAAGCTCTTACTATTACACAATCTTGAAAGTTAGAATTAAAAGAGCTCACTGCATCTCTGTGCTTATTATTGTGTGGAATAGTTGGAGTTTGTGGCAATTAAACTGTTAAAGACATTCCTTCGCTAATGATTGTAGCTTTTCATCACCTTGGTGTATTACCATAACTAACCACTAGGGGTCACAGCGATGACATTACAAGGGGTTCAGACAACAAGCTAAGCCATTAATGAAGTGCTAGTGTGATGTATGCTGCCTAGAATATACTACGGCTATACAGTAGTGGGGTTCTTTCCCCTGGCATCTGAATTTTTGCTCTCATATATGAATGCTTCTATATAAACCATTAATGCTGGACCCTGTTGCAAACTACAATTCCCAGCATCCTCAGCCAGCAACTAGGCATTCCTTATGTTAGTGAGAAATAAGAGACATATCCACAGAGTCAATGTGTATCATAGAAAAGGTGCCAAAGCCCAAATGGATAATTGTGATGCCATGACCCGGAGCAGTTTTAGAGCCCCCCAAGTTGCATACAACTGGAACCCCATAAGTAAAACATTATTGATCTATCAAGTCTTCTGTTGACCAATGACCCCCATACAGACACACTGATCATTAACTATTCACCCGAGGAAGGGCCCCCTGATATATTGACCGTACCACAGTAACTTCAGCACTAGGGAGAGTTTATAGGAACAACCAATCAAGGTGCAAGAAAATTGTGTTTTATAAAAGCCCCAAGACCTGATCACTGGTTGACACCCACTTATGGGAGAGTGAAAACTTGTGTATGTGACACATTATCACTCATTGTCGCCTGGACTTGAGTCTCTTTAGAAGGTTGTGACACAGAAGCCTGACACCTTTTGTTCAATGTGACCACTGCTAATATAATCAATATTTGATGATTCCGAATCCTTTTCTGCCCCAGACACTTTTTTTTAATTTATGAGCCGCCAAAATTCTTTACTATATAGAGCTCCAGGAATGGATTCTGCAACACTTTTTAGAGATTATACACTATTCACATCAGTCCCTGCCCCAGTGTGCTCCCCATTGTAACATCTCACCATTCTTATCTTACCTTACTTATGTCAGCCCTTCTGCCACCATCTTGCCCTATTGCCACTATCTTGTCCAACTGTTATTATCTTGTCCTATTTCAACTATATTGCTTTATTGTAATATGGTTCTTCTTGTCCTACTGACACTATTTTTCCCTACTGCCTCCATATTGCCCTACTACCACCTTCTTGCCCTATTGTTGCCATCTTGCCCTACTATCACCAATATTCTCTATGGCCACTATCTTGTCCTTCTGACAAAGTCTTGTACTATCGCCCCCATATTGCCTTCACTGTCTTGCCCTTTTGCAACTATATTGCTTTACTGTAATATGGTTCTTCTTCTACAACTGATACCATATTGCCCTACTGCCTTAAAATTGCCCTACTGCCTCCATATTGCAATACTACCACCTTCTTGCCTTACTGCCTACTGCCTCTATATGTCCCTAAAACCATCTTCTTGCCCTACTACCACATACTACCACATTCTTTCCCTTCTTCCTCCATATTGCCCTACTACCACCTTCTTGCCTTACTGCCTACTACCTCTATATTTTCCTACTACCATCTTTTTGCCCTACTGCCTCCATATTGCCTTACTACCACCTTCTTGCCTTACTGCTTCCATATTGCCCTACTACCACCTTCTTGCCCTACAGCCTCCATATTGCCCTACTATCACCTTCTTTACCTACAGCCTCCATATTGCCCAACTACCACCCCTTCTTGCCTTACTGCCTCCATATTGCCCAACTACCACCCCTTCTTGCCTTACTGCCTCCATATTGCCCTACTACTGCCTTCTTGCCCTACTGCCTCCATATTGCAATACTACCACCTTCTTGCTTACTGCCTACTGCTTCTATATTCCTACTACCACCTTCTTGCCCTACTGCCTCCATATTGCCCTACTATCACCTTCTTGCCCTATTACCACCAATATTCACTACTGCCACCATCTTGCCCACCTCTGGGCAATCTTCCCTTAAGTCCCACTTATACTCCTCTACTCAAAACTACAGCTTAGTGGACCCTGTTAAAAGGACCCTGTTAAAAGGAAAGTCAAATTCATATATTATGGGTGGGCAAATGAAGTGCAGTGAGGGTTACATGTATTCAGCACTCTATATAGTTACAAACACATGAAGATTTGTTATATAGCAAACAGGTGTATTTACTCATGATGTAAATGTAGACTGATATAGATTGTATCCCATATTTAAACAAAGCCAAGCCTTATAATAAGTCAGCTGTGAAATAAAGGTTTATGTGAATTAATGAGAGCAGTTCCGTATTTAGCATCAAGTCACAGATGAAGGCAGGGGGAACATTTATCCCCAATAAAGCGCCCTAAGGACACGCCTGTAACTGGCAGCAGAGCTTGCAATCGACCCCAGTTGCAGAAATCCCCTATCATGCAGTCGGAGATGATGAGATACTATAAATGTTTTCCCTCATTTATCCTTATTGGTTTCGCAATCCTTTCTGCAGGGAGCTCTGTGTGATCTTGCAAAAAGCCAAAAAGAAAAAAAAAGAAGAAGAATTAATTGATAATTATAATTATTGTGAAATCCCTGGCTGCCAGTCTGCCCTGTGATTTAGGCTTTTGCTGGAGCGTCATAAATCGCAGGGCTTTGAAATCCCAATTCCTTGTCTTTTGTTGTTCAGAGCGGAGGGGCGTGTGCGCAAACAATCCCAGCGCTATAAATACCGGTGCGCGTCGGAAGCTTCTCCAGAACTCAGCTCAGAGCGCGACAGTCGGAGCCGGCGCTGCAGCATCAAAGGGACTTATCTGGGAGGACTTGTGAATTCTCATCCTGCCATTGTGGTTACTGAGTCTGGTTGGACAGAGGAATGGGCAGCAACATGTTCCCGGTGCCTCTTATTGTCTTTTGGGGTTTTATCTTGGATGGGGCACTTGGCTTTGTCATGATGACCAACTCCAACTCCATCAAGAATGTGCCGGCGGCACCAGCAGGTCAGCCCATTGGCTACTACCCTGTGAGCGTCAGTCCGGACTCCCTATATGATATTGCCAACAAGTACCAACCTCTGGATGCCTACCCGGTAAGTGTCTGTTCTACTCAACCTAAAGTCTGGCCGCAGCTGCTTCTCTCCTCTAAGGCTACAAGACTGGGGTCTTTCCTATTCTTCTAATTGGGGAAACACTTTCAGATGGTTCAATGTAGATCTTTTATGGCTTTAAAGGAGAGTTTAGATGTGCCTGAAACGTTGTCAAATACTTTTAGAAATGGTTTTAGTCTCATTCTCTCTATGATCTATCTATCTATCTATCTATCTATCTATCTATCTATCTATCTATCTATCTATCTGTCTCTCTCTCTCTCTCTCTCTCTCTCTCTCTCTCTCTCTATCTATCTTTCTATCTATATCCCTCTGTCTGTCTGTCTGTTTGCATGTCTATCTATCTATCTATCTATCTATCTATCTATCTATCTATCTATCTATCTATCTATCATCTCTCTCTCTAAAATATATTTATTAGGCATTATGGGGGGCAATACAGTGGCTACTGGCTGTTAACATGTGGGAATACAAATGACAGCTGTTATTTAATCCTTAAATGCTAGCTGGTGTGCAAGGGAAGGCTGCTCTAGTGATGCAAGGGCTGCTGTCAGCTCAGCTGATTGGGTGGCAAGTGTAGAGGCAGAAAAGCATTCTGTGGTTTTAACTAAAACATTCTGTCATCTACCTCTGTCATTCTATGATTGTCCTTATATTGTTCTGTACTCCCTGCAGTATTTTGTCATTTCCCTTTGATTTCCACTTGTAGTGTCCCTGTGTAATTCCATGATTCCCTAAATCAGTATGCAATATACTTTCATTCCCCTGTATCTGTCATCTTTCTGCAAATTACTTCTAATATTCTGTATCTTTCTGTGAATTCCTTCTAATATTCAGTATTATTCTGCGAATTCCTTCTAATATTCTGTATCGTTCTGTGAATTCTTTCTCATATTCTGTATCATTCTGCGAATTCCTTCTAATATTCTGTATCTTTCTGTGAATTCTTTCTCATATTCTGTAGCATTCTGTGAATTATGTCTCATATACGGTATGATTCTGTGAATTCATTCTAATATTCTGTATCATTCTGTGAATCTTTCTAATATTATGTATCTTTTTGTGAATTCCTTCTAATATTATGTGTCTTTCTGCAAATTCCTTCTAATATTCTGTATCTTTCTGTGAATTCTTACTCGTATTCTGTATCATTCTGTGAATTCATTCTAATGTTCTGTATCATTCTGTGAATTCCTTCTAATATTCTGTATAATTCTGTGAATCTTTCTAATAGTATGTATCTTTCTGTGAATTCCTTCTAATATTATGTGTATTTCTGCAAATTCCTTTTAATATTCTGTATCTTTTTGTGAATCCCTTCTAATATTCTGTATCTTTCTGCAAACTCCTTCTAATATTCTGTATCTTTCAGTGAATTCCTTCTAATATTGTGTCTCATTTTGTGAATTCCTTCTAATATTCTGTGTCATTTTGTGAATTCCTTCTAATATTCTGTATCATTTTGTAAATTCCTTCTAATATTCTATATCATTCTGTGATTTCCTCACAAGAAATTTCCCTGTATCATTTTATATCAATCCCCTGGTATCATTTTGTGATTTTCAAACATTCTGTCACTTCCCTGTATTATTCCGGGATCGCTTGCCGTCATCCTGTGATTTTGTTCTTATAGGTTTTCTGTCATTTTCCCCTGTTATTTGCAGCCATACATACAACTCTAGTAGGGGGTTAGTTCTCCATTTTTGCAGTGCCCACCTGTTACAGTACAGCTGCACCCATTCTGATATCCCCCACCCTAAAGTCTCTGTTCTTCTTGTGTCCCTCAGCTCTACAGTTGCACGGAAGATGATGACTGTGCCCTTGATGAATTCTGTCACAGTTCCAGAAATGGCAACTCTCTGGTTTGCTTGGCATGCCGGAAACGCAGAAAGCGTTGCCTGAGGGACGCCATGTGCTGCACAGGCAACTACTGTAGCAATGGTAAGAAGCGGCTCAAATTCTACCACTGATCAGTGATTGATTGCGTGATATGTTTATTTATATGGCACCAGGCAATTTTATATATTAAAATCCCATTACCATTGAGTGCAACCCAAGGATTTTCCCCATTTACAGAACATTAGAATGTTATCTGATAGGAACAAGCAGACTCGCTGCTCCCATCCTGACATTTTATGCTGTGCCCACTCAGTGCAAGGAGAAGTATTTCCTTGCCATTACTTTTAGTAACTTTTTTTAATGATTTGCCTTCCTGCAGCTACCGAGCATAAAGCTAGATATTTCTTTGTTGCTATGGTAACATAACGAAAATAGTAAGCATTTCAAAGATACCAAAAGCAAGACCAAGTGCAAATTGTTTCGTGCTTTTCGGCTTCTTTTATGACGCTGCATGCATGGCAATGGATATTAGGGATGCACCGAATCCAGGATTCGGTTCGGGATTCGGCCAGGATTCGGCCTTTTTCAGCAGGATTCGGCCGAATCCTTCTGTCCGACCGAACCGAATCCGAATCCTAATTTGCATATGCAAATTAGGGGCGGGAAATTTGTGACTTTTTGTCAGAAAACAAGGAAGTAAAAAATGTTTTCCCCTTCCCACCCCTAATTGCATATGCAAATTAGAGTTCGGATTCGGTTCGGTATTCGGCCGAATCCTTCGTGAAGGATTCGGGGTTCGGCCGAATCCAAAAAAGTGGATTTGGTGCATCCCTAATGGATATACCGTTAAGCGGCAGATATCTTTAAAGGGTAACTAAATGCTCACTGCCACATTAACAAACCCCATAAGTCATTAGTATATCCGTAGCTGCTGCTAAAGTACGAGTTGAAATTGTGACTTTAAGCCACTCTCGTCACGTTCTGATCAAAGTGATTCTGCAAGTGTAAAAGTGTCTTTCTGTCTGTACGCAATTAACTAGTACCCCCCACATCATTGCATAACGGCATTTATTTATAAGTGACATGAAAAGGCTGTGATGTGTCCACAACCCCTATCCCCATTTATCCAGACATTGAAAGTAATGCCTCGCTAATTGACATCAAAAGCAGCCCATTTAAAATCTAATGACGTTGTCCCCTTAATGGATGAATACGTCGGGCAACATGAAGGTTTTCTCCAAAACAGAGTCAAATCCAGAGGTTGCCTTTAACGTTACAATCGGTAACTGCCCAATTTAAGGTTAGCTTTGCCTGTCCTGCTGAGAATGTAGGTCGCCTATTGTTTGTGCGCTCCATGGGGCTCACTAGTGCATCACTAATTCACACTGTCTCCTTCTTCTGCATCATTTAAAGGGCCGCAGGTGATTACATTATGATAATAGGTATTTAAATAGGTTCTTTGCAATCACTTCTTTGTGCCTTGGAGTGGAGGGGGGGGGGGTTGTCACCGAAATGCAAGTACACATCTAAATTCTCCCTTTTTTTCCTATAGGAATTTGTGTCCCTGTGGAGCAAGATCAAGAGCGCTTCCAACACCAGGGATACCTGGAAGAAACCATTCTGGAAAACTATAATAATGCTGATCATGCAACAATGGATACTCATTCCAAATTAACCACCTCCCCATCTGGAATGCAGCCCTTTAAAGGTAGGCCTTATGGCTGATACACTTCTATAGAATGCTGGGTCTGTGCAGGATGATTATAAGTGGGTTTAATACAAATATCCCCAGTATAGGAAGCATTCGGCTATGTAATACACATGATCCATAAATAACCTGTAAAAGGAATCCTTATAAACTGTTCTTAGTGATGTCACTGGTATTGTAAAAGACAAATATACCTCCATGTAAAACTTGATGATATTAGCAGTACAGAAGTACTCAACCGTTGTTTTCTTTTTACGATTATGAGACTCTTCATATATTTATCAGTTACAGTACAGTTCTTATAATACATGAGTGATACTCAGAGTTCCCTGTATAACTCAGCCTGCAGCCTTGTGCCTTTATATGGTCACAGAACAACCCCTCAGTGACTTCTAATATCCTTATCATTTACAGTAGGGGGTACATTATCCCTTATAATACATGAGTGATACTCAGAGTTCCCTGTATAACTCAGCCTGCAGCCTTGTGCCTTTATATGGTCACAGAACAACCCCTCAGTGACTTCTAATATCCTTATCATTTACAGTAGGGGGTACATTATCCCTTATAATACATGAGTGATACTCAGAGTTCCCTGTATAACTCAGCCTGCAGCCTTGTGCCTTTATATGGTCACAGAACAACCCCTCAGTGACTTCTAATATCCTTATCATTTACAGTAGG
Organism: Xenopus petersii; assembly: GCA_038501925.1. Classification (NCBI taxonomy): domain Eukaryota; kingdom Metazoa; phylum Chordata; class Amphibia; order Anura; family Pipidae; genus Xenopus; species Xenopus petersii. The sequence continues at coordinate 6,885,893 of CM076685.1, forward strand.
GGGTACATTATCCCTTATAATACATGAGTGATACTCAGAGTTCCCTGTATAACTCAGCCTGCAGCCTTGTGCCTTTATATGGTCACAGAACCCCTCAATGAGTTCTAATATCCTTATCATTTACAGTAGGGGGTACATTATCCCTTATAATACATGAGTGATTCTCAGAGTTACCTGTATAACTCAGCCTGCAGCCTTGTGCCTTTATATGGTCACAGAGACCCTCAGTGACTTCTAATATCCTTATCATTTACAGTAGGGGGTACATTATCCCTTATAATACATGAGTGATACTCAGAGTTCCCTGTATAACTCAGCCTGCAGCCTTGTGCCTTTATATGGTCACAGAATAACCCCTCAATGACTTTTAATATCCTTATCATTTACAGTAGGGGGTACAACATTCCCTATATTGACCAGTATTTTTTGGTATTGTAGCTCATTGATATCCATATACTCATGTTTTGTTTTTCTCTTCTATCCTAAAGGCCGTGATGGTGATGTTTGCCTCCGATCAACTGATTGTGCGCCAGGTCTATGCTGTGCCCGTCATTTCTGGTCAAAGATCTGCAAGCCGGTCCTTGATGAAGGCCAAGTGTGCACCAAGCACAGGAGGAAAGGCTCTCACGGGCTAGAGATTTTCCAGCGTTGTCACTGCGGTGCCGGACTCTCGTGCCGGTTACAGAAAGGAGAATTTACAACTGTCCCTAAAACATCGAGACTTCACACTTGCCAAAGACACTAAGCGAGGCCTACAGAGCCTGAAGGACCTTCTCTAAATTAAGCTAATTAAGACTTTGGTACCTGCATGTTATTTTCTCAGTTTACATGAAGTGCTCTGGTCTTCCCTGAACCCGGAAGCTGCGCAACTTGTTTCTTTTTTTGAGGAACTTCCTAATTAATGCTAATTACAGTAAATTACTGTGTTGTAAATACTACGTAAGGAGACCTGTAAAAACTGTAAATACCCGTGTATAGAAAGTGTACATGATCTTCTCTATTGTAACCTGCCACCTTGTACATTCCGACGCGCTCTTCCCTTTATATATATATATATATATATATATATATATATATATATATATATATATATATATATATATATATATATATATATATATATATATTATATTATGTAGAGTTTACATCTAGTATGTCTGTATTTTTAATTGAAATAAAACATTTCTAAACTTATTTCTTTTTCCATATGATTTAAAGAGGTTATCCTGGGCCTTGAAACAAAATCAAAACACTTTTTGTTAAAGGATAAGTAAACCATTATGTTACAATATAGGACCCCCTATACCCAACCATGCCAACATATCCTCCACTGTCATGTACCTGGGCCTCTATGTGTGCTTTAGATCTATTACTTATAATATGTAACTTGTTGCTAGGCAGATACCGCAAAATAGGAGTCAGGCACCTAAAAGAACCAGAGCCAAATGCTAATAATTCATTGGTAAAGCAGAAAAGTGTTTGTCTAGATCAGCGATCCCCATGGACAACATGTTGAGTGGCCTCAGAAACTGGTGCTTATTTTTGAATTTTAGGCTTGGAGGAAGGTTTTGGTTTCATAAAAACAGGTATATGCACCAAACAGAACCTCCTGTAGGCTGTTAGTCCATACAGGGGATATCAGTAACCAATCACAGCCCATATTTTACTCTCCCAGGAACATATTTATGTTGCTCTCCAAAAATTTTTTTTACATTTGAATGTGGCTCAAGGTTGGGGACTCCTGGTCTAGACTGTGGTCGCCACAAACTTGCAAAGACGCAGCCAATTTATAACGCGTGTGTTGGGAGTGACGCTGTAATGATGGCAATTATTGAACAGATAATTAAGCCCTTTGAAGCCTAATCTAACATAAGGGATTATGCTCAAGTCAATCAATTATCTGCCTCCCAACTTAGATCTCATTAAAAGGCTCAAACAAAGCCGAGCGATGAAACGGCAGCCCAAGCCCAGCGTTTCTTACACACTGCACATGGGATTTTATAAGGAACTACAAGGTGCAGAAGCCTCCGACTGAACATGGGATATACGATAGAGCTTGTATTAAAGGGCCAGTAACACCAGGATACGTCCTAAAATCTTGAACTCTTTATCATTCCCATTTTTATATAGTTTTTAACACTATCTTGTTACATTGGCATTCCTCCCAAGATGTGAACAATGGAAAGAGGGACAAAACTATTTACTGCTCGCGGAAATCTTTTGACCATGCCCATTTTGTGACCACGCCCCCTAAACACCGCATCCGTTTTACAAAATTTGCCAGTTTATCATTTACATTCCTGGGGTTTCTAGGTACATGTTTTATATTTCAGTTTTGCTAATTGAAGACGAAATTGCCCTTTAAGCTGTGAGTCTCAGTTGCCCCAAGAGACCTGCTTATCTACTTAGTTACAATTGTAACTCTTATGTAATAAAAGGGGTCGTTCACCTTCCAAACACTTTTTTCAGTTCAGTTGTTTTCAGATTGTTCCCCAGAAATGAAAACTTTTTTTAATCACCATTATTTATTTTTTGGTGTTTGGTCAACAGCTTGAACAAACACCATTATACCTGCTTGACCCACAACTCCCTGCTCTCATCCACTCACTCCTTCTCCGATTGTCCCCCCAACTGCACGTGTCTCACTTACCTACCCCTAATCTTGGCCAGGGTCTCCAGCAGCTGGACCTCTCATCCAACTCCCCAGCTTTTATCACAAAAGAGCTCCACTATTGATCAGTAATCATTCTGAGAAACAAAGCTTCATTGAATACAATGGGGTGGCAGGGCTTTATTCAGACTAGAACAGAGGCTGAACACAGCGTTAATGAAACCATTTTACAATATACAAACAAATGCTGTGCCAATTTAACTGACTAATTTATATTTTGGGCATCACTTAAAGGTGAGATTACAGCTCATTCTGTACAGCTATAATGTGGCACTTGGAAGCTACTGATTAAAGAAAAACTCCACCCAAAAACAGTTTCTTGCATAATGAACGGAAATGGAATTAGAATCATCTTTCCAATATACATTCATTAATCATTGCTTTTGGAAGCAGTATTGATTCATCCCTTTCTGCACAATGGTTCCGACTCTTGAAACTAGGGATGCACCAAATCCAGAATTCGGTTCGGGATTCGGCCAGGATTCGGCCTTTTTCGGCAGCCGAATTTGCATATGCAAAATAGGAGCGGGGAGGGAAATCGCGTGACTTTTTGTCACAAAACAAGGAAGTGTTTGTCCTTTACCATCCTTAATTTACATATGCAAATTAGGATTCGGATTCGGTTCGGTAGGATTCGGGGGTTCGGCCGAATCCAAAATAGTGGAATTAGTGCATCCCTACTTAAAAACAATGTGACAGGTGTCAGATCTGCTCTAAGCCTGTTCTTTAGCTGGCTGTCGCCGGTACATTGTTTCTGGAGTCAGAACCGGTAGTTCAAAGACTATAAACGGCCAGACAGATATTGCTTTCACTTGTCATTACATTTACACACTTTCAAAGCACTGAACGTTGTTAATGAATGTATATTAGAAAGTTGCTGGGAATGATGTTGTTGTTTCGATAGACAGATAATGGTTTCTGGGTGGAGATCTTCTTTTAATATGAATGCCATTGTATTGTCAATAGCTGATCTCTTTGAGGCCAAGTGGACCCTACAGCCCTAAGGGGCCCTAGGGGCAGCTATTTTTTCTTTTTTTTATATTAAGGGACTGGCAATAGTGATGGGCGAAATTCTCCCGCTTCGCTTCACCGAAAAATTCTCGAAATTTCTTGAAAACAGTGAGTTGGTACTCGGAGCAATTCGTTTTCCCTAGTCGCCTGAAATTGTCTCACGCGGAGACTTCAGGCGACTTCGGAAATCGAATTGCACCGAGTGCCACCCCGGCGGCGATTTATATTTTAGGCAGGCGACTAATCTCCCCGAATCTGTCTGTTTGTCTGCCCTGACCCTAATGGTCCTTTTAAAAAGTATTCAGTCAAAATGAAAATCATATAATAATGATGCAGCCATGACATTCTAAATGTAGCCTCCCAGCCGTAGCCAAACTTTATCTCCCAGCATGCTCGGCCAGCCAGTGAGTGATGTAATAGAGCGTGGCTGCCTGAAGGGGAAAACACTGAGAGCAATTCTCTTTTTAGTTCTTGGGAAGTGAAGATGCTCTTGGCTTTTGTTAGCAGTTGACCATGCAAGACCAGACACTCTCCCTTTCTCCTCCTGTGTCTCGAGGCTTTTGTCCTCTCTAGCTTCCAGCTCAGACTGTCTCATAGATTATCTGAGACTCTAGTCCCAGGGAAATAAAATACACAATGGAAACAAAAAACCCATGTCCTGCACCCTCAATAAAGAAGATATTTCCGTTTGGGTAAAGTTCCTGCAGCCGCAGTCATTTGATCTCTCGCTGTTGCACCAGAGAACTGGAACAAAAAAACAAAAAAAAAAGCAGCAAAAGTGACGTCTCTCTTTCCCGGCCAAGTCACAAAAGGGCCCCGAGCACGGCTTGTGATTTCAATTTGACTCCAGCATCCTGGAAAAGGAAATACTTGGGGGTCTTCCCTTTCAGAAGCCGCACAATAGCTATTGGCTTGAAAAGGGTTTGATCCAAAGAAATGGTGTTTGCACTTTGCAGGGTTGTCATTTTCTTCCGAGTTTGCATAAATATGGGGGATTAGACCCGTGAACATTGATGTGAACCTTTCATAGAACCTCCAGCTCAGTATCATGACGAACCCTTAATCAAAATAAGTGGTTCTCGAACTTTGGTCTCTAGCGTGTTGAGAGCTTCTGGTTGGAGGGTCCATCATGAAGTCCAGTTTGGAGAGATTGACTATTCCCTCTCCTGTAACAAACAAGGGAAAGTTGTGCTCACCACTCATTTTTAAAACCATTAGACAGGGGTGGAATGAGGCTGTGACCACAAAATACATATAGACAAATACAAGAGTCCTCTGCACTCAACCCATTATCAATATATTTAAGACATTGATACATTTCAAAGTCATCCCCGTTATGGCCAGTCCTACACTCAAATAGCATCTGATTCATAAAGAATTCTATGGCTTCATTATACATTTTACAACGTATTGCTGCTTTCAAAGTAAAACTCCCAAACTTGCCTGCCCTTTTATTAGCCACCAGTGGGATCACCTGACTATAGCTGGGAAGGGTGGGAGCTACAACATGGAGCTGGTCACTGCTCCTGTAGAACTATAACAAACAAGGCAATGTTGTGCTCAACACTTTTACTTTGAAAGCAGCAAGTAAGTTGCAGGTAAAACTTAGTCCCTGTTTAAAATGTATAATGAAGCAATAGAATTCTTAATGAATCAGATGAAAATTGAGCGTAGGACTGGCCAGAAATGAGATGACTGTGACGTAGTTGGCCATCTTAAATATATTGCAATATATGGACAAACAATCCCTGTTTTGTTTAAAGGGTAAGGCATTTTTTAGTAGCAGTATGCACAAAATGTCTCTGTCTTAAATATATTGATAATGGGTTGAGTGCAGAGGACTCTTGTATTTGTCTATTCCTTATCCTGTATACATATGTCAGTGATCCCCAGGCAGTGGCTCACGAGTAACATGCTGCTCCCCAACCCCATGGATGTTGCAGCCAGTGGTCTCTAAAGTAGACACTCTGTATTGAGTTCCTTGGATGCAAATTTTGGTTGCAGAAAATCAGATGTACTGCCAGTGGCGATCTTGGACCCTGTGCAGCCCTCCCCCATCTCCAACCTTGCTCACCTTTTTGGCACCAAAGGGGGTCCGGATAGAAATTTGAAAATAGAAATTTGGCTCTTAAAGTTGCCAGAAGCTGCATTTTTGCCACCCCTGGTAACCAGTGGGGTGTTGCCACCTGAGGCGAGTTTCTCAACTGCCAATCAGGTCCTCCTTTAGATTGCCAGTTCACATAGGGGCTACTAAATAGCCAAAAAGAGCATTCGTGCTTATTTTGTTCTCCAAGTCTTTTAACAATTGAATGAGGCTCATGGGTAAAAAAAAAGGTTGGGGTTCCAGGTATAAGTGAACTTTTAGGGGGTTGTTTACTAAATCCCGAAAAATTTGTGATTTTTTTAGTATAAAATCGGACTTTTAAAAAAATCACGAATTTTTCGGAATTTATTTTCCCCCGAGGATGGAAAAAGTGAATCAGAGAATGAATCAGAAAATCCGGCATCTCCGACCTGACGAAGTTGCATATAAGTCAATGGGAAAAGTCCCAATGATTTTTTGATGTGCACTGGGTTCCAATCAAAATGCCGAAGAATTCAGAAAAAAGCATACAAAATCAGAGTTTTCAGGTGGAAAATCCGAAAAAATCGTGAAATTCTGATTTTTTCCCTGCAAACCACATTTTCGGGAAAATCTAATAATAGACCGATGTGGATGTAATCGGAGTTTTTGGCAGATCATATTGAGATAAATTCGGATAAATAGCCCCCTTAATGTCTATGGTTGAATGCCCAATTCAGCAACATTTCCATATGTTTGCAACCTTGTTATAATCTAAGGAAGGGCCCTCGCCAGATGTTGGACATCAAAGGTCGGCTTGACCCAAATACATCTGATAATCACTGATCTAAATTTAAATTGATTTGGCATCCCGCTACTGGCTGATTATTATCACTGCTTCCCCTTGTTGTTGCTAGGAAGGGATCCAACATGTTTTTTTGAACACTATGATTGGCCCTAAAACTTCACTGGTCCTTTAACACCTGGTCATTGCCCTATTCCTTGCGAGAGAATTTTCTATCTTGCCTGCCATTATAATAAAGGACCCCTGCTCATGCTCCAAGGGAAATCTTCTTTCTTTCAGTCTTAATGGAATGTTCATCTATCTAGAAATAAAGCCTAGGAGTAGAGTTGAGACCCCTAAGGGTACACACCAAATATATGGAGAAAATAACTGCCCTCTCACACGTTTGCACAAACACACAAGTGGTCAAAAAGCACAGGGGCTGCTGTAGGGGCACCTAATACATTTAAGCCTGAGGAGGCCTGAACACCAAATTTGTTTTTTTTTTTGTCGCCATGAAAGGCAATATCTGGCTCCCAGTAGGTGGTACGGCAGTCCCAACATTCAGTTGCATCCAAGATTACTGATGGCAGGTCTGAACCAATGAGGTAGCAACCAAAGCAGATAACATGGCCACCATGATGCATCTGCCAAACTTGGCCACCTTGGGAAGTCCTTCCATGTGTATGTTATTGAGAATAAAGCTTCCTCCCTGTGGACAAATTCTAGAGATTTACTCAAATCCCTCACCTTGGAAGAATAAACCATAAAGTTGCATTTTGTTAATTATATATTAATATTCGTTTAAACGGAAGCTGGTCAGACTGGCACAGTGGGTATATTATATAAAGAGATTTCTGTTCTCCTCCAGGAGATTTCCGGTAGAATTCTATTTTTCTTTAATGAAACGCAATACACTAAGAAGATAAATGTGTTATAAATGTAATGTCATGAGAATGTTGTATCCCATTTCCTATTCTTTATCTAGAGGAGTAACCATTTTGGAGGACAGGCAATTAACTGGCTCATTTGGGCACCACAAAATGTCAACAGCAGAGCCTGAAATATGTGGACAATACTAAAACAAACAAAATGTTTGTAATTAATGAGCATTCCATGGCCCCAGATGTTGCAATATGTAAGCAATAAGCAGTTGAGTCCTGCATGGGTCTAGTTGGTCAACCCATGCAAAACCCAGACCCGCTGACCTACAACCTGACCCACACCTGCCACTCTGCTATATCCCTGACCCACAACCCGACCCGCACTAGCAAAGGTTAACGACACGACATCAGCATAAACCAGATGTGACATCACTCTGGAGACGGATCAGCAACTGAACCAGATACTAGGGCTGGGTACCTGTGGAAAGCTGCCTGGTTGTTTAATCAGGAACTTTGAACTTGAAACCTGACCACTTTGCAGGTATTCGGCAGGTATCTAACCCACTGCAGGTCTCTAATAAGCAGTACAGTGGTGCAGTGTTACTTTAGTTTTCCCAGGTTCGATTCTAGCCAGGGCACTGTCTACAAAACACTTTGTATGTCTGAATGGGTTTCCTATGGGTACTTCAGTTTCCTGGGAAATTCCAAAAACACCCGCACACCCTTACTTTTTTGTGAGAGAGGATATGACAGATCTGTTTTGTTAACAACACAAAAGGAGGTGGGGGCTATTCCTAGAGAGGCTGTACTAATTAGGAAAGCCAAAGGTGGTCATAACAAAAAAACACAGAGAATTCCATTCGTAACATCATTTGACACTAATTCTAGCCTACATCGAAAAGTAATTCTTAAACATTGGAAAATCTTGGGTACCGATTTGAAGTATGGACATCTTTACAGGGCTCCCCCCTTGTTTTCTTACAGGAGAGGGAAAAGTGTTGGTGAATTGATTAAGCGTAAGCCATTGCCCTTGAAGGGAATACGCAATATACTGGGTACACAGAGTAATGGTACCTTTCCTTGTAGGAATTGTAGCCATTGCAACGCTATTACATCTGGTAACTATGTGACACACCCACACTCTGGCACTAGGCACGAGATTAAAGGTTTTTTCACATGTGACACTAAAGATGTAATCTATTGTATTAAGTGCCCATGTGGGTTAGTCTATATCGGACAGACAAGTCGGGCCATTAAATTGAGACTTAGGGGCAGATGCACAAAGCCTCGACTGTTTTTTTACTTCGAATTCGACCTTCGATTCGAACGGTCGAGCAATCCTCCGATCAGGTGAATAGTCGAATTCGATGATCGAAGTGGAGAAGTACGATTATCGAAGGATGTATTAGTTCACCTATTCGACTATCGAAGGATGCATTCGTTCGACTATTCGACGATTCGACTACACTCGAAGGATACCTTATTTATCACATTTTCCCCCGAAGTTTTCTTTGTACCCCATCTTTGACCTACCGAAGTTGATTTTGGACTTCGACATTCGAAGATGATCGAATAGCCGAAGAAAAATAATCGAATGGTCGAAGTAAAAAATCGTTCGACTATTCGATTTTCTTTGCTGGTGCTCTCCACTGTAGTGGGTGTATAGTGACACCTATGGGATCACTTTATAAACAGTTTTTTTAGTTCTGGCTGCACTAGAGGTTTGGTGAATTACATTAAAATAAATACTGACACCACAAACATGTTTGTTTTAAAATCTATCAGAATATAACCTAAGATTTTCAAGTATCAATGGTTTAAAAGATTATTTTTTAGTTCTATTTTTTTTTAAACATCACTTCAAATATTAATTGGCCCTATCTATCCTTACGCTTCACTAAATGGTTAAATGTTTTAAAGCTGCATGGAATGCTGGGAAACACTGGCTTACTTATAAAAACCCCCACCAGATGCCATTTGGCTTAGATTTTTTTCAGAATGGACATTTTGCCAGCCGCCATTTTTGAGGCCCAAGAGCAGGCTGAGGAGCAGGAACACCTTGTCCCTGCTAGGATCAGGCAGGATCACTTCAGGAGACCTGTACTTTGTTTGGACGAGTTGTCTGATGATGAGCTTGTGAGGATGTTCCACCTTAGTCGTGCCATAGTGCAGGTTTGTGGTCTCATCAGTGAGGCCATTGAACCTGTGACGGCACCGTCTCAGGCAGTGCCTGGGATGTGCAAGCTGCTTGCAGTTTTGCATTTCCCGGGCACTGGCAGTTTCCAGCTGGTTTCTTCACGCCTCATTGGCATGAGCCAGCCCACCTTTAGCAGGAGACTAACACAAGTGCTCAGGGCACTACTGCAGCACTCGCAAAGGCTCATTTCCTTCCCCTCAACTCAGGCAGAGTGGATAAGATTGAAACAGGATTTTTTCCTAATTGGCCAATTTCCAAATTGCCTAGGAGGCCTTGATTGCACTCATGTTGCACTCACACCACCTCGCCATCACCAGGAGCGCTACCAAAATCGTAAGCGCTCCCATTCCATCAATGTGCAGGTGGTGTGTGATTCCAACATGCGCATCATGAGTGTGAGATCTGGCTTTCCTGGAAGTGTCCATGATGCCACTATCCTGCGTCAGTCAGCTCTCCATGGCCTCTTCACCCGAGGAGAAATGCCAGACGGCAGGCTTGTGGGTAAGTTCTATTTTCAATTTCATACAAAGACACTTCAAATATTATTTTAAAGGTGATATGTATGTATTTTCAAGAATTGTTTCCCTTTTTGCAGTCTGGCTACAATAGATGCACTATGCATCTTGGGACCTGTAGTTTAGTTCAATCAGCTCACTTTGTTAGGGCTTTTAATTCTTGCCACCTGATTCAGTTTACAGGTGAGATGTGTTAAAGGGATGATTTCTTAATGGATCTGCACACACACAATTATTTGCATTTGGGGGGGGATTACCTCTTTTATTGTGCGACCAATGCTCATTTGAACCTGGGTGGAGTCACCTTTAGAAAACATATCGGTAAGTGGCAGTGTTTGTTTAGCAATGACCGGCTTTTGTGTGGCTACTTAAATTTATTTTGATTTGTGTTAATGAATTTTTCTTGTTTGATCTACACGTATGGCTTCTTCTGTTTTTTGGTTTCAAATGACATTACCCATGTTACTATTTTGGACAAGCGCCTTGGCAAAAAAGAAAAACAAACACACCCAGTAATGTTTTAGTGGCTTTACTGACACAATCTTTGTCAAAATCCAAAAAAGTTGAACAACAATAAAAAGACAATAAATATCTGTATAAAGTTTGTTTGTTTTTGGAACACACAATATTTATTTTAAACCATTAAATATGTACCTAAGCTGGAAGCCACAGGACGAATTTGGTCTCAACATATATTTCAAAATATAGCAGCCCCTATAGACCACTAAAGGGCAAAAGCTTTACAAAGCATTTGTTGCATGACATTGATAATGCACCCCAGGATTCATCATGGCCAACTTTACATTAAACAGTATCCAAAAATTTGGCCCTTGATAAGCTTGTGTCCAAAACAATAATATAACAATCAATATGATCTACAAATGACACTTGTCAATATCAACAATATGAGATTAGTGCTGGCCAGGTAGAGTGTTGGACACCCAACAATGCTTGATAGTGCAAAGTAACAACCAAGGCTTTGTGCCTTTAAGGCATATCATACACCTTGGACTTGCTATTTAATGAGCACAGGTGGAGGAGGAGGTAGGCGTTAGCACCTATTATGAGTGCTGGGTAGCCAAAGTAGGCCAGAGGTAGCCAACATAACTTCTCGTGCAAAGTAACAATGCTTTGTGCCTTTAAGGCATATCATACACTTTGGACTTGCTATTTAATGAGCACAGGTGGAGGAGGAGGAGGTAGGCGTTAGCACCTATTATGAGTGCTTGGTAGCCAAAGTAGGCCAGAGGTAGCCAACATAACTTCTCGTGCAAAGTAACAATGCTTTGTGCCTTTAAGGCATATCATACACTTTGGACTTGCTATTTAATGAGCACAGGTGGAGGAGGAGGAGGAGGAGGTAGGCGTTAGCACCTATTATGAGTGCTTGGTAGCCAAAGTAGGCCAGAGGTAGCCAACATAACTTCTCGTGCAAAGTAACAATGCTTTGTGCCTTTAAGGCATATCATACACTTTGGACTTGCTATTTAATGAGCACAGGTGGAGGAGGAGGAGGAGGAGGTAGGCGTTAGCACCTATTATGAGTGCTTGGTAGCCAAAGTAGGCCAGAGGTAGCCAACATAACTTCTCGTGCAAAGTAACAATGCTTTGTGCCTTTAAGGCATATCATACACTTTGGACTTGCTATTTAATGAGCACAGGTGGAGGAGGAGGAGGAGGAGGTAGGCGTTAGCACCTATTATGAGTGCTTGGTAGCCAAAGTAGGCCAGAGGTAGCCAACATAACTTCTCGTGCAAAGTAACAATGCTTTGTGCCTTTAAGGCATATCATACACTTTGGACTTGCTATTTAATGAGCACAGGTGGAGGAGGAGGAGGAGGAGGTAGGCGTTAGCACCTATTATGAGTGCTTGGTAGCCAAAGTAGGCCAGAGGTAGCCAACATAACTTCTCGTGCAAAGTAACAATGCTTTGTACCTTTAAGGCATATCATACACTTTGGACTTGCTATTTAATGAGCACAGGTGGAGGAGGAGGAGGAGGAGGTAGGCGTTAGCACCTATTATGAGTGCTTGGTAGCCAAAGTAGGCCAGAGGTAGCCAACATAACTTCTCGTGCAAAGTAACAATGCTTTGTGCCTTTAAGGCATATCATACACTTTGGACTTGCTATTTAATGAGCACAGGTGGAGGAGGAGGAGGAGGAGGTAGGCGTTAGCACCTATTATGAGTGCTTGGTAGCCAAAGTAGGCCAGAGGTAGCCAACATAACTTCTCGTGCAAAGTAACAATGCTTTGTGCCTTTAAGGCATATCATACACCTTGGACTTGCTATTTAATGAGCACAGGTGGAGGAGGAGGAGGAGGAGGAGGTAGGCGTTAGCACCTATTATGAGTGCTGGGTAGCCAAAGTAGGCCAGAGGTAGCCAACATAACTTCTCGTGCAAAGTAACAATGCTTTGTGCCTTTAAGGCATATCATACACCTTGGACTTGCTATTTAATGAGCACAGGTGGAGGAGGAGGAGGAGGAGGAGGTAGGCGTTAGCACCTATTATGAGTGCTGGGTAGCCAAAGTAGGCCAGAGGTAGCCAACATAACTTCATAGTGCAAAGCACAAGGTACACTGTTTTCACTTTGACAGTTGCAGAATATAGGCCATTGTTACATGAATGCACATAACATGTAAACCACATAAATACAGAGCTTGATTAGCATATGGAACCTTTGAAGCAACACTGCACTAGTGATAAATACACCATAAAAAAGTGTAGTCATATGCTTGCAATAGAATTCATTGACCCTTACATTTTTTGGCCAAGTGAATGTGTTCGGCAACACTGCAGCATCGCCATAGAAATATGTTAGAGCAAATGCACTTTGATGTTTGTAAGTGCTTTTCCAGATGTTATTGGAAAGGGCGCCAATGGGTGTTAGATATGGCACACCTTGGTGCTGATAACACCATACATATATACATATGTTAGAGCAAATGCACTTTGATGTTTGTAAGTGCTTTTCCAGGTGTTATTGGAAAGGGTGCCAATGGGTGTTAGATATGGCACACCTTGGTGCTGATAACACCATACATATATACATATGTTAGAGCAAATGCACTTAGATGTTTTGAAGTGCTTTTCCAGGTGTTATTGGAAAGGGTGCCAATAGATGTTAAAATGGCACCCCTCAGTGATGAGAATGGAGCACAGTGTAAACAATGGGATGTGTTGTTTGGGAGTCAGTCCCATTGCTGGGTAACGGACAAAGTGATACCTGAAGCGTCAATAGGGCAAAGTTTGTTACCAGGAGAAAAACAGGCAAAGAGGCCAGTGTCAGATGGAAAATGACACAGACTGGAGCTAGGGACGTTTGTCCCCTCGGACAGGACCGTCTCCCCTTCTATGCCCCCTTTCCCTCCGATGTTGAGGAGCTTAAGGGGGTGGAGGGGGAGCAGCAGGTGGACCAGGGACTTCACCCTCAGCAGAGCCCCCTGGTCGATGAGGCTGGGCTGCCATGGCTGCCACCAGGTCCTGGAATCCACGATGGATGGTCCCCTGGGTCTCCCGAATATCCCTATGGATTTGGGCCATCCACCGCCTCATCCAGAGTTCCTGGCGGCGCTGCTGGTGGAGCATAGGCTGCATGGCAGCCATCATCGCGTCAACGAGCCCCGGTTGTGCCGCAGGTTGCTCACCCAGTCGCCGTCCTTCCTCCTGTGGTGGTCCCCCAATTGCTGCAGCAGCAGCAGTGGCAGCAGCACGACCTACAAGAAAAATCAGATCTAAGTATATATATTGGACATGTGCATAACCCACAACAAACGAGCGGATCTCTCTCCGATATGCCCACCTTGAGGTGGGCAATATCGCACTGATCCGATTGTGGGCCCTAGGGACCAACGATCGCATCCTAACGAATAGGAACGGGCGGTCGGATCGCAGGACCGCATCAACGAACAGATGCCGCGGTGATCCGACGGGATTTTAGTCCGGCTGACTTATGGCCAGATCTCGATCGGGGAAGCCCGTCGGGGGCCCCCATACACGGGCCAATAAGCTGTCGGTATGTTGGCAGCTTTTATTGGCCCCTGTTTGGCCACATTTAGATTGGAGGTGGTGTTTTCTTTTGGGGGGGGGGGGCATAAACACAACATTGGAGTGAAAATTTCACACCAGTCTGTAGCTTGGAAAACAATGTTTTATTTTTTTTTTAGACAAAAAAAAGTTTGAAAGGACATGTAAACCCTCCCTCCCAGTGAGGAGGAGCTTCAGATACCTGCCACTGGTTTTTAAAAGGTTAACAGTAAAGTCTGCAGTATCCCCTTAATCACTTAGAATTCCTTCTCCTCTTCTAACTCACTCTGGCCCTCCCTCAGGAATTCCCTTTGGCTGTTGGTTAATGAGCATGCTCAGTTCTTCTCAGCTCAGATTACTAAACACACCCTCCAGTCTAACAGCCACTGAGCAGATATCATTACTGGTTCCCATAGAAACTCTGCTCTAGCTGTCTGATCCTATTTTATTCTCCTAACCACCTCTCCTGAGCTCAGCTTAACCAATACATGGCATCTTTGGTGACACACAGACAAATAAAGTAAGGGGTTATTAGTTATAAAATTACTCTTACGTCTGGGGGGCACCACAGGTATCACAGCTGGTGACTGGGCGCGGCTTTCAGCTCGGTGTTCTGTAATGTGAGATAGGACATTAGTAATGCTGTAAACAAGTCGAGGAAGCAACTACATTGGCCACAACATTGAACATGTCTGTACCTTGAGCTTCCGGGGCTCTATCGTGATCATCAGCCTCACCCTCTTCCTGGGGTTGCTGAGCGGCGTCGTCCTGGTCCTGGTCACTGCCCGAGTCAGGCCGCGATGTTTGCGGCGGTACTGCAATTGTGAATAAAGAAAACAAAAAAAGTATTAAAAAAACAAAATCATATGGAATTGCAAGAGACCTCCCACATGCTACAAATCTATTTTATTTCTCATTCCAAATACTAACTCCAATGGAATGGTACAGCAAGTGAGATGGAATGGTTAAAACTTAAAGGAACAGTAACATAAAAAAATAAGTGTTTTAAAGTAATGAAAATAGTGTTGCCCTGCACTGGTAAAACTGCTGTGCTTGCTTCAGAAACACTACTATAGTTTATATAAATAAGCTGCTGTGTAGCAATGGGGGCAGCCATTCAAATGAGAAAAGGCTCAGGTTACACAGCAGATAAGCTCTGTAGAACATAATGGAGTTATCTGTTATCCACTATTTAACCTGTGCCATATAGACTTTTTTCAATTCCTGTTCCACAGCAGCTTGTTTATATGAACTATAGTAGTGTTTCTGAAGCAAACACACCAGTATTACCCGTGCAGGGCAACACTACATGATATTTTCATTCCTTTAAAACACTTATATTTTTTGGTGTTACTGTTCCTTTAAATACATTTGCAATGGTGTGAGCAGGAGAGAATGTAATATATGACAATACTTGTGATTTTAAAGTTATTTAGCTTTTTAATCAGCAGATCTAAACTTTGCAGTCTCAGCAATTTGGTTGCTAGGGTCCAAATTAGCATAGCAACCATGCATTCATCTGAAGAAGAGACTGGAATATAATTAGGGGATGGTCTAATTAGTAATATGAGTAATAAAAACTCACAATAACATCACATGTGTAGACTTACAGAGCATTTCTAGACCCACATTTTAAAGCTGGAAAGAGTCCTTTAATTTTAAAAATAAATAATGAAGGACAACTGAAAAGTTGCTTAGACTTGGCCATTCTAGAACATACTTAAAAGTTAACTTAAAGGCGAACCACCCCTTTAATGCAGTTTCAAAACATTTGTACTATAGTGGGGAAATGGTTAATAAAGAAATGGCTGCCATTTTGTCTATGTTACAGCTGCACTTAATAACTAGTCATGAACAAACAGCAAAGCTGTAAAGAAAAGCACAAGAAACTCCTCTAATGCAAAACAGGAGCAATATTTTAGCAAAGAAGTGAAATGCTAAAGGGGAAATTAGACATTTATCTAAATGATGTGAATGTGGAAAAAAGGAGTCAGATGTTTGTTTCTATAAAATTCAACTTACTTCTCCAGTCTGTGTCCAGTCCTTCACTGCCCTCTTTGCTCAAAATGTCCAGAAGCCGGCGCTCGTAGGGCTTCAGTCTGAGTGGAGGGACTCGCCCTCCGCCGGTCTTCTGGGCTTTAGCTCTCCTGGTAACCAGCTTTGCCCTTAGCCAACGCTTCAGGTCACTGAAGCGCTTATACACTGTGGGCCGATCCCTGTGTAAAGCGCCCACAGTGTTCACCTTGTCCGTTACCTGCTGCCAGTGGTGTTGACGTCTGGCAGCACTGATACGATGGGACCGACTCCCAAACAGCACATCCCATCGTGCTACCACCTCGTCCACCAGTGCTCCATTCTCATCACTGGTAAATCTTCTGGCCATTTTATTGGTGGGGCCCTCCTCTCCTCCGTCATCATCATCACCCTCCTCCTCCTCCTCCCGTCTCCTCTCTGAGGCAGTTGGGGGTGCCTCCATCTCCTCCTCGCTGCTGGGCAGCCTCTGTGTCCTCCTCCTGGGTGAGCCTCTCCGAGCCCTGGGTGGGGTGCGTGACACGCTGCGTGCCCCAGATGGCGAGCGAGACACGCAGCGTGCCCTGGGGGACTCCCTGCGTTGGCTGGGGGACACCCTCCCTACACTATGCTCCTGCCCCCCTGCCCTACGCTCCTCCCTCCCTCTACGGGACCCCCCTGCCCTACTCTCCTCCCCTCTATGGGACCCCCCTGCCCTACGCTCCTCCCCTCTACGGGACCCCCCTGCCCTATGCTCCCCCTCTCTGCGGGACCCCCCTGCCCTACTCTCCTCCCCTCTATGGGACCCCCCTGCCCTACGCTCCCCCTCTCTACGGGACCCCCCTGCCCTACGCTCCTCCCCTCTACGGGACCCCCCTGCCCTACTCTCCTCCCCTCTACGGGACCCCCCTGCCCTACTCTCCTCCCCTCTACGGGACCCCCCTGCCCTACGCTCCCCCTCTCTACGGGACCCCCCTGCCCTACTCTCACCCCCACTACGGGACCCCCCACCTGACCTACTCTCTTCCCCTCCCCTACGGGACCCCCCACTCTCTTCCTCCTCCTCCTCCCCCCAGGAACCCCTCCCAGTGACTCCCCAGCCTGTGCCCCCCTCTCTCCCCCTCCTGCGACGACTAAGATCCCACATAGTGTGGGATCCAGCCGCCGTTGGCACCTCCCCAGGGCTGGAGAGACGTTCCCCCTCCTCCTCCTCCATCCTCCTCCTCCCAGCCATTTCCAGGCAAATTTGAAAAATTTTTTGGTAAAAAAAGCAACCTGCCTCAGACACCTCCTCCACCTGTGCAGTCTAAATAGCAAGTGCGCAATTAGGCCGAAAATGCACCTAAAATGGCCTCTAGAGGGCTTCCTGTTTGAAAAAAATGGCAAAAAGGAAGTGGGGCATAAAAACTTCGAATCGAACGATTCGAATACAAGTGGGGCAAGGTTCACTTCGATCTTACTTCGATCTTATTCGACAGTACGCTACGACCGAATACTTCGAATCGAAGGCACTATTCCTTCGATCGCAGGATAAATCGTTCGATCGTACGATTTTACTTCGCCCGGAGATAGCACAAAAATCCTTCGACTTCGATATTCGAAGTCGAAGGATTTAAATTCCTAGTCGAATATCGAGGGTTAATTAACCCTCGATATTCGACCCTTCGTGAATCAGCCCCATAATGAGCACAAGTCAAATATTCGGAATTTTCGCCCGCTACCTCCCTTACCACAATCCTCTTTGACTGCAAAAAATCCAGGTAACAGTGCTGATAGACAAAAAACTGAGACTTTACTGGCAAAACATTTTTCTTTAAATGGTCATCAGTTATCCCAGCTAAGATGGCAGATTTTAGAAAAGGTACATTTTAAACCAGGTGTCGACAAAAAGAAACACCTCTTACAGAGGGAATGTTACTGGATCTGGTTTCTGCAGTCACGGTATCCCAAAGGATTAAATGAAGAGTATAATATGTCATGTTTCTTGTAAATTACATTATTGGTTTTCTTTCCCTTTTTTAGATAACCAGATTTGGCAAGAAAGTTCTCAGGGACAGATTCCTCCTTCTGTATAGGGTAAGATAGCCCTTGTTCCTGTTACTAATCTATTTATGCATAATGTTGCAATTTTAATGTTGTTATCTTAACTGTGTATTTTTGATACTTTTTTTCTATATACACTTTGATACTTTTTTCTATATACACTTTGATACATTGTATTTATTGTTCAAGGACACCTACTCTTGACACTTTTTTGGATTGGACATTTTATTATGGACGTTTTTATGGATATTTTAATAATTTTAATATCCAATACACTTTCAATATGTCAATTTGTTCACTGATATCGAACTTGTATATTTATCAGCTGTTGCACTTTATCTGCTTTTTAAATTTTGAATAATTATGTAATTGGATACACCCACTTTCTATCACATGATTGTTTTCACCTATAAATGTTTTAGTGCAATTTGTGTTTGTATGCTTGACAAAGGGGGTTACCCCGAAACGTTGCATGCTGCAATAAATCACATAGCAAGGCTGAGCCTGCTTGCATTATCCTGTGTGCCGGTGAAATCATTTGTACTACTTCAGTTTCCTTCCACACTCCAAAAACACAGACTGATAAGATTGCCCCAAGTTTGTGCAAATGTGTTAGGGTCCTTGCATGATAAACTCTACTGGGGACTGTTGGTGCTATATAAATTATATATGTTTATGACCATAAAGCTAACAGACCATCATCCCATGTCAAGGTAAGCCCCATACTGTGGTCCTAATTGGCATCAACAATTGGTTTCAATGACATAAGACCATACTAAAGGGGATGGCATGGGGGTGCTACAACCATAGATGTCTGACCCTCCTTCTGCAGAACAGGCCTGCTAAATACAATAGGGATTATGTCCTTTTAGTGCTCCCTCAACCCCCTTTGTGTAGACTGAGGGGCTGCAGGTGTAGGACCATAAATATTAATTCAACTAAGACTTTATATCATCTAGCTCAAGGGTCCCCAACCTTTTTTTACCCATGAGCCACATTCACATGTAATAAGAGTTGGGGAGCAACAAAAGCATGAGAAAGTCCCTGGGGTGCCAAAAAATGTCTGTGATTGGTCATTTGGTAGCCCCTATGTGGACTGGCAGCTTACAGGAGGCTCTACTTGGCAGTATACGTATAGTTTTTATGCAATTAAAACTTGCTTCCAAGCCCGAAATTCAAAACAAGCACCTGCTTTGATGCCACGGAGAGCAAGATCCAAGGGGTTGGTTGCTCACGAGCTACTGGTTGGGGATCACTGATCTAGCTGTTGCAACTACAACTCCTAGCATTCACTAACAGCTGATGGCTATAGGGGGAGGCTGAGAATTTTAGTTTTGTGGAGCTGGGAAGTTGCTTGATAAATATTATTGCCCCAGAGAGGAGATCTCATCCCAAGCTCCGCCCACCTGTAAATCAGCTTTGCTAACGGCCAGACACGGCTTACATTGTGCAACGGGGGGGGGGGGGGGTCCACCGGAATGTGGGGAAGACTGTTATTTGGCTTCTCCATGGCTTGTTTTCTTTATTAGACATTAAGTGGAACAGCAGTCTCGCTGAACAAATACAGGCCTTAATGAATGTAATTTCATGTATAATTGGCTCAATTATTGAACCCTGAGACCGTCATACATCTGAAAGAATTTAAACTTCATTTTTCTGAATGTGTGCATTGCTTGGACTTGTGACAAAAATCACAGAGTTTAGCGGTTACATGTCAGACTGTTTGGCCTGCGGGTAGAGTTCTGCTTAACCACTGTGGGGTGCACGTCCTGCTGTGATTGGACAACAGATCCCACTATCTGCAGGCAGCTGAGGATTCTTGTAGGTTGATGGGCGTTGTAATGCAACAAAAGCTGGAGGTATGTAACTGAGACGCTTCTTTCAAATGTCATCTTTGTTTTCACTTTCAGTAAACAAGTTTACAGATACAGTATATAGAAACATTGGGGTAACAGTCACCCTGCTATAGTTCCAGGGGTACCCAGGGTACAAATAAAGACTCACCCCAAATCTCACCCTAACTGGCCTTCAGGCTGGGCCCCCTAAGCTCATAACAAGGTTACAGATATATAGAAACATTGGGGTAACAGTCACCCTGCTATAGTTCCAGGGGTACCCAGGACACAAATAAACACTCACCCCAAATCTCCCCCTAACTGACCTTCAGGTTGGGCCCCCTTAGCTCATAACAAGGTTACAGATATATAGAAACATTGGGGTGTCACCCTGCTATAGTTCCAGGGGTACCCAGGGTACAAATAATCACTCACCCCAAATCTCCCCCTAACTGACCTTCAGGCTGGGCCCCCTTAGCTCTTAAAAAGGTTACAGATATATAGAAACATTGGGGTGACACCCTGCTATAGTTCCAGGGGTACCCAGGGCACAAATAAGCACTCACCCCAGATCTCCCCCTAACTGGCCTGATCATATGTATAAAGACAGTAGATATTTGTGATGTTCCTAGTCTGTCAGTTTTTCCCAGTAAGCATGGAGCAGGCATTTACGCTGGATACTAAGCACATACACTGGCAACACTGATTCCCCTTGAACAAGCAACAGCACCAATGTAACGTGATGCGGCACAGAAAAAGCAACGCTCGTGCCTACAACCCCCCCCAGGCCACCCAGTGTGTAAGGACTATAAATGTTCTCTCAGTGACGAGCCACAATAAACAGAGACGGCACTTTTCAGCCACTTGGCTTGATGCTTCTGTAATCTTGCTAAATTAGGGAATAAATAATAATATTATGATCTGGGGATCAGGATCATCTTTCCCGCAGGCTGGGGATGACATGAATTGTACATCAGATGGATTGCGGTGTTGGAAATGAAGCTTTTCTGCCTATAACACTGTTATAGGCAGAAGGCTTTTGGCAAAACAAATCAGATTATTATACTTTTTTTTATACGGTTTTGCGTGTTCTTAGGTGCAGTCTGTGTCTTCCTGGAAGCACATGGTTACTGGTACTTCTTGGTGCAACTATGTCATCTGTTTGTTCATGCAGATGAGCTTGCAAGTTCTTGCAGCCTGATTGCAGCCTGATGCAAAACCCACTGGTTCTCAGGTTTTATACCTTGTCCTTTGTTCCTCTAGTTTGGCCTTAAAATGGCCCTACCCAGGCCAACTGATATCTGGTATCTGATATCTGGTTGAAACGTACCCAGATATTTATTGTTGGTGCTATAGTCAACCCCCAATAACTAACTCCCAATATGTTCTGATCTTTGGACCAGCCTGATATGGCCCAGATTATTGGTGTATCTGCACATTTGGTCATGTCAATTCACATGATCTGGCTTGTTGCTCAGCCTTTCTCTGGAATATTAGGTCCAATCACCATGGGGTGTTACTTGACCACCCTAAGCCCTCCAGCAAAGATATTTGTGGCTTCCTCTAAACAATGCAGGAGTTGCATGAGCTACATGTTCCTTCCCTGCCCCAGACAAAACTGTTCTGTTTTGCGTTAGGGCAGGGATTTGTTATAAAGAAAAAGTAGCAGGCCAGTAGTAGGTGCCTACTAGGCCCCTCAAGACAGAGTGGTCAGCTTACTATTTAAAGATCCTATTTAACAGCCTGCCCAACTATTATCTGGACAGAAATTATCCAGATATGTATCTGCCATGTTAGAAGATACTGTTAGATAAGGACCACATTGGTGCAGTTATGGGTCTTCTCCTGATGGTTCTGCCCAGTACAATCTGATCATTGGATGTGCTCATTTGGTGACCTCATCTGACATGACCTAACATGACTGCTCTGCCTTTCTCTAGAATAGTTCTGTATTCCAACCACACAATCAGTGGATATAAATTGACCAGTCTAGGTCCTCCAGCAAAAAATATCAGTTGGTCCCCCTCAATCATGCAAATGTTCCATGATCTACATTTCCCTTTCTTCATCTAGTCCGGTTTTGCTTTAGGGCTGGAATTCTTCATTAAAAAAATAGAAGGTTGGGTGAAATAAAAATGCCATGGAGTGCCACATCCAGCATATGACCCTCCAGTTGAACAGCTCTGCTCTACATTACACTACACTAAAGAAGGCTGTATAGATGCTGTATATTTTGAAATGCAGGCCCTGGTGCTAGCCCTCTATTTGTGGAATGTGCCTTGTCTGGATATAGTAAAACAGCTTAACAGTGAGGCACAGCTCAGCCTGTGAGACTTTGAAGCCCAGCCCTATGCAGACAACATGCACTTTGTTTAGAAAAGTTATCATTTTTTTTCATTGAGATTATAGTTGTCTCTGGTCAGGCCATATCCTCCAAATTATACCTTCTGCAGACACAACTACATTTATGGTTACCATTTGCTATTTATTAAAAAGAGAAAGAAAAAAACTACGGCAGAAACTTTTTAAAACAGATAGACCTGGCTAAAAATGGCCATGGGTCTGTGCCTAAGGGCTACAAATAGACCATTTTGAAGTTTTAGTGTTTTAAAATAATAGTTTCTACAGACATCCAGAATGCTGCCTTTTAGGATGTTTCTATGCTTGTGTTTTTCTGTATGGAAGATGTATACATGGTCATGCTAGTGCACGCTATCACTTTCTTTTTTCTAATTTTACAGTGGGGTTCATCACTTTCTTGTTCTTTGGCAGTGCCAAATGGTTGTGTATATTCCAGCACCTGGAAATAGTTCCCTGATAGAGAAATTGTTAAGGGGCAGGTAGTTGAATAGTGAAGGCATCAGGTGGATTCTTGAATACAACCAAGCACTACATTAAATTTTGCCAATATGCCCATTTCTTGCCACACACCACCAATAAAAACAGCTTTTCACATGCTATCAGGTAGGTGGCACTGCTCAGTAGGTACACTGACTATGGTTTGGCTTGGCTTCAGCTTACAAAGTATTCCATGAAGACGGCAGTTGTCCTGTTTAAATTGCTAAAGTAGTGGAGATTGTGCTAGCAAGTTAGTTAGTGAGGCCCTATTGCCACTGGTTAGGAGTGCTGCATGTACTAGTTGGCCATTTACTTTAGATAAACCGTTATTCAGTTTAACCAATACTGTGTGTGTGTGTTGTTACTGTATTCCTAGTGGGGCCACCTGTAGGTGCATTCCTGGATCCCACTAGGTGGAGGCACTGCGCTAGTAAGTACCAGATACCCAGTTTCTCCCAATACCACTGCGGAGTGGCTCAGGTTTGTCATGTGAAATCAGGTAAGCGCCACACATGGAGTGTAACACCGACAAAGGGGTGTCAAAAGGGTTACATATTCTTTGGAAAATTATTATTTTGATTTTATTTTTTAGTTAATGAGAGGTCTGCTCTGCTTAGTTCACCAGGACATAGTTCTTTAAGCCTTTGAACACGACCATTGTCCATAGCAGAACAGATTGTATTCTGTGCATAGCCGGAACTTTCTGGGAAGAATGGAAAGATTGAAGGTGGCCCGGTGCAACACAGGATATGCAAGATGAAGCCTAAAAGAAATCTTCGATCCTGGAATTTTAATATTCGGAACGTAGGAATCTTATATAAAGCCGAAAGTGGTGGTTCCCAAACCAGCCTTGAATTCCTTCCCACAAAGGTGCTTGCCACAGTATTGCAAAAGAAAATAGCAATGTAACATACACATTTATTGCTGCCTACGTTATAATAGGCCTCAAATAATGTTTTCATAAAAAAGATATATGACCACGGCCCCTAGGAATGTGTGTGTGCGTGCATTGGATAGGTAATACAATATTGGCCATTCCAACCACTAGGCTACATCATAGAGCATCTGCAATAGAGAATAAGGGTCAGGCTTCATTTTTAAAATGTTGACATGTTTAGAATTATTTCTCCCAGGCCAGGCTAAAAGTATGTTGGATAGTGCAGACATTTTTTGTGCCATCTTCTGTGCTGCAAAATGATGGCTGGAGGGTTAAATATAACACTCAGTACATTATCCTTTGTACTGGCTAGGGCCAACACAAGCTTTTCCTTATGAGAAAAGGGTCAACATATTACAATGAGTTTTAAATACCCACGGTCTTGGCAGGACCATTTTTATTCCATAGGAAGCAGAGCTTACAATCTAAAAGTGATACCATGGATGCAGAGAAAAAAAGGCTGAGACCAATGATCCAGCCCTACAATACACTCCGCATTACAATTAGTTTCGTTTACTCCACAGGAAGCAGAAAAACCTAATTGGCGCCAATTACAAGTAGTTCCTGTGGTTTAACACTAAATGGTTTTCAATGATGATTTTACTGTGGTAACAGAATAATTGTGGAAACAGATTCAAAATGTAAACAATGAAAGGATATGGTTCAGATAAGGCCAGCAGCATCCATTGGATCCAAGCAGCCGCCTTTTCTTGTGATCATTGGTAGGACAGATATTTACTCAAGCGATTCTGTTATACTGGGCCCCATATCCATACTGCTCAGATATTGGTCTGTAGCAAAAACTTACCAACAAAGTATTCATTCAATCTGTATTCCCTGATCCCATGAATTACCAGTTGTTACATTCACTCTAACCAACACAGGTTTTTCACTTACATGTTAGTCAATGATCAACCAGTTTTGCCAAGGAGACGATCTGTCCACATTTCATTGCCTTGAATATTTACAATTACATACTAAGTTAGATTGAATAAAGACACATGCCTATGTAGTTCAACCTGTTAAACTATATATAACCTGCTTAACTGCTAGTTGATCCAGAGGACACTTTAGCTAGTATGTCCCTATTGGTTGGCTTCACCCAACGTTCTTATAACCAATGAACCCTGTCCATCCTTTATTCTGCATGTCACTATAAGTCTACTGTTGACCTCATGTATGACATCAATGGGCTTCCCTAGCATCCTCATCCTCGTCAAATGTGTAACGGGGCAATTAATGCCTAACCAGATGGTCTTCAACTGATTGTGTAGTACATAGATTCTTCAGAGCACTTGCTACTGTGGAACCAAGTAACTTAAGCTAGCTATATATGATAGGAAAACCAATTGTCTTTAGCAGATTGGTTTTGACTACTATGGGCCTAGAATAACATGGCAATTAAAGCAGCACTAGAAGACACAGTAGGGCAACATGGTATCACCGGGTATGATGAGGACAGAAGGACAAAATGGTGACAGCAAGGCAATATGGAAACAAGATGGTGTCAGTAGGGCAAGATAACAACAGTAGGTTGGCTGGTATCAGTTCAGTCAGTCAAGTTTGTGAAAGTAGTATATAATGGTGAGTGAATGAAAAGTTGGTGAGTATGAGAATATGGTGACAGTAGAGCTGGAAGGTATCAGAAGGGCAAGATGGCAACAGGGCAAGATGACAGTTGGACAGGTTGGTACATGTAGGGGAGATTGTGACAGTAGGATATGATGGCGATAGTACGACAAGATGTTGACAGTAGGGCTAGATGGTGACAGTTAGACATGGTCTAGGCAGTTGGGCAAGTCCAACCTGTATCCATTTAGTTGTTTTTGAAGTATAATTGATACTCCTGACACAAATAATGAGTTTGAACCAGTGAATGAAAAGTTGGTGAGTATATGAGAATATGGTGACAGTAGAGCTGGAAGGTATCAAGTATGGCACGATAGCAACAGTGGAACAAAATAGTATCAGTAGGGCAAGATGACAGTTGGACAGGTTGGTATTTGTAGGGGAGATTGTGACAGTAGGATATGATGGCGGAAGTTCGACAAGATGTTGACAGTAGGGCTAGATGGTGACAGACGTGGTCTAGGCAGTAGGGCAAATCAAACCTGTATCCATTTAGTTGTTTTTGAAGTATAATTGATACTCCTGACACAAATAATGAGTTTGAAACATGTCTTTATTGTCCCGGATTAAAACACTTATACCCCTATATATAAAATGTAATTAGTTATTTTTATAGGATCATGCATTGTATGTATTGCGTAGTATTTTACTCTATAGGCTAACAGAGACATTTCTTTTGTGCTTGTCATTTCTAGTGAGAAACCTGGGGCTTCCCCCTTTACAATGGAGACTTTGTAATGATATATGAACTAGACTCATAAGTGGGATTTTTGCAGACTTACCATAATGTTCCGAAATATTATAGATCAAGGCACTGAACTGTGAGAGCCTCCTGGGAAGGTAATACAAGAGAGGAAATTGCTATAATTAACCTACGCTTTTTACTAAAAGTTCAGTAATTTAAGTCATTTGTGTACCCCCAGCTATTTATGTGATTGTGATGTTGTGTTGCAAGTTCCAAGACGCAGACTTTAACATCAAATAATAAGAAAACACAAATATGAATTGTAAAGAAGATTGAAATGCAATTATTTTGTATTAAAATAGCCTTTTTATGATATTTCACACGTTTTTTTCCTAATGACCTACATTGTTTGATTGCAGATCTTGTCTTCTGCATGTGGCTAGAGGAGAATAATCACTGTTAACCATTATATGTATCTGGAAGATTGCTTCCATTTCCAGGCTACTAATGGAAAATTAATATTAGGACTGAGAATGGAGTAAGGAAATGGTCAGATATAAAGCTTTAGTGCTCCATGAAAGGAGAACTGCAGCCTACACTGCCCATAGCCTTAAAGGACAAGAAAAGTCTAAAATAGAATAAGGCTAGAAATGCTGTATTTTGTATACTAAACATAAGCATGAACTTACTGCACCACAAGCCTAATCAAACAAATGATTTATGCTTTCAAAGTTGGCCACCGGGGGCTGTCATCTTGTAACTTTGTTAAACATCTTGACCTGACCCTGACCCTGCACATGCTCAGTGTGGTCTGTGCTGCTTAGGGATCGTCATAAACAAAGCTGCTTGAATTCTGCATGGCTGGGAAGTAAGGCGGGGGCTCCCCCTGCTGTTCATAAGTATGATTGTTTCCCTGCAGAGCAGTTAGGGACTGTCTGACAATTCCTATACACAACAGTAAAGGAAGGGAGAATTTCACTGCATACAGTCAGGTTTCTTATAAAAACTGTACACATTTTTTAATTAAAGTATATCGGAAAAAGGTTTATTTTTCATTAAAGAATGTAAAAATGGAATTTTATTGTTTTGCCTTTCCTTCTCCTTTAAAGGTACATGTATAGGACCTGTTATACAGATTGCTTGGGACCTAGGGTTATTACAGAGAAAAAATAAATAATGTTTAAACATTTAGAATTAATCCATTATTTCTTTTTTCTCTGTAATAATAAAACAGTCGCTTGTACTTGATTCCAACCAAGATAGAATTCATCATCACTGGAAGCAATACCAGCTTTTTGGGTTTATTTAATGTTTATATGATTTTCTAGTAGACTTAAGGTATGAAGATCCAAATTACATTATCCAGAAAACCCCACGTCTTGAGCATTCTGGATAGCAGGTCCGATACCTGCACAAGGTACTGTTTTATAATTACAGAGAAAAATAATATTTAAAAAAAAAAATTGGATTATTTGGACAAAATAGGAGACAGCCTTTGCGTAATTTGGAGCTTTCTGTATAATAGGTCTCTGGATAAAGAAACCCATACCTGAATTATCAGTAGTAAATCCAATCGGGATCATTTATGTTGGGGAAGGCAGGGTGCAATGTTAAGAAATGCGTGCAATACACCATGCTTCTGTACTTTACACCTTGCCTATAGGATTCCAGGAATCCTGAGACCTAAGACCATATGTTGAACATCTGAATTTACGAAAGGTGTAAAGCTCAGTTGGACTCCAGTCTAAAGTGCTCTCTGATTGAGCACTAAACTAAACTGTCCATTCTTCCACCCCTAGTGCTCTTGTCCCAGTAAATGACCCATAACCGGTATAGAAGGTTTCCCCATGGCTTTAAGTACCAGCATTATAGTAGACTGACCTTGATTTAATATGGATCTAAAGGTGATCATTTATGGCTAATAACAGCTGGCTAGCATAGGGGGCTCACCACAAGCCTGATAACTTGCTGATAATTGGACATCCGTTGAATAGTTTTGGAGGTTTGGACAAGGAGCACATGTTGACGTGGTCCTTGTCCAACAGACATAGGTGCTAGTGATTCATGGCGTATTTCCGCATTTCGTTGCCGACGAAATAATGTGCGAAATTGCAGCAAAAAATTGCCAACTTCACAATTTTTTCGCGCCGCCGACAATTCCGACGCTGGCGACAATTCCAATGCTGACGACAATTAATAGGCGCCCATTGACTTTAATGTGCTTCCAAATTGCCGCCGGCATCAAAAAAATTGACGCGGGCTTAAAATTCAGGTTTTGTGAATTTGTCGCTGTTCTATGAATTAAGCGGGAAATTCCTAAACTTTTCAGCGAAACTGGACAAATTCGCCCATCACTAATATGGGCTGATTTATAAACTTTGCGCAGGGCAGAATGATTGGCACATTCGTGAAAAAATTTGACCTGCGCCTAGTTATATTTATAAAGCTGGATAAGAGTGGTGTACTTAGTGCAAACAGAGTTGCAATTTTTTTTCACACTGCGAATGTTCAAAACAGCCTTTTAAATATGCAATTTGTGAATACTCTGCACCTGAGTTACGTCACATTGGTGGAGAAAATATTCCCAAAACAGTTTTGCAAATTGCGAATTTAAGCTATTTTTGCGCACAATAACCTCGCACACTGACCAAACACCCGTCTCATTTGCGAAAGTTTATTCACAATGCAAATTCACAAAAACCGGAAAGACGGGCACAGCAGTGCAATATTTTAGCGTTCAGGAAAAAACATGGGCGATACAATCATTTGCAAATAAATATGCGCTGAGCAAACTTTATAAATGCCCCCCAAAGACTCTGGATGATACCATGGATGGCACTAGGGTCAATCATTGCAACATCATCAACATGCTTGACAGTTAAGGAGCCGTTACCTAGTAACTGTAGTCAGCGCCAGATTTCATTGACGGCCGCCCCTAGGCCACGCGGTCCGACCAGGCGGCCGCGCGGTCCTAGCGCCCACCTCACCTCCCCAACGCGCCGGCGAAAAAACGACGGCACAGCTGCTGTAATTGAATGGGGACGCACACGTCCCCATAATGCGGTTGGGCGGCATGCCGCCCCTATTTTTTTGCCGCCCTAGGCCCGGGCCTATGCGGCCTTGCCGCAAATCCGGGCCTGACTGTAGTTACTCGTTCTCTGCACTTCCACATGGTTGCCAATGTGTCCATCTTGCCCCTTCTGATGATGAACCTACTGAGGCTGGGGAACACCAAAGCTACTGCCACCCCGGGCCTGCTGGTAGCTCCAGGGTTCCCACAGAATAAAATATACTGTAAATGCTGCCTTGAACACCTGCACCTTAAGTGATACAACCCCTGCTCTGATAATACTAGAAGAAACTTGTATCACAACCCCATTGCAACTGCGTTAGTGATGTGTGGGTCAGGGTTTCCCAGACCCGCACCCGACCCTAACCCGCCTTGCTATAACCTGCGCCCACCCGCACCCCTTCCGGGGGTCCTTTTATAGACCCGCACCGACCCGCCTCGCCGATGATGTCACAAAAGGGGCGGGGCGAGCAGACGTGAGACTATAAAACCGGAACCCGGAAGTCGGATGCATCCCGCGAGGAGCATTGTGAGGTTGACCCAAACCCGCCCGACCTAGGGGTAAACCCACGGGTTCCGCGGGTATCGGGTCGGCCCGCACATCACTAAACTGCGTCCATATTGACACATGAGGATCTTGCAGCACTGCTGCAATTATGCTGAAATTCTTGGAAAAATCTTATATCATTTGTTTTAAGAAACAATAAAATTTGCATTCAAAATTGAATTTTGCACACAGCACTTACATTGGCAATCGCCCCCGAAGATCGAGGGTTTCAAAAAAGAGAAAATATCAGCTTGCTGTTTGACTGAAGAAATAGTACCCTCTATTTTCCAGGGGTAACAATTGTCGCCCATAATATACTGGACCTGCTGTTCATTTTCTCGACATAAACATATATTTTGTTTGCCTTTAAGATGTTCGTGCCTGTGGATGTGAAGCTTAGATGTAGGTTCTTCAGAAACGTGAATAAGCTAAAATAGTGTATCTCCTGTTTGTGGGAGGCAGTTACTACACACAGACTTTACTCTATTACACAGCGTTGCCTTCTGTCTGTAAATCTTCCATGTCCTGGCATCGGCAACACTCCCGAAAGACTGATTCAATTAATATGTGATTCCTGGCCTTCTCCAGTGTTTATTCTGTGTGAATTATTTCATGCCCATTTTGGCAGGAGGCAAGTTATTGCGATAGAGCCCCGTCTTTTTTGCCTTTCTTCTTCTTCTCTCCCATTGAATTCACCCTGGGAAGTCAAGGGTGGCATAAATACATTACAAATGAATATGGTACCCGGATGCATGACTCCTCTGTGCCTTTCTGGGTATATTAAAATGAATCTATTTTTTCACAACGATATGCAAGAAAAGTCCCTAAAAACCCCACACAACCCTCTCCAATGGACTGATGTTTTCTAGAATAAAACAGAAGCCCTACCCAAGCTCTACAAAGTAGGCTCCGCTCCAGTGGGAATAATCTTGGGCAATGTCAATCTCCTTGCTGTTATCTACCATAGAAACATTACTGTGCAGCTTTTACTTGCAGATATTACACTGTAATAAAACAGCACAAGGGCAGCCGTATGGGATCATTTCCCAAGGGACCCTAAGGTGCAAGTTTGTGTATGGTGCTCTAAAGAGATTGTGCTTTTTCGGTCTTTGGAACTAAGAGAAATATGTTGAATATGTCCTTCAGTGATGGGCTAAGAACAGAATACTGAGTGTATTTAGAGACAGCAGCATTATTATTGGAGGATGCTATTGCATAACATTTATCAGACTGCTGGCATTGGAGTTGGTGCAAAACTTGAATGGGTCGTTAACTAAGTGCAATACAGGGTGGAAAGTGGAAAGCTGGCCACACACGAAGAGATCCGATCATCTGGCGACGTTGCCAAACGAGCTGATCTTTCCCCGATATGCCCACCAATGGCAGGGCTATATTGGGGTAATCCGAACATTCAGCCCTTAGGGCCAAATGATCGGAATACATCGAGGAGCAATGGGCTACGACGCGTCACCTTCCCGATCGATATTGTGGCCAGATATCGATTGGGAAGACCCGTCGGAAGCCCCCATACACGGCAAGATAAGCTGCCTAATTGGTCTAAAGGATCGATGTCGGCAGGTTTATCTGCCCGTATAAGGAATGGTCCTCAATCTGTCATGTTTTTAGCACTTTCCTGAATTTCCCCAGGACTTGTAGTGTATAGACTTGAGTGTGCCCAATGAAAACAAAGTGACTGGCAGCACTGTATTCATGATGGGTGAGCAAGTATTGACACTTAAGTATCCACCTCCCGTCACCTAACTTGTGTGTCAGACATACAAGTCAGGGATTGCCTGTGGGTGCCCTGTGCTTACTGTCTGTCTACTCTGTACTCTAGTATGAGATTTCCAGCATGCCCCGAGGTCAGTGAACATGTTGCTCCCAGACAGTGGCCTCAAAGCAAGGGCTTATTTTTTAAAGAAGAAACAAACCCCTTATTAAAAGAAAACCCTATTCCCCTACCCCACATCGACTCCCCTCTCTCCTCACCCCCAGCCTAGCTGCTACCCCAGGCAAATGCCCCTGACCCGGAAGATGGCTGCCGTGAACTCTGATCCCTGAATCTGCACCGAGGGGTAAGTAAAAAGTTAGGGGCATTTGCCCGGGGTAGCAGCTAGGCTGGGGGTGAGGAGAGAGGGGAGTCGATGTGGGGTAGGGGAATAGGTTTTTTTAAAAAATAATGGTTTGATTACGTTTAAGTATATTTAGGCTTGGAGGAAAGTTTTGGTTGCCTAAAAACAGGTGTACTGCCAAACATACCCTCCTGTAGGCTGCAAGTCCATACAGGGGCTACCAATAGCCAATCACACCCCTTATTTGGCACCCCAGGAACATTTTTAATGCTTATGTTGCTCCCCAAACTTTTGTTTACATTAGAATGTGGCCAGCGCCGATTCAGGGGAAAACGTCGCCTGAGGCGGCTCCTGCAATGCCGCCCCCCTCCCCGGTTTACCAGTCGGGAGGGGAGGCAGGAACTCTAATGCGGAGAGCGCAATTGTGCTCTCTCGCATTAGTAAAGCCGAATTTCCGGTTTAAAAAATGGAAATTCGGCTCTTAAAGGTACCAGGAGCGGCTTTTTGCCTCTCCGGCGTGCCGTCTGAGGTGAGTTTCTCAACTCGCCTCGTTGGCGGCACGCCCCTGAATGTGGCTCACAGCTAACAAAAAAGTTGGGGACTCCTGTCCTTGGTGCATATGGGAATTAGACCCAAGTGCTCTTTCAATAACCCCAAGGGGTGATCTTTTGTACCCTTAGGGCTTACATCTGGACTCATATATTGGCTAGTTTTTTTTTTTTTTAAAAATCCAGCGTTGGTGCTGCTCTTATGCTTTATATAATTCAGGGGATTGTCATTCTGGAACATGAATGTCATTCAGCAATAACACAGCAGTATAAAGTTTATGTCCCCTTTAAATACACTGTGATATATAGTGGGATCTGGCATCCAGTTTACATTTTTTCTACTTGTTTATATTATTTATTCAGATTTCTGCCCCCTGCCTTGCGTTCCACTTAAACGGTTGTTTTTAGAAGAAACCCCCTCAAACAGGGCCACAAACACGCAAACTGATTTGCCCACTCTCCCAATTTAGTGCTGCCGTCTAGTATTTTTGACTCTGTTTTTTCTTCCTTTTTCTCAATGAGAAATGCACTGCTTCTTAAATAAACATGATTATAGCCTGCCTGGATGTACAGTTTAATTCAATTGCTAAAAATAAATAGGAGAGACGTCAATTAGATCAAGACTGCACAACAATTTAAATTCTAATTGGCTTGTGGTTATTCCACATCTGGGAATTTAACCCAGACAGGACGGATGCTTGGGATCACATGCACCTTCTACAGGGAGACGATCAGATGGGATCCTGCTACTCTACGTTGGAATATAAATGTGTATTATTTACATTCATGTTTTCAGCTCATACATGGGGCCCCAGAGAAAAATATGTACATTATCCCTTATAATACATGAGTGATACTCAGAGTTCCCTGTACAACTCAGCCTGCAGCCTTGTGCCTTTATATGGTCACAGAACAACCCCTCAGTGACTTCTAATATCCTTATCATTTACATTAGGGGGTACATTATCCCTTATAATACATGAGCGATACTCCGAGTTCCCTGTATAACTCAGCCTGCTGCCTTTATATGGTCACAGAACAACCCCTCAGTGACTTCTAATATCCTTATCATTTACAGTAGGGGGTACATTATCCTTATAATAAATGAGTGATACTCAGAGTTCCCTGTATAACTCAGCCTGCAGCCTTGTGTCTTTATATGGTCACAGAACAACCCCTCAGTGACTTCTAATATCCTTATAATTTACAGTAGGGGGTACATTATCCCTTATAATACATGAGTGATACTCAGAGTTCCCTGTATAACTCAGCCTGCAGCCTTGTGCCTTTATATGGTCACAGAACAACCCCTCAGTGACTTCTAATATCCTTATCATTTACAGTAGGGGGTACATTTTCCCTTATAATACATGAGTGATACTCAGAGTTCCCTGTATAACTCAGCCTGCAGCCTTGTGCCTTTATATGGTCACAGAACAACCCCTCAGTGACTTATTGTAGAATTTGTTTGCACCAATTTAACTTCATAACTGTTTAGGGATCTGGTGGAACTTTCCAGATAAAGGTGGTGAGCGCAGTTCAGGCAATGAAAGTGTTAAAAAACACACACAATGGTACAAGTGTTCAGGTTCTTTGTGTCTTGGACAGAGAAAAAGATGATGTCACCTGCACAATCCAATAACCCCCGCAGAACTAAATAAGCTTTTTCTTCATAGGTATATTTTGAGTTTGCACCTAGAAATCTTTTCTGTTTTAAAGGGGAAATGAAACACTTTGCACTTCCAATGCAAACTCATGAAATGATTCCTCCCAGTCAACTCATTTGTATTTGTTATAGCGCAGTACAAGTATGCAACCTGTTATCCAGAATGCTTGGGACATGGGGTTTTCTGCATAACGGATCTTTCCATAATTTGGGTCGTCATACCATACTCTACTAGAAAATCATGAAAACATTAAATAAACCCAATAGGCTGGTTTTGCGTCCAATAAGGATTAATTATATCTTAGTTGGATCAAGTACAAGCTACTGTTTTATTATTATAGAGAAAAGGAAATCATTTTTAAAAAAGTTAATTATTTAGATAAAATTAAGTCTATGGGAGACGGACATTCCGTAATTCGGAGCTTTCTGAATAACGGGTTTCCAGATAACGGATCCCATACCTAACATCTAGTAAATGGGACTTTTGTTGAAGGGCCATTAACAACAAGAAATTAAGATGTGACATTAAGGGGCCGATTCACTAACTTCGAGTGAAGGATTCAAAGGTAAAAAACTTCGAATTTCGAAGTTTTATTTTCGCTACTTTGACCATCGAATGGGCTACTTCGACTACGACTACGTCTTCAAATCGAAGGATTCGAAGTAAAAATCGTTCGACTATTCGACCATTCGATACTGTCTCTTTAAAAAAAACTTCGACCCCCTAGTTCGCCATCTAAAAGCTACCGAAGTCAATGTTAGGAAGGTCCCCATAGGCTTGGCTAACTGTTTTTTGATCGAAGGATATTCCTTCCATCGTTGGGTTAAAATCCTTCGAATTGTTCGATTCGAAGGATTTTATCGTTCGATCGAATGAATTATCCTTCGATCTTTCGATCGAACTATCTGTGCTAAATCCTTCGACTTCGATATTCGAAGTTGAAGGATTTTAATTCCTAGTCGAATATCGAGGGTTAATTAACCCTCGATATTCGACCCATAGTGAATCGGCAGAAGCATGTGGTTACCTCTTCTAATTATTACAATTGGTTATTCCAGCCACACCCATCATTGCATTTACCTATTCCTTTACTATAGAACAATCCATATTTTACTATTCTTTTATTATTATAAAGTATTAAGTCAAAATTGGGCTTTTCTTTATTGAACTTCCTTCCACCTCTTTCTTAATAAACAGGATTATTTGTTCAGCGTTTCCAAATCTTCCTTTGAACAAACAAAGCCTAAGCCAAACCATTGAGCTACTCATCATCAGGGGCTTCTCAGTGAACTTTTGATTTGTTTTCTCCGCTCTTTGGGACCAGGAAGTTACAAGCAATAAAATAAAACTTCATATTTTTAGACAGTGTATAAACATTTCTTTATTAAAACTACGAGGCAAAAAGTATGCTCTTCAATGCAAGCCCCATTCATTGAGTTTGTGTTGAAAAGGTTGGTTAACTGTTCCTTTAAAGGGATTGTTCTGCTTTCAATCAACTTTTAGGGGCAGATTTACTAAATTCGAGTGAAGGGTTCGAATTAAAAAACTTCGAATTTCGAAGTTTTTTTTGGGCTACTTCGACCATTGAATGGGCTACTTCGACCTTCGACTACGACTATCGAACGATTCGAACTAAAAATCATTCGACTATTCGACCATTCGATAGTCGAAGTACTGTCTCTTTAAAAAAAAATTCGACCCCCTAGTTCGGCAGCTAAAAGCTACCGAACTCAATGTTAGCCTATGGGGAAGGTCCCCATAGGCTTGCCTAAGTTTTTTTCATCGAAGGATATTCCTTCGATCGTTGGATTAAAATCCTTTGAATCGTTTGATTCGAAGGATTTAATCGTTCGATCGAATGAATAATCCTCGAATTTCCTGCGCTAAATCCTTCGAATTTGATATTCGAATGCGAAGGATTTAAATTCCTAGTCGAATATCGAGGGTTAATTAACCCTCGATATTCGACCCATAGTAAATCTGCCCCTTAGTATGATGTAGAGAGTGATATTCTGAAATAATTTGCAATTGGTTTTCACTTTTTTATTATTTGTGTTTTTTTTTTAGTTATTTATCTTTGTTATTAATCAGTGTGCAATTCCAGCAGTTTGGTTGCTAGGGTCCAAACTACCCTAGCAACCAACAGAGCCAGGCGCCCTAAGCAACCTGGCCGGTCGTGGCCCAACTGGTAGCAATCATTTGCAAACTGTCTGGGTGAAAACCAAACTGGGGGTACCCTAGTGACCCCCATTTGAAAGCTGAAAAGTACCATAAGAAAAAGGCAAAGAATTAAAAAAAAAACTATAATAAATAAATAATGAAGACTGAGGGAAAAGTTGCTTAGAATTGGCCATTCTATAACCTTCTAAAAGTGAATTTAAAGGTGAACCACCACTTTAAAGTAAGAATTTGAAGAGAAAAGTTGACTTACTTATGAGAGGAACCCCTGTAAATGTAATTGCCTTTGGGTGAGGAGTTATTCTCGGAATAAATGAAAGGAAGCACAAGGGAAATGATGTAAAACTCAAGTACCCTCATGGCTGGAAAGAATCTTAAAAGGGACTGAAACATAAGTGACGATTAGGAGACAGTCTTGCTCTTCTCTGCTGGACATCTCCCATGACCATTGAAAGTTAAATGGAATTGTTTGATGTGGCACCAACTTGCACTTACAGCAAATCCATGAGGGCTCATTGCCTACCCGCAACTGTAGCAGTTGTTGAACTGAAGTCATTCAATAAAGGTACCTTCTTCCAAGGAAGCTCCTTGTTCCTCTACATAGTTGGCACTTGTGAATCTGTCCTGCTTTGCTGAAAAATTTGCTTTATTAACCATATTAATATAAACAACATGTAAATATTATTCCACATAAGGCATTAAATTAGTCATTTTCTCCGTTGTTTGTTTTATATCAGTTAAGACCTTCCTTTTGATGTTTTAGCGATGCTCTTGCTCAATCCAAGGTGGAGCAGGGGAGGTTTTAAATGGTTTTAGGACAAGGCTGTAACTAAAAATGACCAGACTCCATAGTGAGATGTTTGTGAGGTCATAAAAAATAAATTGGGATGCATGGAGATTTGGTCAGACTGTAGGGAAGAAGATGTTCTGTATCAAAACATAATCTGTACTTTGTAATTGAGTGTTGGACAAAATATTTCCATGTGCTCTATGTGCTTCTGGGACTCTAAGCAGTACCAGAGTCTATTGTTTCTATCTCTACATTGCCTTCGTTTATAGTAGGGATGCACCGGATCCACTTTTTTGGATTTGGCCGAACCCCCGAATCCTTCACGAAGGATTCGGACGAATGCCGAATCCGAACCCTAATTTGCATATGCAAATTAGGGATGGGAAGGGGAAAACATTTTATACTAGGGATGCACCGAATCCACTTTTTTGGATTCGGCCGAACCCCCGAATCCTTCACGAAGGATTCAGCCGAATACCGAACCAAATACCGAGCCTAATCTGAATCCTGCTGAAAAAGGCTGAATCCTGGCCGAATTCCGAACCGAATCCTGGATTCGGTGCATCCCTATTTTTCACTTCCTTGTTTTCTGACAAAAAGTCACGCAATTTCCCTCCCTGCCCCTAATCTGCATATGCAAATTAGGATTCGGTTCGGCCGGGCAGAAGGATTCGCCCGAATCCGAATCATGCTGAAAAAGGCCGAATCCTGGCCGAATCCCGAACCGAATCCTGGATTCGGTGCATCCCTAGTTAATAGTTCACTTAGTCCACCCACTTTCCTGGCACCACCAGGAGCTGTAGTCCAACAGCACCTGTTTTGCAGGTTTGACATCCCTTAGATTTGGTTCCCAGCCTTCTTGTAATATCTTTGTTTCCCAAAAGATTGTCGCATGAAAAATTGGAATTTTTTGGATTTGACACCCGAAAAGTTCAAGTATAAAAGTACTATTTTATTATTACAGAGAAAAAGGTAATCATTTTGTAAAATTGGAATTATTTGGATAAACAGATATCTATGGGAGGTGGCTTTGCCATAATTTGGAGCTTTCTGGATAACAGATTTCCAGATAACAGATCCCAAACCAGTATAGAGATTCCATCATCCACCTGGAAGTAACTACAACGACAGTATAGATTGATGTGTCTTTATGAACCTGATAACCCATATTGTCGACATGCTTTGACTCACTTCCAAAGGCCTATTGATAGTGATCTAGTGATCACTAGGCTTATTTCACCAAAGGTTGGCTTGGTGAGACCTGGGAGACTTCTTTTTGCCGCTACTCTCCTTTTGATATCTTCTTGAAGGCATCTTTGTCATAGGTCCAAATCCAGCAAATCTATAGTGGCATATCTGGGATAATAGACTGAAACCTCTAAAGACTTAGGGGCCGATTCATGAAGCTCTAGTGAAGGATTCGAATTAAAAAAACGTCGAATTTCGAAGTGTTTTTTGGGCTACTTCGACCATCGAATGGGCTACTTCGACCTTCGACTACTACTTCGACTTCGAATCGAACGATTCGAACTAAAAATCGTTCGAAGTACTGTCTCTTTAAGAAAAGCTTCGACCCCCTACTTCGGCAGCTAAAAGCTACCGAAGTCAATGTTAACCTATGGGGAAGGTCCCCATAGGCTTGCCTGAGATTTTTTGATCAAAGGATATTCCTTCGATAGTTGGATTAAAATCCTTCGAATCGTTCGATTCGAAGAATTTAATCGTTCAATCGAATGAAAATTCCTTCGATCGATCGATCGCAGGATTTGCGCTAAATCGTTCGACTTCGATATTCGAAGTGGAACGATTTTAGTTCCTAGTCGAATATCGAGGGTTAATTAACCCTCGATATTCGACCCATAGTGAATCGGCCCCTAAAAGTTATAACCTTTGTTTAAAGGAAAAGTATACCCCCAAAATGAACACTTAAGCAACAGATTTGTTTATTTCAAATTGAATGACATATTAAAGAATCTCACCAAACTGGAATATATATTTACATAAATATTGCCCTTTTACATCTCTTGCCTTGAACCACCATTTCGTGACTCTATCTGTGCTGCCTCAGAGATCACCTGACCAGAAATACTACAACACTAAGGGGCAGATGTATCAAGGGTCGAATATCGAGGGTTAATTAACCCTCGATATTCGACTAGGAATTGAAATCCTTTGACTTCAAATATCGAAGTCGAAGGATTTAGCGCAAATGCTACGATCGTACGATCGAAGGATTATTCCTTCGAACGAACGATTAAATCCTTCGAATCAAACGATTCGAAGGATTTTAATCCAACGATCGAAGGAATATCCTTCGATCAAAAAAAGTTAGGCAAGCCTATGGGGACCTTCCCCATAGGCTAACATTGACTTCGGTAGCTTTTAGCTGCCGAAGTAGGGGGTCGAAGTTTTTCTTAAAGAGACAGTACTTCGACTATCGAATGGACGAATAGTCGAACGTTTTTTCATTCGAATCCTTCGATTCGTAGTCGTAGTCGAAGGTCGAAGTAGCCCATTCGATGGTCGAAGTAACCCAAAAAATACTTCGAAATTCGAAGTTTTTTTACTTTGAATCCTTCACTCGAATTTAGTGAATCGGCCCCTTACTGTAACAGGAAGAAGTGAGGAAGCAAAAGGCAGAACTCTGTCTGTTAATTGGCTCATGTGACCTTACATGTGGTTTGTATGTGTGCACAGTGAATCGTACGATCTCAGGGGGTGGCCCTTATTTTTTAAAATGGCAATTTTCTATTTATGATTACCCAATGGCACATACTACTAAAAAACTATATTATTATGATAATGGTTCATTTACATGAAGCAGGGTTTTACACAGACATGAGCTGTTTTACTCAGTATCTTTTAATAAAGACCTACATTGTTTGGGGGGTATAGTTTTCCTTTAACATTTTAGCATACTTTCTGTTGTTGTTTTGATTACATGGAGACATGGAGATAAATGATGATGATGATGATGATGATGATGGAGATGTGAAGAAATAGATGAGTAAATGTAAGATGTGGTGATGTGCAGGACGGCTTGATACCCCTGGGACCTGCGGGTCAGACAAGTACAGGCAACCTCAGCACAACACTTGTGGGTCACGTGCTAGAGCGTGGTTGATCTTTTGTGATGTCTTTGACCGGGTGGGTCTATAAATGGAGGGGGGAAGTCAGTTGCGGCAGGGTTAAGGTCCCGCATATCACTAGTAAGAAGTAATGTAAAGTTTTTGGGTAGATGATATCGATTGGTGACAGATATATGTGCAGCAACTAATGATGGGCGAATTCTCGACGAATTCTCGCGTTTTGCCGCTGGTGAACAAATTTGGGAAACATCCAGGAAAATTGCGCCAGCAATCAAAAATGGACACCGGCATTCAAAACTAGACGCAGGCAGCATTTCGCAAATTTTTCCCCGTTTCGCGAATTCCGCAGGGAATTCGCAAATTTTTCGGCAAAGCAAAGACAAATTCGCCCATCACTGGCAGCAACCCCCAGTCTGATGTTGCCCTTGGTTAAAGAAAGTCTGTTATGCTACAAGGAAATAACATTTACAAAAGAATTTGATGGTGAAATGCTAAAAACCAAATTATGACAATATCATCCTAACTATAATTGGGGTATATTTATCAAAGAGTGAAGTTAATAGTGAAGTTCCGCCACTAGAGTGAAATTCCGCCACTCTCCATTCATTTCTATGGGATTTTTATAGGCGTATTTATCAAAGGGTGAACTTTCACTTTCACCCATTGATACATACGCCTTTCAAAATCCCATAGAAATGAATTGAGAGCTGCGGAATTTCACTCTAGTGGCGGAACTTCACTCTTTGATAAATTTACCCCTATATGTGACTTTTGTTTTTATTTTAGCAAATGTTTGGCCTACAAAAACTTTATGGGCTTACAAATCTATTTTATGTCCATAGTTATGGGTTAAAAGGTTGGCAATTGGTATTCTAGAATACAGGCTGAATTTTACATTTCATGACCACACTGAAAAATGAATATTCCGTAAATGAATTCTGTGTTGCGTTGTTGCTAATCTGATCCCTTACTTTGGCTTGCTACATTCTGTAGTTAAATCTAAAGGGAAATAATATTTACTCCCACTGTTCATGAAGTTGGTTTTAAAGTCAACAGTTTTTCTTTTAACTTAGACCACAAACTTGTCAACACGTGCCAAGAGGTTTTAGCATGTTCCATCTGATTTTCAACCAAACCCCAAAGGATTATGTGTTATTTTAAACCATTTTCTTACAAAACAGTTACTCGGTAGTTGTTCATAGCAGAAAAAAATTTGTTTTCTTATATAATCATTCTTATATAAGGAGCTTGTTTCTTTAAAATGTTATCAAAATATTACACCTCACATAGGCCTGATTTACAATTTAAGAAAATCGTGGCTAAAATGCAAACCAAATTCCAAACCTGGCAAAAATCTGTGCAAGTCAACAAGAGATTTTTCTCTCGAGTATTCTCAACATTCAAGCTTTATTATCTTCTGTGTTTTCTGACAATTGGGGGCCGATTCACGAATTTCGGGTGAAGGATTCGAATAAAAAAAAAATCGAATTTCGAAGTATTTTTTTGGGTACTTCGACCATCGAATTGGTTAAATTCGATCGAATTCGAACGATTCGAACGATTAGAAGTAAAAATCGTTCGACTATTCGACCATTCGATAGTCGAAGTACTGTCCCTTTAAAAAAAACTTCGACCCCCTACTTCAGCAGCTAAAAGCTACCGAAGTCAATGTTAGCCTATGGGGAAGGTCCCCATAGGCTTGCCTGTGATTTTTTGATCGAAGGATTTTCGTTCGATCGTTGGATTAAAATCCTTCGAATCGTTCGATCGAACGAAAAATCCTTCGATCGATCGATCGCAGGATTTGCGCAAAATCGTTCGACTTCGATATTCGACCCTTCGTGAATTAACCCTCGATATTCGACCCTTCGTGAATCGGCCCCTTGATGATTTAGGGGTCGATTCACAAAGGTTTGAATATCGAGGGTTAATTAACCCTCGATATTCGACTGGGAATTAAAATCCTTCGAATATCGAAGTCGAAGGATTTTAGCGCAAATAGTGTGATCGAACGATCGAATGATTATTCCTTCAATCGAACAATAAAATCCTTCGAATCGAACGATTTGAAAGATTTTAATCCAACGATCGAAGGAATATCCTTCGATCAAAAAAAGTTAGCCAAGCCTATGGGGACCTTCCCCATAGGCTAACATTGAGTTCGGTAGCTTTTAGATGGCGAACTAGGGGGTCGAAGTTTTTTCTTAAAGAGACAGTACTTCGACTATCGAATGGTCGAATGGTCGAATGATTTTTAGTTCGAATATTTCGATTCAAAGTCGTAGTCGAAGGTCGTAGTAGCCCATTCGATGGTCGAAGTAGCCCAATAAAAACTCTTCAAAATTTGAAGTTTTTTTACTTCGAATCCTTCACTCGAATTTAGTGAATCGGCCCTATAATGTGAAGTATTGTTTTTCTCCTGCAAATTAACTAGATCGGGTTCTCAATATAGAATTTTTCTAAAATATTCTAGCATTAGAGAAAAAATGTCATCAGAATTTCCTTTTTTTTTTACTCCCCCCCCCAATTCTAAAAATAACCTTACATATTAAAATGGTTAAAAACATACAGAATGAATCATGAAAAAAGGTAAATAGGTCCATCTATAACATACTAAAAGTAAATATAAAGTTAACAATCAACTTTACACTGACATCACTAGAATATAATTATTATAAATGAAGAAGTAATGTGCGAAAATGTCCCGTTTTGCTTTGTGAAAACGCATTGAAGTCAATAAGCATCAAAATAATTTTGATGCATCAATTTCAACTCCCTTGACCATTTTTATATGCGCTCCTATTTTGTCCAAATGCATTAAAGTCAATGGGCGTCTGAATAATTTTTACGCTTTTTTGACAAGTTTTATGTGTATGACTATTCTAATGCACGCCAACATTTTTTCAAATTTATTCACCCATCACTAATGAAGACTAAATTGGAATTCTGCTGTCTACAGTCAAAATATAACCGTTTTCTGAATGTCTCATATAGCACATGTTTGCCAGAAAGCTCTGAATTACAGAAAGGCCATTTCCCATAGAGTCAATTGTATCCAAATAATCCAAATTTGTACAAATGATTTCCATTTTCTGTGTAATAATAAAACAGTCGCTTGTACTTGATCCACAGTAAAATATAATTAATCCTTATTGGAAGCAAAACCAGCCTATTGGGTTTATTTAGTGTTAAATGAATTTCTAGTAAACTTAAGGTACTGTATGAAGATCCAAATTTTCCGTCGAAAAATTTGCAAAGCACGAATTTTGACCCTGGGGCAATTGTTTTTTGACAATTCCGACACCGGTGACAATCTGACACTCATTA
This sequence comes from Xenopus petersii, assembly GCA_038501925.1. NCBI lineage: Eukaryota > Metazoa > Chordata > Amphibia > Anura > Pipidae > Xenopus > Xenopus petersii. The sequence goes on from CM076685.1 coordinate 6,929,311, forward strand.
AAATCAATGGGCGTCGGTATTGTCGCCGGCATCAAAAAAATTTCGCAAATGTATTCGCCGGTGGCGAAACATGGAAATTCGAGCAAATTTGGGAAGCAGCTGAACCAAGTGGCAGGTCTTGCTTCATGTTTAACCAACATATAGGGGCCGATTCACGAAGGGTCGAATATCGAGGGTTAATTAACCCTCGATATTCGACTGGGAATTTAAATCCTTCGAATTCGAATATCGAATTCGAAGGATTTAGCGCTAAAAATTCGATCGATCGATCAAAGGATTTTTCATTCGATCGAATGATTAAATCCTTCGAATCGAACGATTCGAAGGATTTTAATAAAACGATCGAATGAATATCCTTCGATGAAAAAAACTTTAGCAAGCCTATGGGGACCTTCCCCATAGGCTAACATTGAGTTCGGTAGCTTTTAGCTGCCGAACTAGGGGATCAGTACTTCGACTATCGAATGGTCGAATAGTCGAACGATTTTTAATTCTAATCCTTCGAATCGTTCGAATTCGATCGAATTCGATCGAATTTAACCAATTTGATGGTCGAAGTACCCAAAAAATACTTCGAAATTCGAATTTTTTTTTATTCGAACCCTTCACTCGAATTTCGTGAATCGGCCCCCTGAGGTCATATTTGTGTTGCACAGACTGCCGATACCAAGGGGCAGATTTATCAAGGGTCGAATTTCGAATTGTAAAAAAATTCGAAATTCGACTAGGGAATAAAATGGAATAAAATCGAATAGCCAATTCGATCGAATTAACGTTCTATCGAATATTTGAATTGGCGAATATTCGATAGTCGAATAGGCGCTCGATCGAACATTCGATCGATTGATCGAACGTTCGATCGAAGGATTTTATTTTCGATCGAACGTTCGATTGAAGGATTTTCATTCGATCACAAACTTGGAAAAAAAGCCTATGGGACTCTCCCATAGGCTTTAATAGCAATTCGGTAGGTTTTATCTACCGAACTAGGGGGGTCGAATATTTTTTTTAGAGACATTTCTTCGACTATCGAATGGTCGAATAGTCGAACAATTCGACTATTCGATTTTGTTCGAATCGTTCGATCGTTCGAATTCAACTGTCGAATAAGCCAATTCGATGGTCGAAGTAGCCCAAAAATCATTCGAAATTCGAATTTTTTTTAATTCGAATTATTCACTCGAATTCACTCGAATTTAGTACATCTAAAAATGACTGGACTTCATAGTGAGATGTTTTTGGGGTCATAAAAAATAAATTGGGATGCATGGAGATTTGGTCAGACTGTAGGGAAGAAGATGTTCTGTATCAAAACATAATCTGTACTTTGTAATTGAGTGTTGGACAAAATATTTCCATATGCTCTATGCTTCTGGGCTCTAAGTAGTACTAGAATCTACTGTTTCAATCCCTACATTGCCTTCGTTAATAGTTCACTTAGTCCACCCACTTTTCTGGCACCACCAGGAGCTGTACATAGTTACATAGTTACATAGTTAAATTGGGTTGAAAAAAGACAAAGTCCATCAAGTTCAACCCCTCCAAATGAAAACCCAGCATCCATACATACACCCCTCTACTTTTAATTAAATTCTATATACCCATACTAACTATAGAGCTTAGTATCACAATAGCCTTTGATATTATGTCTGTCCAAAAAATCATCCAAGCCATTCTTAAAGGCATTAACTGAATCAGCCATCACAACATCACCCGGCAGTGCATTCCACAACCTCACTGTCCTGACTGTGAAGAACCCCCTACGTTGCTTCAAATGAAAGTTCTTTTCTTCTAGTCGAAAGGGGTGGCCTCTGGTACGGTGATCCTCTTTATGGGTAAAAAGGTCCCCTGCCATTTGTCTATAATGTCCTCTAATGTACTTGTAAAGTGTAATCATGTCCCCTCGCAAGCGCCTTTTTTCCAGAGAAAACAACCCCAACCTTGACAGTCTACCCTCATAATTTAAGTCTTCCGTCCCTCTAACCAATTTAGTTGCACGTCTCTGCACTCTCTCCAGCTCATTTATATCCCTCTTAAGGACTGGATTCCAAAACTGCACTGCATACTCCAGATGAGGCCTTACCAGGGACCTATAAAGAGGCATAATTATGTTTTCATCCCTTGAGTTAATGCCCTTTTTTATGCAAGACAGAACTTTATTTGCTTTAGTAGCCACAGAATGACACTGCCCAGAATTAGACAACGTGTTATCTACAAAGACCCCTAGATCCTTCTCATTTAAGGAAACTCCCAATACACTGCCATTTAGTGTATAACTTGCATTTATATTATTTTTGCCAAAGTGCATAACCTTGCATTTATCAACATTGAACCTCATTTTCCAGTTTTCTGCCCAGTTTTCCAGTTTAGACAAATCACTGTGCAAAGTGGCAGCATCCTGCATGGAACCTATAGTTCTGCACAATTTAGTATCATCTGCAAAAATAGAAACAGTACTTTCAATGCCCACCTCCAGGTCATTAATAAACAAGTTGAAAAGCAAGGGACCTAGTACAGAGCCCTGCGGTACTCCACTAACAACATTGGTCCAATTAGAAAATGTTCCATTTACCACCACTCTTTGTAGTCTATCTTTTAGCCAGTTCTCTATCCAAGTACAAATACTATGTTCCAGGCCAACATTCCTTAATTTAACCAGTAACCTTTTGTGTGGCACTGTATCAAATGCTTTAGCAAAATCTAAGTAAATCACATCCACTGCCATCCCAGAATCGAGGTGTCTGTAGTCCAACAGCAGATGATTTGACATCCCTTAGATTTGGTTCCCAGCATTCTTTTAATATCTTTGTTCCCCAAAATTCACGATTGACATTATGGGGGTTATATATCAAAATCCGAAAAGTTCTTCTGAAAACTACTCTGACCAAATCTCCATGGACTTTTTTCCCTGTTTATCAATACATTTCTCGGAAAATTTCTTGTGCTGGAAAAAAAATTGCCAAAATTGCGAAAAATTGCAAAGTGCAATTTTTTCTAAAATGTCGTGGAAAACCTCAGACATTTTCAGATTTGTTGCCGAAAACTACAAAATCTTTGGATTATTGAACAAAACACAACTCGGATCAGGATATCAACGGGACATCGGCCATTGACTTTGACGTGTCAAGCAGGTCTGAGTTGGAGTACTTTTTTATTCAGAATTTTAACACCATCCGGGTTTAATAAATCACAAAAAATTCAAGGTTTTTTTCTCTTCAAAGTCCGACCAGAAAAAAATGGACTTTATAAATAATCCCCTATGTGTATGGGTTTCTTCTACACGCCAAAAACAAACAACCGGGTAAATTGGCCATAGTGGGCATCAATGTAATAGAGCCTTTAGACTGTAAGCTTCATGGGCACTGTAAGCTTCTTTGTAGGAGCAGTATAGAATATATTGGTAATTTAGAAATAAAGAATATGCATAAAACTAACCCTGACTCTGATCACTATGCCCAAAAAGGTTTCAGTATAAGTCTTCTATCCATTGAGTCAAACAAAATCCCTGTCTATTCAGGGATCTCTAAGATAAAGAAGACCTCAATCAGGGCCTGTGTCAAAGTTCAGTCCTGACTCCCATCACTTTGTAGATAAATGATGCTTTTACTTTTGCTAAATCCTAAGCGTTTGAAGGTGAGAGATATCTCTTTATTCCAATGAGTGCACTCTTGAACCTAGGATTAATACCCATACTGTATCTAATTGTTACCACTTAAAGTTGCAGATAAGACAGCTGGGAATGGCCTTTCTCTGCTGAAAGATGGATGAGAAGCAGTTCACAGACAATTTCCAGGTCACTGACTTGAGAATGCTTCTGTCTTATGCTTATCAGCAATTTAATCTCTCATTTTCCTCTCATAAAAACCTATGTTCTATATAAGGTTTACGCAGACTTAACATAATATAGAATCAGTCTAAGATATACCCAAACTGCAGCAAAGTCTTAAATATTTATATCATTTTTATGGGAGCCATTATCCTGAGACCCATTATTCAGGAAGGGCATCTCCTATAGACTCAATTTTAAATAATTCTGATTTATTCAATGTATTTTCTTTTTCTCTGTAATAATAAAACAGAGCCTTGTACTTGCACCAAACTTAGATATAATTAATCCTTATTGGAGGCAAAACAATCCTATTGGGTTTACTTAATGATTTTTTAGACTTATAGTATGATCCAAATTACAGAAAGACCCCTTATCCGGAAACCCTCCCAGAATAATAATACGAATAAAAAAGGTGAACACTTAAAGCAAAGAAAATAGATATTTTGCATTACATAATCTTTTTTTTTAATAAATTTTTCTTGCTAAAATAGACTCCATTTTTATATTATATATATATATATAGATAATAAATTATATTACACATAATAATACAGTTATGAGATCCATTATACCGAAAGCTTAGAATTACGGAATGGCCATCTCCCGTAGACTCCATTTTTTCCCCAAATAATCCAAATATTCTATCTACAATAAAACAGTAGCTTGTACTTGATCCCAAATAAGAAATAATTAAAATTTATTGGAAGCAAACCAGCCTATTCGGTTTATTTAATGTTTACATGATTTTTTAGGAGACTAAGGGCAAAGACACACACTCAGATTCGGGGAGATTTAGTCACCAGGCGATAAATTGGCTTTTCTTCTGGCGACTAATCTCCACAAACTGCCCTTCCGCCAGCTAGAATGTAAATCATCGACGGGATGGCACTCGGAGTGCTTAGTTTTCCGAAGTCGCCTGATGTTGCTTCACGAGGAAACTTTGGGCGACTTCGGAAAACTAAGCACTCCGAGTGCCATCCCACCACTCAATCTCCCCGACTCTGAGCATGTGTCTCTGCCCTTAAGGTATAAAGATCCAAATTATAGAAAGATCCATTATTCAAAAAACCCCAGGTCATGAGCATTCTGGATAACAGGTCCTATACCTGTGTGTGTGTATGTATATATATATATATATATATATATATATATATATATATATATATATATATATATATATATATGTGATTATTCATATGAGTGGCAGTGGCCATAATTTGTGGTGTACGGGTTGAAAAAGCCTTCCTGATCTGCAACCGACCCCAACCCATCGAGCACTTCTATTTACAGGCCCATCTGTGACATCACAAAAGGGTGCGGGACAGTCATGCACCTATAAATAGAAGCAGCCAGAACAGTAAGGTTGAGAAGGAAGAGCTCAACCTGAACCCACCCATGACCCAAAGAAGGTGCAAAGGAGTCAGACGAAAACCCACCTGCGGGTCCCGGCCGGCGCACACATCACTACAAGGAATTTTATTTTAACTAACAGTATTAAGTATCTGAAGAGATAGAAACAGGCACAACACATGGATATAATATTAAGTTACCGATACCTTAAAGCCTTTACCCTTTTTTGTTATGACTCTATGCACTTACTGTAAAGCTTATTCCTATTCAATAGCCAATCATTTCTCATACTCATTTTAAATTCAAAACAGTATCTTTGTGATTAAATATGCAATGTTTTGCAAGGGCAATAGGTTTACTAGTATTTACCATGAAGAGATGCACCTTGATTGCAGTATCTATCATATATCAAACCAAGGGGACCACAAGGTCCCTTATTTATAGGGCGTATCTTATAATATACAGCAGCTTTCCATAAAAAGGCAATGGCACATGGGAAATTTTGTCATCCCGGATAAATCTTGGTTACCACAGGTGATAAAACGTCCATTGTTTTCTTCCCACCGGCTAAAAACCACTCGTAGAGAAACATATGGCTATTTTATAAAGTATCTCAAAGTTTCCTTGCAAGTCAACTAGAGATGGCGCGAACTGTTCGCCGGCGAACTTGTTCGCGCGAACATCGGGTGTTCACGCTCGCCGGAAGTTCGCGAACGTCGCGCGACGTTCGCCGTTTTGGGTTCGCCATTGTTGGCGCTTTTTTTTGCCCTCTCACCCCAGACCAGCAGGTACATGGCAGCCAATCAGGAAGCTCTCCCCTGGACCACTCCCCTTCCCTATAAAAACCGAAGCCCTGCAGCGTTTTTTCACTCTGCCTGTGTGTGCTGAAGAGATAGTGTAGGGAGAGAGCTGCTGCCTGTTAGTGATTTCAGGGACAGTTGAAAGTTTGCTGGCTAGTAATCGTGTTGATACTGCTCTGTTATTGGAGGGACAGAAGTCTGCAGGGGTTTGAGGGACATTTAAGCTTAGGTAGCTTTGCTGGCTAGTAATCTACCTTCTACTGCAGTGCTCTGTATGTAGCTGCAGTGGGCAGCTGTCCTGCTTCTGATCTCATCTGCTGACTGCTGCAATAACAGTAGTCCTTGTAAGGACTGCTTTTATTTATTTTTTTGTTGTTTTACTACTACTACTACTACTACTACTACTATAAGAGCCCAGTGCTATTAGTCTGGCAGTGTTGGGGAGTGGGACTGGTGTGCTAATCTGCTGCTCCTAGTAGTTCAGCAGCACCAACTGTAATTTTTTTTTTTTAATATTCATTTTTTTTTTATTTTACTTTTTTTTATTTTACTACCGCTGTAGTAGTGTATAAGTTGACCTTTTAGGCATTATTTGCCCTGTAGGCATTTTTTGCCCAGTGTGTTATTCAACCAACTGCCATCTAGCTGTGTGACCTTACTAGCCAGCAAACTTACTATCATCTGTCCCTGAAATCACTAACAGCTCTCCCCCTACACTATCTCTTCCAAGCACACACAGGCAGATTTTTCAGATACATTTTTGCCCTTGATCCCCCTCTGGCATGCCACTGTCCAGGTCGTTGCACCCTTTAAACAACTTTAAAATCATTTTTCTGGCCAGAAATGTCTTTTTTAGATGTTAAAGTTCGCCTTCCCATTGAAGTCTATGGGGTTCGCGAACCGTTCGCGAACCGCTCGCATTTTTGCGCAAGTTCGCGAATATGTTCGCGAACTTTTTTTCCGACGTTCGCTACATCCCTAAAGTCAACTTTGGGCAATTTCACTTTGTAGGTCAACAAAATATCCCATGTGCCATTGCCCTAAGGATGGAGACACAAATGGAGATTCGGGGAGATTTTGTCACCCGGCAACAAATCTCCTCTTCTGCAGGCGACTAATTCACCGAACTGCCTTCCCACCATTTTTGGATCACTCAATGTTTCCTCGTGAGGCAACTTCGGAAGACTTCGGATAACGAAGCCATCCGAGTGCCATCCCGCTGGCAATTTAGATTCTAGCTGGCGGGAAGGCAGTTTGGGATGATTAGTCGCCTGAAGAAGAGGCGATTTGTCGCCGGGGCGACTAATCTACCCCAATCTCCACATGTGTCATTGCCCTAATGTCTTTGGAAGCTAGTAGCCACTACAATCACAAAATACTCTTTCAGACTACCTAACCAGGACAATACAATAGTATCGAACAATAGTAAAGCTACTTGGGAAAGTCACCTGTGTGACCCCAGTCTAAAAGTCAAACAGTGAGAAAAGAGATATGCAGAAGATGACAGAAGAAAGAAAATAGATTAAATAAGAGCCAATAAACAGAGGCAAAGTCTGTAACTCACCTAATGATAAATCACCAGCAAGTGTGAAGATGTCCATTCTTTGTTTTCCATGACTCCAAGAGATAATGCCAGGTTATTTGATGTGACAAAGAGCTTTTGGGTTCTGCTACTGTTGTACTGTGTGATTTTGGCATATGGGGATAATCTCAAATTAATCCTTTAACTGAGTTTTGACCAAGATAATCAAGAAGTGGAAAAGCAGATGTGAAGTCTTCCAATTTAATGTCCTGATTCTCCTTTTGAAGTGATAGATTAATGATGCATATCAGATTGTTGACCTTGCTAGAGAATGGATGTCACTGTGCAAGATACTTTAGATGCTTATGATGATGCATGTCTTTGAGCAGTTCCTGATAATTAAAATAAATGGCTCTTAATCCATTTTATCCACACTTGCCTGTTAAGGGAACACTTGACATGTACAAGCTGTTGTGATAGAGTTAAGGTGGCCATACACAGGGAGATCCGATCGTTTGACAGTGTCACCAAACAAGCGGATCTCTCCCCGATATGTCCACATTGAGGTGGGCGATATCGGGCTGATCCAATAGTGGGCCTTGAGGCCCAATGATTGGATAACAATGTAGGCTATATGGGCAGTTGGAAAGCGAGACCACATCAATGAACAACGGGATTTTTTACCCTGCCGATCAACATCGGGCCGACTTTCAGACAGCAGACTTATTAGCAGACTCATGCAGCCATTACCCAACAGTAACTTTCACTTTTAAGCTACCAGGAAGTATGCACAGTATAAGTCTAGGCACAGTGACATCTACAGGCCATTTGTATAAACACCAGCACAATACCTGCAAGGAGAGTACTTTTCAATTTGAGGAGTATAGTGAACGCATTTCAAGGGCTCCAACAGATGGTTCCCAAACATTTCTCCTTTGTGCAGCAGTTACACCCATATACATTCATCATATACATATGATTCTTGAAATTCCCACAGTCTGCTAGAGTGAAATTTCACCACTCTCCATTCATTTCTAAGGGATTTTGAAAGGAGTATTTATCAAAGGATGAACTTTCACTTTCACCCATTGATAAATACTCTTTTAAAAATCCCATAGGAATGAATGGAGAGTGACAGAATTTCACTCTAGAGGACTGTAGTGATCTCTAACCACTCTTTGATAAATATACCCTAGGGGGTTATTTATCAAAGTCCGAATTTATCTCAATATTTTCTGCTACAAACTTCGATCAAATCCACTCAGGTTTATTGCTCTTATTTATTATTACATTTTTCGAGAAAATTTGCTTTGCTGGAAAAAATCAGATTTTCATGATTTTTTTTCGGATTTTTCATCCGATTTTCACGTTTTTTTTTTTCCCAATTTTTCACCCGAAAACTCAGATTTTTGCCCGAAAACTCAGAAAACTTTGGGGTATTGCACGAAACCCAGCACACATCATAAAATCATTGGGACTTCTCCCATTGACTTATATGCAACCTCAACAGGTCTAAGATGCTGGATTTTCAGATTTGGACTTTTCCATCCTCTGGGTTTAATAAATTCCCAAGAATTTGTGATTTTTTAAAAGTAAGATTTTATAAAAAAAAAAATCTAAAATTTTCGTGTGTATTGTGTGCATGGACACATGGGTATCCAAGAGTTCACTTAGTTGGTTGGTCAGTAGCTGCATCTGACTTAATGGGACACTAGCTAGGAAAGTGCTAAATTTTGCCCATACTCTTATGATTCTATTTGCTAAAGCTTCTGAACCCATTCCTTCCATTAAAGATATTTGCACCAAGCCTGTCCAGGCTGTTCTGATGAATTGCACGCAAGTGTCTACTGATCAAACCCTGGAGCTGCCATCGCCCTGAATGTCAGGGTTCCTCTACAGACTGCGTCAATAGGCATAGCAGACATGTGCCAAAAGAATCCCATACAACTGTCTTTCGACCATTGGGTACAGGGAAAAATAAAAACACAACTTTGACAAATTTGACCACAACTTGTCCAATTCCAATTTTTTTTTTAATTCCATGGAATTTGTGAAATTGCATAAATAATTTTATATGCATAAATATGGATTCATACGTTCACCTTCTTATAATTTATTGTATGTATACATGCAAGTTTTCTCTATGTTCCCCTAGTGAGGGGCTGCAATGGTTGGAGGAACCCAAGCCTGAAGATCAATTAAATCAGGATATTTTGGGTAAACTCCCTTGTTCTTATAGTTCTGATTTGGAGACTCACTGTGAAATGTGTGAGGACCCTATGCTGTTGCCTAAATAATCTTGGAAATGTTGCAGCTGAAACATCAATATTTTAATTTACCCAATGTAGAACTGTATGGGGCCCACTGGGGATGTGACCCCAGGGGCCCCTGGTTCCCTGACCGGAGTCGCAAAACAAGGAGCCTATCTACTCTTGCCCCCCTCCCTGGTGTGCCATGTATCTTGCTTACCTCTACTTGCGGCCATGAAAGGGATGGGGGAGGAGAGCACAATGCCCTGGATCAGAACAAGGAGTGAATCTCAGTCAGCCCATGCTAGACCTGCCAGCCCAGTCCAACCCTGCATTTACCTGTAACCTTGTTCCTTGGCCTGAGTGGCCTGACCATGTAAAATTACAGTCTGAAATCTGAAGATCACTGTTCCTTCATGCATTGTGGGGGGCACACCATTTTTGTGGACATACCTTTTTTACTACTAATTCAGACCCACCCACCTTCTAGGATAATCGTTTTTGGAACCCACCACATCAACCTGATAAACCATGATATTATCTGTAACAAATTCCAGAATATTATAACTTAAAAGAGCAAATAATTAAAGACAAACTTTCATTATAGTTGGACTGCCTGTTGTGCAAAATATTGGATATTGTTCCTCAAATAATAATTATAAGGAAAAACAGAAGTCATCTAGCTTTAATCAGCTTGTCTTGTGTTTTATATGGACACAGATCATCTTTGATGAATTATAATGAAATCTTCAATAATCCATACAATATACATATATATGGAATAATATGTCCCCTACTGTAAATTACACAAGTATGGAATTCAAAGATTCCATAAAGATATGAGAACTACAGCAAAATGACTATCGTATGTGTTTTATTATTCTTACCTTCCATGAATGTTGGCTTTAAATGAAGCCAACATTCATGGAAGGTAAGAATAATAAAATATAGTGGTTCCATCTTTTTAAAGAGGTCACATGAGTAAAAATATGTCCAGAAATACATGGCAAAGAACCAAAAGTAGCAACACAATATTATTTTTGAACATACCTTTTTTACTACTAATTCAGACCTACCCACCAATCTGAGCATACAAGATCATATAAGTGCACATGACCTAAATTAAATTAGAGTGGACATTTTTCTCTATAATATGCACAATATAATATCTATTGAATCTAAAGAAAGTGTACATCCATCATCTGCACACAACATGAAGCAACATGCAAGTTTGGAGACAATGCAAATACCAGTCTATAATCATGTACCTACATGTTATAAATGAATAATTTGGTAGCATGTTTGCAGTAGGGCAAAGCCACTGATAAACTAAAAGGATCCAGAGCAGCAGCTGATAAGGGACCTGTTAATGATTGGTGGAATTTCAGAACAATCAAAATGCCGGAAATAAAGACAGGACCCCTTTATAAGAATACAAGAACTGTCCAAAGCAACGTTGAGGTTGTGTTTGCTCAGCCTTACAAGACGTTAATTGCAGAAAGAAAACACTTTGATCTCAGTGAGGTGTTAATTTGTAGGATTTGAGTGTGATGCTGGGATCTAACACAACAAGCCCCCCTGTGCAAACACATCCAGTTACCTAGTATGCTATTACTGACATCACTATCTAACATGTATTCATTTACACAATTGTTTGAAGACAAGGCTGTGTGTCAATAAAAGAATTAGGCCGGACACCTTGGGCCCATCAGTTTTTATCTGAGTTTGCTAACAGGAACAGTAGGTGACACAAAGAGAAGGCTTCAAAGTTCTCAAGAACTTCAGTCTTCTACTGAGGGCTCCCACTGTTTGCAGGTTTAGCAGGAGCAAACAATAAGTGGTAAGCCTTCATCAGATAGATTAAAGGGTAGGTCCATCAGCAAACACAGAGCTTTCTATGTGTACAATCCTCTATTCCGAGGCAGAACCCAATCCATTTGTTTTATTCAAATGATTAGCAACTCTATCCTTTCTCATTAAAAGGTCATTGGAAACAAGATCTTCTTTAAAGGGGAATAAAGGAAAAATACAGGAGTGAATTGAAAACATGCAAAAGTTCAAAGGTTTTTTTTAAGGGCAGATAAGACCTCATTTGACAGCAGTGGTTAATCTTAACCCTGTGCTTGCTGAAAAGCTTTACATGGCAATGAGAAAAAACCGCATGGCCATTGATCTGCCTGGGTTTCGGTCGATATTTTCTTACATCTTAAATCTAAGGTTTTTGGAGTTTTATGGGTTCAAGTTCTGTTGGTTCTTGTGCTATATAGTCATAGGGGCAGACGTATTAAGGGTCGAATATCGAGGGTTAATTAACCCTCAATATTCAACTGGCGAATTAAAAATTTTGCGCAATTCGTTAGATCGAACGATCGAATGAATAATAGTTCGAACGATTACATCTTTTGAATCGAACGATCAGAAAAAACTTGGAAAGCCTATGGGGACCTTCCCCATAGGCTAACATTGACTTCGGTAGCTTTTGGGTGGCGAACTAGGGGGTCGAAGTATTTTCTTAAAGAGACAGTACTTGGACTATCGAATGGTCGAATAGTTGAACGATTTTTAGTTCAAATCGTTCTATTCGAAGTCGAAGTCGTAGTCGAAAGTCGAAGTAGCCCATTCGATGGTTGAAGTAGCCAAAAAAACACTTCGAAATTCGAAGTTTTTTTTCCTCTATTCCTTCACTCGAACTTAGTGAATGGGCTCCAAAATGTTAGAGTCACCCTAGCCCAGTGTTCCTAGATAATCCAGGTTTAGCCCAAATCGTATCCTAATTCCAGTCCACAATGCCCCATCCCCATTTCACAATCCGTCCATTGGTGTCATGTGTTTCTATTAAGATACAAACTACAATAGAGTGTACGACAATAAACTCATGGTACATATGGTAACATATCTTATTAGTATGACTATGAAGATTTTCATTCATCCAGGTCATGGTATATCTAATATAAGTAATTATAAAACAACTAGACTTGTATATGTATAATATATAATGAATATTTATTTAATTATTACTCAGCAAGTCTAGTTGTTTTATAAGTATATTATATTTCTTATTATTATAATATAAATAATACATGCTCAGAGAAAATGAATGAAATGATAAAAGGATGGTGGTTTATTGCAACAGATCACATCACAGCACACAACAGTATCTTATCCGACGTTTTGGTCCCGCCTGGGGACTTTTCTGAAGGATATGGGACTGAAATGTCAAATAAGATGCTGTGTCAATAAAAAAGCAATCATTCACTAACTAAGGAGTGTGCTGATCCTTCATCTCTTTATATCATAATTATTGATTGTGCACCTCTGATCACCTGAAGTCTGAGTGCGGACACTTTGGAGAATTTATATATAAATATGCATCTCCATAATTTCCCATCTTTAGGAACCTTATTCTTCAGCAAGTTAACCTTATAGGATAATTGTTTTTGGCTCCAGATTTGCGTAATGTCCGAACCCACCACATCAACCTGATAAACCATGATATTATATAAAATGTATTTAAGAATATTATAACTTAAAAGGGCAAATAATTAAAGACAAACTTGCCCACAACAAAGTCCATGGATTTATCAAGTTGGACTGCCTGTTGTGCAAATTATTGGATATTGTTCCACAACTAATAATTGAAAAAAGTCATCTTGTTTTATCTTACGTTTTGTATGGAGACACAGAACTTCTTTGATGAATTATATTATATCTTCTATAATCCATATGATATAAATGGAATAATATGTCCCCTGCTGTAAATTACAGTATAATTACACAAGCATGGAGCTCAACGATTCTATAAAGAACTACATATGATCAGAACTACAGCAAAATTATTCTGGAAACTACATCTTATAATGTGTCTTATTATTCTTGCCTTCCATGAATGTTGGCTTCAAATTAAGCCATTTATATATATATATATATATATATATATATATATATATATATATATATATATATATATATATATAATGTATTCAAAAGTAAATAAATGGTTTGCCCATGGTTCACACAAATAAAAAAATACTTCAAGAAATACATGTATTCTCATTTATCCTTAGCAGCTAACAGATCAATGCAAGACAAGGTTAATAAAAGTAAATGTATCAGGTATTACATTGAGAGGCAATGAGTAAGAGGGATACAGTAGGCCACGTGGAGGCAGATGAGATCCATTGAAGTCTGAGGGATAGGATTGATGATATAATGAGTAGTGATGGGCGAATAAATTTGGCTGGCACAAATTTGCGGTGAATTCCCGCATTTCGCCATCAGCGAATAAATTTGTGAATGTACTGTGAAAAATCGCCGGCGTCAATTTCCACTTTTCATGATTTTTTTGTGAAAAGGTTCAAAGTGCTCGATTTTTTCGTGAAAAGGTTCGAATTGCCAGATTTTTTGTGAAAACTTTGAATTGCTTGATTTTTTTGTTAAAACATTCGATTTGCTCTATTTTTTCGTGAAAACTTTCGAATTGCTCGATTTTTTCTTGAAAACATTTGATTTTCACTAATTTTTTGTGAAAACTTTCGAATGTCACAAATTTTTTGGCAACTTTCCAATTTCACAATTTTTGGTGAATTTTTCGGGAACGGGAGAGATTCGCCCAACATCAATAATGAGAGATAATGGCATTTTTGGAATGAATGTGAGAGAAAGAGAAATAAAGGCAATGTAGTTTGAGACATAGGTGATAAATTATGTTATCTGGTAGGTATATAAGTTATCAATGTTCGAAGAATAGCTAAGAAGCAATGGAATCCAATGAACAGATGTAAAGTGATGGTGTTTGGGGTAGGGGATAAGAAGTAATGGAATTTGAGGGCTAGATAAGAAAAGGACAGATAACAGGTAAAAAAATGTTTAATAGATGATGAAAAGTAATGGTGTTTAAAGGGCAAATAAAAGGTACTGGAGCTGGAGGAAGAGATGTGAAGTATTGGGATTTGGGGGGTATACAAGAGGTCATGTAAGTTGAAAGATAGATAAGGTGTAATACATTTTGAGGGATAAACCAGTGCAGGTAAGGGTGCCAAGAGTAAAATATCAGTGCAATGTGGCATGTTTTATACACTTTGCCTGGTTTCCACTCCATTTCAATCATGGGGTCTGTTCTCAATTTTAAGCGATCTCTCAAAAGTACTTTCCCTGTTCACAATATTGCTTTAAACACTGCTCCATAAATATACTCTTTATTGATTGAAGCGCTCATGTTCAATATTTAGACCCAAAGAAGAGAAGTAAATCCTTCTAGTCATTGAGTGCTCATAGTAAATCAACTTCCCCCCAGTACCTTTATGTTGACACAACCTTTCTTTTGGAAAAGCATCTGACACTCCACTTTCCCATGGTTAAAATGTTCCAGCTTGGGTTAATAGGTCAGTAGCCCTTTGATCTCATGGATATGGGGGAGCATGTCAAGTGGAGTCGAGTACCTGTAAAACAAGCAGAGCTGGAATCCAAACAGACCTGACAGCGCTGTATCTTCCACTTGGACTGTTCCCAGATAGTTTCTGAGATGTGGATTTCAGGAAAATCAATAATCAATCAGACCAGTGAAACTGAGAAATGAAATTCCACCATTTCCCATGGGGTTTTTTTTGACAGTGTGACTGATAAGTATTTAGCTGCTTTATTCACAGGAAATGCATTTCCTTTCTGCAGAACTTTAATTCTTTTTACAATGGTTAATCAAAGGGAATATTGGCCTCTGTCACTTCAAAGCAGCATATAAAGACCGTTCAAGTATTTCTCTAAAAAAAAAGTCTTGCACTAGAGTGGGCAGCCACAAATACATAGAAAATGTTTTTGTCATTAGCCTAAATGGTATATATATTGAATATAATTTTTTATAATTTTTTATAGACAGGTTTTTATAGACAATGATTATCAAACATTATTTCAATTATTATTTCTAAAGGAAAGAATTGCGCTTATTGTATTCTTTCCCAGGGCATCTCAAAATTCCGTTTATAGCTAGTGATGAGCGAATTTTTTCACCAGTCGAAAATTCTGCACTTCATCGCCTGCAAATTTTTCACAAAACAATGGCACAAATCCGCCATGAAAAATTCCGGAGAGACGGAGAGACAAAAATTGTGCCAAAAGAACAAAACGCCCATTGACTTTAATGCATTTGGGCAAAAAATTGTCACGAGAAAAACACTCTTCGAATGAAAAATACTTCGAATTTCGAAGTATTTTTTGGGTACTTCGACCATCGAATGGGCTACTTCGACCTTCGACTACGACTATCGAAGGATTCGAACTAAAAATCGTTCGACTATTCGACCATTCGATAGTCGAAGTACTTGCCCTTTAAAAAAAACTTCGACCCCCTACTTCGGCAGCTAAAAGCTACCGAAGTCAATGTTAGCCTATGGGGAAGGTCCCCATAGGCTTGCTAACCTTTTTTTGATCGAAGGATTTTCCTTCGATCGTTGGATTAAAATCCTTCGAATCGAACGATTCGAAGGATTTAATCGTTCGATCGAACGAAAAATCCTTCGATCGTACGATCGCAGGATTTGCGCTAAATCCTTCGACTTCGATATTCGAAGTCGAAGGATTTCAATTCGAGGGTCGAATTTCGAAGTATTTTTAACTTCGAAATTCGACCCTAAGTGAATCTGCCCCTTTGACTTTAATGCATTTGGGGGGTTATTTATCAAGGTCCAAATATATCTCAGTATTTCTAATATCCAACTTTGAGCAACTCCAAACTCCCGAATGAACCTTATTTATGAAGAAAAAAGCCCGAATAATTAATCTTTATTGGAAGCAAAACCAGTCTATTGGGTTTATTTAATGCTTACAGGATTTTCTAGAAGACTTATGAAGATCCAAATTATGAAAAGATCCATTATCCAGAAAACCCCAGGTCTCGGGCATTCTGGTTAACAGGTCCCATACCAAAACTGTTTTATTATTACAGAGAAAAATCTAATTATTTTCAAAAATGTGATTTATTTGGGCTGTATTGGAGATGACCTGTAATTTAGAGCTTTCTTGATAATGGGTTTCCAAATAATGGGTTTCCAGATAACGGAACCTGTACCTGTATTACAATTCTTATTATTATACTCTTAATCAACTATACAAAAGGAAATCAAATTGCAGTTGAGTAGTGACAGTGGTGTAACATGATATTACTCTGCCCCACTGCAAATTAATTTTCAGGCCCCCATGTCTGAATGTCTAGAGCAGGGATCCCCAACCTTTTGAGCCCATGAGCAACATTCAGAAGTAAAAGGAGTTGGGGAGCAACACTAGCATAAGAAATCTTCTTGGGGTGCCAAACAAGTGCTGTAATTGGCCATTTGGTAGCCCCTATGTGGATTGTCAACCTACATTGAGGCTCTGTTTGGCAGTGCACCTGGTTTTTATACAACCAAAACTTGCCTCCAAGCCTGGAATTCAAAAATAATTCTCTACTTTGAGGCCATTGGGAGCAACATTCAAGGGTTTGGAGAGCAACATGTTGCTCACAAGCTACTGGTTGGGGACCACTGGTCTAGAGGTTTAACTGTTTTACCAATAATTATTGAAATTGTACATGAATTGGGGCCTTATGGGGTCCCTATACCTCCTGTGCCCCCCTGCAGCCGCTGGGTCTGCTTTCTCTATAGTTACACCCCTGAGTAGAGATGATGAATAATACAAATTCCCAATAATCAGAATACAATCTAGAAAATGTTGGGGTACAAATGAAACACAAAATGTGAAGATTTTCATAAAGGCAAAATGTTTCTCAGTACACACTGGCTTCTGTGCCAGAGAAGAAATATTTATATTACTATATTACTATTCCTGTTGCCTGAACGCATCGCAGAACGTCTCGTTACAAAATTACAGTAAACAGTATAGACTTTATCGAAAAGAGAATAAAGCGCTTCATATTCCAGTTAACACTTGAGGTTTGGGCACACCATATAGATTGCTGAATAAGTGGAAAACAACAGCTGGGAGTGATAGAACGACTTGTCTAAGGGTAATTTGTTGTTTCACAGTACAACGTTTATCAGAAGAATAATACAGACATAGATGTCCTGTGCCAAAAACACTCATGAAACATTTTGTATTCCCAAAGGAGGCAGAATTGCCAACCCAGATAGTCAACTGGCACCAAGTGAAAACAGACTGAATTTATGAAGTTCATTGTTGACATGTGTGACTCTCAAGCACCAGAAGTGCCACAAATGTGGTCCCTGGCAGTGACATTAAAGGTGTGTTGACCGATTAAAATCTGACAGTTTTGAGAATTCTCTCCCTGCAGTGGTTGTACTAATACAGATACAATAAATGAAGGACTGGATGCCTCTTTAGGGTAAGGACACACTGGACGATTTGTCGCCAACGTTTTAAAAAAGTAAATTGCGGCGACAAGACGATCGTCTTTTTTGAACAGACGATTCACAGCGACTATTGGCACAGAGCGATTTGTATCCCATTACTCTGTGTGGTACGTGCTCCACCCAAACCGGAAACGGTTTGTGCTTCCCGCTGTAACCTGGCGTCTTTGCGTTCTTGCGTCATTGCGTTCGCATTGTAATTTGAATAAAATTGCTGCTACTTATCTGTATGTGTGTGCGTGTCTAGGAAATTTCAGTGCTTTTCTAAGTACATGCTATTTCTGATAAATCGCTCGGAAAAGGGTCTCAGTGCGTTTTGGAGCTACAGGCGATTCACAAACGCGATGTGGGCACAGGAGCTGGCGTCTTTCATTTGGTTTTGTACAGAGACAAAAAGAGCGATATGTCGCCGCAATTTGCTTTTTAAAAACGTTGGCGACAAATCGTCTAGAGTGTCCTTACCCTTAGGAAGCAAAAAATACTGCTATTAATACAGGTTTGGGACCTGTTATCCTGAATCCTCGGAACGTGGGGGTTTCCAGATAAGAGATCTTTCTGTAATTTGGATCTTCATACCTTAAGTCTACAAGAAAATCATGTAAATATTACACAACCCCAATAGGCTGGTTCTGCTTCCAATAAGAATTAATTATATCTTAGTTTGGATAAAGTACAAGATACTGTTTTATTATTACAGAGAAAAGAAAATTATATTTTAAAACTATTTGGATAAAAGGGAGTTTATGGGCCTTTCTGTAATTTGGATAACCTTTTGGATAAGGGGGTTCTGGATAATGGATGTCATACCTGTACTCCAAAAGATGTTTTTGTAATTTTGAACTCGAGAAGTCATTTAAACACTAATATAACACTGATAAATTAGAAACATTTTTCCCAAATTTCCAATAGATGAGCTACAAGTTGGGTAGTATGTTTTTGAGCAGAAGGATCAACTTGATGGACATTTGTCTTTTTCTACCTTAACTAATATGTAACTGTAGAATTATGCCAAATGATTTATTATGATGCTCCATCAACCCTTTTTTCTGCTCAAAATGATTCATCTAAGAATCTGGGCTGGGACTTACAGCTAAATTGCAATTTTTTTGTAAGCAGTAACATAATGATGAGCTCATCATCATCATCATTTCTTCATATAACCCCATAAGGTTGCATAATGAAAGAGTGGGGCTTGAGATGGACTTTCGCTTCAGAAACCATACTTCGCATAACTACGTCAGGCATAGTGATGGGTAAATCTCTCCCGTCCGCTTCACCAGAAAATTGCCAAATTCTGCTAAATTTGCGAAACGTCAAAAAATTTGCAAAACGGTGAAAAATTCAAGAAAACTCATGAAATTGGAAAGTTCACGAAAAATTCGGAAAATTGGTCAGTTTTCATGAAAAAATACAGCAATTAGAACATTTTCACAAAAAAATCTAGCAATTCGAATGTTATCACAAAAAAAATCGAGCAATTCGAATGTTTTCATGAAAAATCAAGCAAATCGAACATTTTTACAAAAAAATCTAGCTAATCGAACAGTTTCACGTAAGAAACATGAAAATCGGAAGTTGACGCAAACCGAAAATACGTAAAACTGTGAAGAACTTGCGAAACGCATTGAAGTCAATGGGTGTCAAAATACAGTTTTTACATGCGCAACTATTTTATCCAAATGCATTAAAGTCAATTGGCGACCGAATCATTTTTATGTGTGCGTCAACAATATTCGGACACCCAATAACTTCAATGCGGGCGTCAAAATTGACATGGGTGTCAAAATTTGAGTTTCACAAATATTTTGCGCCATTTCCCAAAATTTGCTGGAAATTCACTAATTTTTCAGGGGAAAGGAAACGGGACACATTCGCCCATCACTGGTTATTGGCCATTATGTGGAAATCGATATACTATGTAATGGGTGCAATTCATGCATTTCTTGGAGGTTTCTACCTCAGGTTGTCTAGTATGGACATGTGTTTTAGCAATGGCCCCAATTTATTTTGCTATTGTCCTTTGTAACCAGTAATTCTTGTGCAGGCCTGTTTGGGCTAATGTAATCCAACTGGTTTGGGCCAAAGTTCCAGTGATCCCCAACCAGTAGCTCGTGAGCAACATGTTGCTTTCCAACCCCTTGGATGTTGCTCTCAGGATCCTCAAAGCACGTGATTATTTTTGAATTCCAAGCTTGAAAGCAAGTTTTAATTGCATAAAAACTAAGTATAGTGCCAAGTAGAGCCTCTTGTAGGCTGCCACTCCACATAGGGGCTACCAAATAGCCCATCACATCCATTACTTGGCACCTCAAGGGACTTTTTCGTGCTTGTGTTGCTCCCCAACTATTTTTATATTTGAATGTGGCTCACGGTTTCAAAAGGTTGGGGACCCCTGGGCCAAACTATCCTGCTCCATTTACTGACCTCAGTCTGGCCCATAGGTGCTACTTGCCTATTTCCTTCAATAGCCACTGCCTGATCTCTGGTCTCTGATTGCCTGCCTTCAGGACTAAATAATTGCCAGAACACTGCTGGCCGGCTACCTGGACTGACCCTTGCTTGAACCTAGTGGCCACCTACAGTATCTGTCTGCCTTTCCTCTGGTATATTTGTCTGGCTGAGCCTGGTGTCTCCTGTACCTGCTCTGATGCTTCTGCCTCTATCTCACCTGCCTTGAAGGGTTTGGAGGCTCAACAAAGAAGTGTGAAACTTGACAAACAAATGAATTGGTTCTGTAAATCAGCTCAGTTGGATCATCTGTCATGTCCGGTGGGATTCAATGGCTTCCCTGATAGACACAGCTGCACATCCACTGACACAGTCCCAAACTGGAAATACACTACTAATACTGCCCCTCAAAAATAAAAGCAATATTTTTCATTTGTTTCTTATCTTTCATTATTGCCAATAAGGCAAGCACAATGGCAGCTGTCATGTTCAGAGAAGTATTATTTTATAATTAAATCTAATTCAATTCATAAAAAAAGATAAAAACATTTCTGAAAAGCAAAAAAGGAAACCGATTTATCAGGGATCACCCCAAACAAGGAAGTCACACTAATCACAATAAACAGTGGTCATTATATCACAATCCTAATGGAACTCTATCCATTAATTACTCCTTTACCTTCGGGGTGGAAACACTTAACATGAATCCTTTTATAGGTTATAAGGCTCCACCAACAACCTCCTAAAGAAAGAGGATTTTACTGACATTGTGATGTTTGCCCCCCTGAGGGCTTCCATGCTGTGAAGCTTGTCTTGTGTTACCTAGAAAGATTGATGTATGTGTGTCAGGTAATGTCATCATTTGTTAGGACACCAGAAGAGGCTCAGCTCATAACCCCCTGCAAAGAAATACTTCACCCCTTAACCACTTATTTCTGTTATTGCCATATATATATATAATAAATATTATTTTGTGCAATTCTCAGGGAAAATGCTACAGAAATGATCTGTGTTTAGTTGTGGCTAGTTAAGGGGTGAATAAATTCACTAGGCGCAAACTTGTGTAGAATTTCCACGTTTCGAAATCCGTTGCGTCAGAACAGTAGCACACTTAGGGGCACATTTACTTTGGTCGAGTGAAGGAATAGAATAAAATAAACTTCGAATTTCGATTGTTTTTTTTTTGGCTACTTCGACCATCGAATTGGCTACTTCAACCTTCGACTACGACTTCGACTTCGAATCGAACGATTCGAACTAAAAATCGTTCGAATATTCGACCATTCGATAGTCGAAGTACTGTCTCTCTAAAAAAAACTTTGACCCCCTACTTCGCCACCTAAAATTAGGGATGCACCGAATCCAGGATTCGGTTCGGGATTCGGACAGGATTTAGCCTTTTTCAGCAGGATTCGGATTCGGCCGAATCCTTTTGCCCGGCCGAACCGAATCCGAATCCTAATTTGCATATGCAAATTAGGGTCAGGGAGGGAAATTGCGTGACTTTTTGTAAGAAAACAAGGAAGTATAAATGTTTTCCCCTTCCCACCCATAATTTGCATATGCAAATTAGGGTTCAGATTCGGTTCGGTATTCGGCCGAATCCTTCGTGAAGGATTGGGGGGTTCGGCTAAATCCAAAAAAGTGGATTCGGTGCATCCCTACCTAAAATCTACCGAACCTCAATGTTAGCCTATGGGGAAGGTCCCCATAGGCTTTCTAAGGTTTTTTTGGTCGTAGAATCAAGAACGATTCGAAGGATTTTAATCAATAGATTTTTCGTTCGATCGAACTAATTGCGGTAAATCCTTCGACTTCGATATTTGAAGTCGAAGGATTTACCTTCGGCAGTCGAATATCGAGGGTTAATTAACCCTCGATATTCGACCATATGTAAATCTGCCCCATAAAGATTATTCGGACGCCCATTGACTTTAATGCATTAGGTCAAAAAAGGCACATGTATAAAAATTGTTGCAGGCGGCGAAATTGACGTGCATCAGAATAATTTTGAAGCCCGTTAACTTCAATTTGTTTCGCAAATTTTTCGCCAAACCGAAACGAGCAAATTCGCCCATCACTAGTTATGGCGATTTGAAGCTTAAAAAAGAATATAGCTAGAGATGCTGGGACTCATTTATACACATTGCACAGAGAACATATTGGCCCTGCCCTGGACAAGATTGGTGTATTTAAAGTGCAAACATAATTACACCTTTTCAGTCATGCTGGAATTTTCCTAAGAACTTTCTATGAAAAAGGGAAAATTGCTAATATTTCTGCACTAAGGGGCACATTCACCAAGCTCGGGTGAATGAATAGAGGGAGAAAACCTCGAATTTGGAGTCGTTTTTTGTGCTCCTCGACTATTGAATTGGCGTAAATTCGCCTGAGTAGAATGATTCGAATAGATCGAGCGCAAAAATGCTACGAATATTCGCCCATTCAATAGTCGAAGTACTGTCACTTTTAAAAATCATTCGACTGCCTACTTCGCCAGATTAAACCTACCGAATTGCTTTAAAAGCCTATGGGAAAGTCCCATAGGCTTGTTTTCTAAGTTTTGATCGAATAAAAAGGCATTCGATCGATCATTCGATCGAATGAAAATCCTTCAATCCAATATTCAATCGCGCGACTATTCGCCGGGCGAGTATTCGCCCATTCGACTATTCGCCCGAATTCCCTATTCGATTCTATTCCCCAGTTGAATTTCGAGGGATTTAACCCCTCGAAATTCGACCCTTGATACATCTGCCCCTAGGTGTGGTCAAAATGTTTTGCTTCGTTTGGCTAAAAAAATGGAAAAAATGGCCGTCGTCTATAATGGATAGTAAAAAAAAATGTGAGCTGTGACTTTTTTGCTGTTTGAAATGAGATTGTTCCCATAAATATTCACAATTTGAAAAGTTTATAAATGAGCCCCGCTGCGTTCGCGTTATGTTGCGACACACAGCTGGATAAATGGTGTTTGCCAATTTAATTGCCGCTATATCCGCGCAAAACAAACATGTATGGTGGCCACGCTCATACAAACAACTAAATATGTATTTCAAACAACTATTTCTAAAAAACTTATTTTTATTTTTGCTTTTGTTTTTATATGTAAACCATTTAAACGATATACGGCTTGTTCCGTAAGGTTTATCTGTGATTTAATCTCTTCATTTGGCTGATGATGGACATGAGAACATCCTGTATGTGCTGAAGTTAAATGTCTCAGACTGTAACTTTTCTTCACTTCTTGAAACAGATGTAAATTGCATTTGGAATGGCTTCATTCAGATTGTGACACGGTGCCATTAACATGATCATCCCAACTGCTGCCTAAAATACTTGAAACCCATAAAATCATTAGGAAGGTGTGGGACTGTTAATTCGCACTAACACATCAGAAGACAACCTTTAAAAAGCGTGAAGGACAAAACAGAATAAAATAGGAATTTCTTTTACTTTCGGCCTCCCTAAATACCAGATTATTTTCGGAGTTCACAAGATCATTGAGCTCAGATAAGGAACAGCAAAAGAAACAATGGTAAAAAAGTATATTGGCAATTTAAAAATAAAAAAGGCACATTTTAATGTACTCTTAATATTATTTTTAAAGACATTCAATGAACTAGATGTTTTAATTTTATATATATGATATATATATATCATATTTAATTTGCTTGTTTAAAAAAAATATAATTATATTATTAACACACATATATTTTTTAATATATTTTTACATTTTTTTTTAACCAGTTTATAGGAGAAGGAAATACATACACAAAATAAAGATAGAAGGCGCACACCCTAAAGTTAAACTACAGGCTGCTAAATCCATAGGTGACACCCCATAAGGGTCTCCATATGAGTTGCAAATATTAAGATAATGGATAGCACGCCCGATTTGAAAAAGCAATGAATTTATTACAGAAAAGAAAAATATACACAAACAATGTACAAAAAATTAAACAATAAAGTGAGCCCAACGCGTTTCGACCTCAGGGGCACAAAATAAACAAAAAAAAACAAAAAATCAAAAAGGCAGGCCATTTTGATTTTTTGTTTATTTTGTGCCCCTGAGGAAGACCCTTAAGGTCGAAACGCGTTGGGCTCCCTTTATTGTTTAATTTTTTGTACATTGTTTTTGAATATTTTTCTTTTTTGTAATAAATTCATTGCTTTTTCAAATTGGGAGTGCTATCCATTATCTTAATATTTATAGGAGAAGGAAAGGCTTGGTGCACTTGGGGGTGCCACCCTTGGCCGGTGCTCCTATCAGCAGAAAACTGCATTGGCCCTGGGTTATTCCAGTGAGCACCACGGAATGATCCTCTTCCGGCTTCCTCTTTCTTCAAATTTCCCAGGGCAGACGATGCGCAGTAAAATTAAATAGCCGACTTTTTAGTCAAGTTCAGCTTTTTGCTCTACTGCACATGCGCAGCCGCATAAAGGAGACACCGGAAGAGGATCACTCCGTGGTGCTCACTGGTATAACCCCGGGCCGGTGCAGTTTTCTGCTGATAGGAGCACTAGGGGATACAGTCACTTGGGGGTGCCTAACATTTGGCACCCCCAAGTGCATCAACCCTTCCCTTCTTTTTTAAATAATTTAAGCTGTTTACAAAAATACAATATATTAGAAAAATCGAATTATAACGTGTCTGATGACAAATCCTACTCATTTTTGCCCTGATGCAGTTGGGAAAATGGTTTGATAAACTGGTTGTGAGGAGCCAATGTCAAATGTAACGACCAAACATTCTGTACCTTGACAGAAAACTGCTTTGAGCAAAAGGTTCAATAGTAAGAAAGAGAACCACATGGACATTAGCAGAACATGTATAGAAGGAAATGGCATGAAACAAGGTTGGTTCAGGCACAGGGTCAGGCCAGGCAGCATAAAAAGAGCATGGGTGAAACAGGAATATGATTGGGGCAGGCAGAAGACAGAAAACAGAAAACTAATAAAACAGACCAGGATTCAGAAACCTGGGAGTTGAAACCTGATAAGAACAAATACAGGGCAGGAAATGACTTACAGAACAGGAAGTCAGGACTCAGGTGACTTGGACATAGCAGGAGGGCAGTTTGAGGAAGCAAATTCAACTAGCCCATTGACTGCAGCTTGATTGAGGGTGTGGTCCAGGGAATACAGACAGGAAAACAGATATTTGGATAACCTGGGAAGCTGCAACTACAGTGCCTCCTGTGGCTCAGACTGGAGGAGCAGTGACCAGTATGCACCAGGTTTCTTCCTTTAAACCAGGGAGTTCATGATGGCAACCCGGACAAAATGTTTGAGAATGAACCTTTTCCTTACCCTTAAATTAGCAAAAACACAGTGGTGTTATACAGTATATCCAAGTTGAAATTTGGATACACCTTTTTCAGTATTAACATAAAGCGTGTACTTTATCATCATCCTCATCATCACTGACCTCTATGTATATAACAAATGTAAATGGTATAGAACATCACTATAATAATATGGCAAAAGGAAAGACCTAAAACTAGCAATACACCAAATTCTGGATTGGGTTCAGTGTGTGGACAAATAAATATGCAGGGCTGGATTTGCAACAAGGCTGGATTTGCAACAAGGCTGGATTTGCAACAAGGCTGGATTTGCAACAAGGCCTAGGGAGGAATAAATTAAGGGGCACATGCCACCTAGCTGCACCAGTAATTTGCTTGTTTCTGGAGTTCTAAAGACTTAATTGTCCGATACGAAGAAAGGATGTGACCAATCCTGTGGAAGGGAGATGCGACCAATGAAGTTGGCCTCTGGGCACCCTCAAGCTAAATCCGGACTTGCAAATATGATCGTTTGGTGGCATGTGGCTTTTAATCACTAGACATCGAAAGGTGATAGTGGAAATGTCTGTTAGTGTAGAGACTGTGTCACCCGGTTTAGGTTTTGATAGGATGGTGCAGAGGATTCCAAAAAAAGGTACATGTCTGAGAGGGGAAGAGTTTGCTTAGTCAGAAGCCTTGCTTTCTTTAGACATAACCGTATCTGCATTCCTCAACAAACTCCTTTCTTATCTGAGTGATATGAATGGTGAGTGGGTGGATGTCAAGAGTTCTGCCATTTCCTCTTCATGTCTCATCATCACATACAGTAGGTGCAGAATGCTGAATTCATTTCTGTATATATAAGTAATGAGATAAAGTACAATGGACGTATATGTAGCAGCAAATACATTACACTACACAAGCCTGGGAAAGCTTCAGAAAATAAAATAGAGTTGTTATTTTGCCCTATACATGTGCCCACTGTATAGTTTAGGTGCCATATGTAAGGAAATGTAGGGGGGAAGGAGGGTACCCCCAAAAAGATTTACGATCTTTTTCAGCCTATCACCCTTAAAAAACTAAAAGACGCCAGCGTTTTTTGGCACCTGAAACACTTGAAAAATTTCAACTTTTTTTGAAGCAAGCCCTATTTACTCTATTGCACTTCGTCTGGTCTGAGGTAACGTTCAGTAAAATGCGCAAGTCAATGAGTTAGCGTAGTTACATCCATTAGCCATAACGCAACTTCTCCTGTCTTAAGGGTGCAAAGTAGCGCTAGAGTAGGTCCACTTCACTAGCGAATTTACGCCAACGTCTGTTAGTAAATCGGTAAAGTAACTAAATTACGTCACACTGGTGAATTTTTGCTAGCGTTAGCCACTTCGCTCTTTAGTAAATTTGCCCCATAGAGTTTATTTTCCCCATTATATCTATCTATATAAAGCTGGCCATAAACACAAAATTTGATTGTACGAATCTGCATTTCGTATGATTTTCGTGCCGTTTGTGGAGTGTCCTGTCATTTTTCGTGCCATGGCAATCAGTTGTTGAGACGATTGGACAGGCTACCAATAATATCTCTGCAGGTATTGCCGATCTGACGATGTCAGTGGGAGACTGTCAACAGCTTTTGTTGGATATAACTTTTGTACGATTGCTGTCAGGGGCAGAACAGTGTCTAATTTGTTCTCTGTACTACTTTATTTGATCTGAATGGGTAGTGGCTGGTAGGGAGATGGCACCGAAAGATCGTTCGTCCGATAGGAAGGTAAATCTCCATGTCTATGGACAGCTTAAGGGATACTTTTGGTATGCTGGTGTTTGTAAATTAAGATGATCAATCAAGATGAATTAGAAGATTGGCCAACTATCTCTCTATCTGGCATTTTGGAGTTGGTCATCTAGTTGGTTCTTCTGAAGAACACAATTTTAGAGACCATTGATACCAGGTAGTTTTCTGGGTGTTTTACCATTACTTTAAAGTCTCTCATGCCAACCGCTTTCATGTGAAAACTAATTCCACTGCTTTGTGTTTAAAGAACAGGTGTTCCATAGTATGATATGCCATGATATGCCATTGCTTATGAGCAGCCTGATGGTAACATTGTTGGCCACCTGCAGTGAAATTCCGAGGGGCAAAATATTACATTTGCCTTAACATGAGTTCACAAAGGCACAGGTTTAAAGAAGTCTTTGAGTGGCATCAAGCTCTTTTATTCATGCTATGTTCCTGAAATGGAAATATTAGGATGAATGAGGACACCTGATGTTTAAGTGATAGGTTTCCATCAGTAGCTTTCAAAGATTTCTCACTTTGTGAAAGTTAGCTAACCTTTCACTCTAATTGCTCTTCAAGACAAAAGCTGGTCATTTTCACAAGGTTCTCCATGTCTGAGGGAAGAGACATTGTCATCTACAAGACAGGGAAGTATAATGAGACACCATCTCACAGCAACGTTACAGTATAACAGGAGGAACTCTGCAGATGGTTCAGGAAACTTACTCTAAGAATGTATTACTTAGCACACTGTGTCCCCATAACCTACAATATCCCTAAAAACAGGACACGATTTCACCATAAAGCCTAAAATGTTAGTGATGGGTGAATTTATTCACCAGGCACGAATTCCCTGTGCTCATTTTATAACATTAGTATAATTATTATTACAATACAGATTAAGTGTTCAGTGTCAAGGAGACAAAAGGATGGTGGACCCTAACACGTAGAACTTACAGTCTAAATGGGAGATAAACTACAGACACAATTTAGATGGGTATTAAGTGCTGAAGGTTACAGTATGTGACACTTCCATTATAAGTGCCAGTTCCCAGTTCAGGTGTTATCCAGGTGCTTCCAGAGGTAGTTTTTGAGTTTCATCTAAAGAAGGATTTGAAGAAGGATTCTCTCTGGAGAGATTCAGGGATACAGCAGGAGCAGCAAGACAGAAGGATTTGATGTGGGAAACAGCAATAGTTGGGGGTGCAACCAAGCAGTTGCTCGGAGAGGAGCGGAGGTTTCGGCCAGAAAAATATAGAGAAACAAGAAATGAGATGTCGTTAGGTGCAGAGGAATGAAGGGATTTGAAGGTTATGAGAGGAAGTTTGGAAAGCAATCTTTGTTTTGTAGGAAGCCATGATAAGGACTTCAGCAGGGGAGGGGTCTGTACCATCTTGGATGACGGGGAGAATATAGGATGTCTTTGGATTTATCCTATCCACATTGTATCAATCAAATCTGTTTCAACATATTTTGCTAGGCAATTTTAAATCAGGATTAGCAAATAGTGAATCTGGTCGAAAATTCACCAAAATGCAAAACACATCAAATCTTTGTGTCGAGTAACAATTTTTTTTCACCCATTGCAGCCTATGGGCTTCATTTTTGTGGCTCATCACTATCAGCAAAACCTGTTTGAGTTACTCATGAAATATAACTCTGTGAGACCGATTTTTCGGGGAAACTCTAAACCATGAATCTGGTTAAGCAGTGTTATTCCTTTCATGTCTGGAAGTTGATCTTATCAAGCCAATTATAAGCTTTGTTAAAATATGTTTTGTCCTCTTCATCAAGCAGAAGCCTTCAGAACACCCGCTGGAGCTTAGGTTTAATTGAGACTTACAGTATAATGTGACCACAAGGTTGGCAAGTTGCACATTGTTATGTATGGGGTGGGGTTGGCACAAGACAACACCAATGACACCGTATAGGGGTTCTGTAGACATGGATACTGTGCTGCTGAATGTAAGCAGTGCTGTGATCTTGGGAGCACAAACCTGTAGCAATTCACAGATAGTGGAAGGGTGCAAAAAAAATAATAATAGCAGATTGTTCCCATTTTTTGCACATTGAACTTGATGAGCCCTATGATCTCCCTCTGATGGACTTCTAAGTATTAATCCTAAGGGAGTGCAGTCATGCAAATAGGGTCAGACTGGGGGGCCTGGGGCCCACTGGGACTGCTGTTCAGGGCCCCCCTCCGCACCCCTCATCCCCCTACGGCAATGCATCGCCGGCGCACATGCATGAAGGCGCCACGCGCATTCACAGATGCCACTGCTTTTTTGTAGAATCCGATCAGGAGAAGGGTCTGGCCAGATGGGGGCCCATGAGGGTTGGGGAACCAACGGGTTTTTTCCCGGTGTCCCGCCAGGCCAGTCCGACCCCGCATGCAAGCTTCGTTAGTCTGTATCTTATGGAATTAAAAGGCTGCAGGTTGATTGTGGATGTACTCCTATATTACAAGCCTTAATAGAATTCAATTGTAGAGTTGAGGATATAAGAAACACATGACAGGGGCAACGCCAATCTGACGGGCCCCTTCCAACAACACAAAGCTTCTCCCCCCCTTTCCTTCAATAATTAACCAACCACAAGTGATATCTTGGCTGAAAATGGCCACAGCTTATTTATTAAATAACATAAACAACAACCAAAAAATAAACCAAAACAAACTCAGTGTAGTGCAATGTACAATCACATTTAGAAAATAAATAACTCTTAACTTCCTTAACATTTGATAGAGCCTGAAGGCTGCAAAGAATTGTATCCAAGAGCAAGGGGCCTGTCTGCTTTCTTTCCTAGGGTCGGCTTTCCTCTGTACTCCACACCCCTTTCACCAAGGCCCCTTCCACCAGGGCCCCTTCCATCACTTTGGCACCAGGCCTAACCCCTAGCGTTGCCAACTGTCCGGTTTTGACCCAGACAGTCCGGTATGAAGGGTTGCCTAGGTCAAAAGTTCCTGCCCGGTTTTCCAAATTAGGAAAATCCATCACAACCCTGCCCCTGCCGCATCAAAGCCCCACCCCTCCATGTCATGGCCATGCCCCTTACCCAGGCTCCAACGAGTGAAAAAGTGGCAACCATACTAACCCCTTTTATGCCCTACACTAGATCCAGTATCACGGCTTCCCCCCCAGATGAGCCCCTCATGTTGGAACATTACCTTAACACCACCCCTCCACACCTCTACCCCCTTTGTTCTGGGGAGGGCGGGCGCTGTTCAGTTAAAGGAGAATGTTCCCTTCACTTCCTTCCTCTTTTAGCTCCTTTATTTCCGCCCATCCAAATAGCAACCCAGGAACTACAACATAATCCCTTATCTCTTCTTCCAGTTCTCTCATTCCTAACCCTGTCATGTATTCTTTTTAAATACAATACCTTAAAAATATGTAATTTTGTGTAATTTCCAAAAAAAAAAAAAAATTAAGAAACTCTGGCATTCATATTTGCACCTTATGAATTAGAAGTTGCTGTCATTTGCTCTTAGTGGCACCCAAAGGACACTGAGGTCAACAATGTCAAGAGGTCCTCCAAAGAGATGTGTTGGTTTTGGTGACCTTTAGAGCAAGACTGTTTTCTCTCATTGAAGTAGTAGGCTGGAGTCTGTGTGATGGGATCATTATCTGCTCCTGACTGCTGATGAACTGAAACAACACAAAGCAGTGTTGTTTTTTCACGGCTCGCATACGTTTGTTTATAGATCCATCACAAAGAGGGAAGGAAACTTTATGCAGTCGTTAGATGTGAAGGTGCAAATGCCACACAAATACAAGTGCCAGTGAATATACTGAAAAAATAAATATCTGGTGAGGTGAAAGTTCTGTCAAAGAAAAAAAAAAGTTCAAAGAATTGAAAACATCACAGGAGCGAGTAAGAATCAAAGGGTGGATGGGAGATGCCACCCTTGGCTGGAGCAGTTGTACAAACTCAAGTCTGAGATCCCAGAAAGAGAGAATATAAAGCAGAACAAGGAAAATGTTGAGTTATTAAGATGACATACAAGGGGGGACTCTTCCTTTTGGCTTACAGGACATGGTATGACCACCACTGCTGTCCAGGGTCGGACCTCTATCCAGCGCCCCCTCTGCCCCCCCCTACTGTGAGGCTCTTCTTGGGGCCGACGCCCATGTGCATGCCATTCCTATATCGGAAAGAGGGGTCTGGCGAAGCGGGGGCCCATGAGGGTCGGGGCCCACTGGTTTCTCGGGTTCCCGCTGGGCCAGTCCGACACTGCTGCTGTCTGATGGAAAACATTGGTTATCAAAGCACCCTTGTCCACTTAGCACTGCAGCTAATGAAGGGGCAGCTCCATGTGTTACCCTCAAAAAATCATGTGGAGTTTCTACTAGGGATGCACCGAATCCACTATTTTGCATTCGGCCGAACCCCTGAATCTTTCGCGAAAGATTGGTCCGAATACCGAATCGAATCCTAATTTGCACTTTTACTTCCTTGTTTTGTGGCAAAAAGTCATGTGATTTCCCTCCCCGCCCCTAATTTGCATACGCAAATTAGGATTCGATTTGGCTGGG
The DNA here is from genome assembly GCA_038501925.1 of Xenopus petersii. NCBI lineage: Eukaryota > Metazoa > Chordata > Amphibia > Anura > Pipidae > Xenopus > Xenopus petersii. The sequence continues at coordinate 6,961,461 of CM076685.1, forward strand.
CAGAAGGATTTGGCTGAATCCTGCTGCATAAGGCCGAATCCTGGCCGAATTCCGAACCGAATCCTGGACTCGGTGCATTCCTAGTTTCTACTATCACCGATTTGTGCTTCATATACTGTACCAACACTGGACCTGGGAAGTAACCTATAGCAGCCAATAAAAATGATGGCTGATCCCAATGTTATTAATAGGGAAAAAAGATAAATATATAGGAAGGCCGTTATTTTTTTCCAGAAAATGTGGCAACCCTAGCAATGGCACAAGGGTCAGTTTGAGTAATTTGAAGCCACAGTTTTTTTGTAACTTGGGGAGCACTAAATGTTGGGATATTCTATCCTCCCTACATTCAGACTGTTATCACACTGGGCAGTGGGGCTGATTTGCCACTGTCCCCCCAGTCTACTAAAAATGACAGACCCAAAAGCACTTGATCAGCCCATGTGCCATTGCAAATACACATTATTATATTTTAGATGATTTAGAACCAATTTGTTTAGTACTAAATTCATATTAAAGGGGAACTCCACCAAAACAGAACTTCAAGCAACTTTGCAATATACATCAATTAAAAAATATGCTGACTTTTCATGATTTTTAATGGTTTCTGACAGTTCCCTAAGCGTAGCCCCCTGCTCTCCTGCTGACTACTTTGCTGAGCTGTCTGACTACTGTTACTTTGTATCAACAGCCATCTGTCCTCAGCCTGCATCCTCCAAACCCCACAATTCCCTGCACACGTGATTTCAATAAGGAACAGAACATCCCAGTGCAATGCATTGTGGGTTATGTAGTTCCTGCATGCTGTCTGTAAGCTGTGGAGAAGTTGTTATAATGTGTAACATCAGTCTTTAGTCCCTCCTTCCCTGCCAGGATTTAAATTGATGCAGAAAGAGAAGAACCATTAAACAGCTGGATTTCAGCATAAAAAATGGCATTTATTCAGACTTTTTGAAGAAACAGGTAACAGTGATGGGTATATTAGGGGTTTCTGTGATATGTGGCCTCTTTATCAAATTTTGGTTTGTAAACCAGAGTTCCCCTTTAATGTTCTTCACCATAAACAATGTTGGCTGGATACTGTGTATTCTTGAAGCCTCAGGGGACTAAGTCTGGCAGCAGCTGCAGTTTAGTTAGTCTGAATCCAATTTGTAGAAAACGCGTCATATTTCTCACCCCCAGGAATGGCCCTGTGACCTCTAAGTGAGAGTTGCATATAGGTCTGATGGTGGGATTCTGGGAGGTAGGGCACAGTTGCTGAATAGCTTGTGGCAAGGCTAGTTTTTTTTATTAAGACTTCCGACATGCAGAACAATTTACAGAGGTATTATTATTATTAATAATAGTAATAACGTATTTAGAAAGTGCCATTATATTCCTCAGCACAATCAACTATACAGAAGTGCTAGGAGCACCTTTTTATACAAGTTCCTTTAATGAATTGAATTTTTCACACAACTGACTGCTGGTGCAGTTTTTTTACTTGCTGGAGCTTCAGCTTTTAATATTTTGACAAAACTCAACTGAAAATGGCTTTTTTTATATTTTAAACCAAGTCCAAAGTCTTAAGGCTCTACAGACCGACAGTTTATTGGCCCATGTGTGGGGCCATCCGACGGGCATCCCCAATCGATATCTGCTGGAAAGTTGGCCAGATGTTGATCAGAAGGGTAAAAAATCCAGTTGGATAACGGTCGCATCTGTTTGTTGATTCGGTCCCGCGATCCGACTGCCCGTATTGGCAGCATTATGATCCGACCGTTGGGCCCCAGGGCCCATGATCAAATTAGCCCGATATCACCCACCTCAATGTGGGCATATTAGGGAGAGATCCACTTGTTTGGCAACATTGTCAAACGAGTGGATCTCCCTGTGTATGGCCACCTTTAGCCAACTGGCCAGGGCTTTGCTTTAAGGTGAGCATTGGCTATAAAGACCCCCAATGTATCCTTTGAACTAATGGTGGGCGAATTTCCCGTGAAATTCTCGAAAAGGTGATAAATTTGCAAAACTGCGGGAGTTTTGCTTATTTATTCACCGGCGGCGAAACTTAGAATTTCGTTGCAAATTCGCACCTGTCAAATTTATTCGCCCATCGCTACTTGATTGACTAAGGTCTGGAGAGGAGAGCTTCTGGTGGGGCTTAAAACCTTATACTTACCGATCATCTACCCTTGCTGCAACCTTAACCACAAAATCCCTTCTTTTTATAAAATAAGACAACACCCATTTTTTGTTGGATAATAATGGCCGCAGCTTCTTCTTTATTAATTCTCCTGCTCAAACATTCAAACATCAATAATCATAATAAATATTATTCATATTCAAAAGTTATGCAATATTTAACATCCATAACATTACATATTGTTTTGTAACCCTAACTATTTTTAAACTGTCCTGATGGCTTTGGGCAGATGGTCCTGGGATTAATTTCCTGTGGATTGTACCTCCGCACCACTGCACCCCTCATGAATTTTGTTTACCCATCAGCCGCAGTACACCGACTCAATGGTATTAGTAATTTTTCCACCAGGGGACCCCCCCCTACTTTTTTCTGGAACTCCTAATAGTCCCTTATTTAACTCTCTGTTTTTTCCCAGGACCACCTCCAAATGCTGCGACAATACTAAAAACCTTCACTTACTCCCTCTACTGTAATTAGTGATGGGCGAATTTGTGCCGTTTCCCTTCGCCGAAAAATGTGCGAATTTCGCACAAAACTCGCTTTTTTTTTGAAGCCCGCGAATTTTTGCCGCAAATTTTCGTGGGGGTTTCGTGAATTTATTCGCTGGCGGCGAATCGCGCAAATTCACTGCGTATCCGCGCCTGGCGAATAAATTCGTCCATCACTAACCGTAATTCCCATCCCAGGAACCAGTTACCTGTATACTTACCAAAAGCATTCCCGCCGCCCCAAAAAACAAGGAAGGGTAGGGTGGGCTTGTGCTACCTGTGGTCCCCAGGTAGGAAAAGGAAGAACCCTCTCCCGCACTTTCTATTTATTACCCCCACCCCAGCCCCATCCCCCTATGCCTAACTTCCTTTTCCCCTTTTTTGCCCATACTTCCAGCCAATTCTCTCCCCCTTTACCTATCAGTCGTGCCCTCCTTCCGCCCATAACAGGGCTCCTTCGTAACTTGTATGGTTGATGCAGGAGAACAAACAAGGCAGGACATCTCTTCCCAAGTATATTTCTGTGCAAAGAGACAAATTCTTTATAAACCAATTTACACCATTTTTATACAATTTCTTCTTCCATGAAGGGATCTGATGGTAGGGTCCAGTGAAATGAAACTATTGATTGTCATGTGATCTTCTTCAAAGGAGAAAAAAATAGCACTTCTACTGAACTTCTTCCTTATCATGTTACCAAGTGACTGGGGCTTAGATTTCATCATCAAGTTCTAACAAGAGATGAAATTACCCAATTCTTTCAGGAAGTGAAACAGAACAGACATGTTCAGGTGGAAAGTTTACTGGTTCCAGAGATAAGGGGGTTTCCATCATCTTACGGGAAAAGAGCAATTCTACGTGATGCCATATGGCAGCATTATATTTTATGGGAAGTGTAGTCATTGTAACCACACTGCCTCTTGCATAGTCACATTGATATTCGGGTTGAGATCACTAAGTTCAGTATTTTGCAAAACCACTATTGTGTCTGCTCATGCAGAATGAAGTCTGAAGTGTTGGAATAGAAGGGTGAATGGAAGAATGGAGAGACAGCAGGTGGGGTTAGGTAAGCAGAGCTGTCCTTAAAGGAAAACTACACCCCAAAAATGAATATGGATATGGATGTCATTTTTAAACCAACCTAAAGGTTCAGCATCACTTCAGTAATAATGACAGGAGTTTCCCATCTTGGATTCTGTATCTGTGACACTCACATGCTCAGTGGGCTCTGATTGGCTGTTGAGAAGCTAAGCTTAGGGCTCGTCACTAATTATCCAGCAGAAAATGAGCTTCCCTGGCTGTAATATAAGCTGATGCTACAGGTTTGCTGATTATTCAATTCTGATGCTAATTGCACTGGTTTCTGTGCTGCCATGTAGTAATTATCTGTATTAATTACTAATCAGCCTTATATTGTGACATTTCTATTCTATGTGTACTGTATATTGTGAGTGGGTCCCTAAGCTCAGTAAGTGACAGCAGCACAGAGCATGTGCAGTGAATCAGCAGAAAAGAAGATGGGGAGCTACTGGGGCATCTTTGGAGACACAGATCTTTACTGCTAAAGGACTGTGGTTGCCTTGGGCTGGTACAGAAGCACAAGACATACTGTAATGTACAACCTTTCTGCGCAACCTCTATGGTTGAACTTTAGTTCTTTTTTAAAAACAAATCTTAATCTAGTACATGGTGTAGAGCACAGCTCGTGCAAACCATTCCCTACTTGGAGGCCTACTTATTAAAGCATCAAATTTTAGTTGTTTTATAGATCTGTGAAACCACGGTTACACTTTATTTTCTCGAAAACCACAAATACCATGAAAGTTAATGAAAGATCTGAATATAAAAAGGTACAAACGAAAAAAGCAATGAGCGATCAAAAAAAAAAAAATTTGAATATCTCTAAAACCGCTAAAAACTTAAGTTGTTCTGACAAATACTAGCTAGAAAAATATCCAAAAACCTGTAAAAGTCTGAATGGTTAAAAAAAAAAGGTCCAATAGGACCTCAACTACTTTTACTTGGAGAAGCTTTACAAAAGAGTTTTTTTGTGGTTTTCACACTTATATATTTATATATATTTAAAACTTTTTGAGTTTTAGGGTAAGGTCACACAGGGAGTTCGAACGATTCGAACTAAAATTCGTTCGACTATTCGACCATTCGATAGTCTAAGTACTGTCTCTTCAAGAAAAAAACTTCGACCCCCTAGTTCGCCACCTACAAGCTACCGAGGTCAATGTTAGCGTATGGAGAAGGTCCCCATAGGCTTCCTAAGCATTTTTCACTCAAACAAAAATCGTTCGATGGATGGTTTAAAATCGATCGAACGAATAGCGCTAAATCTTTCGACTTCGATATTTGAAGTCCAAGGATTTAACTTCGACAGTCGAATATCGAGGGTTAATTAACACAAAAACTTCGAATTTTGAACAATTTTATATCGATAATCGAAGTACTGTCTCTCGACATTGACACTTCACCATTAGCGATGGGTGCGAAATTTGGGGCGTTTGCCTAAAAATTTGCGAATTTCCCACGAAATTCACGAAACAGTGAAAAATTTGCAAAACCTTTTGTTTTTGATGCCGGCATCCGTTGTTGACGCCAGCGCAAATTCGTAGGCGAATTTTCACTGCAATTTCGCAAATTTATTCGCCGGCCGCGAATAGCAGGAATTCGCCACAAATTCACGCCTGCCGAATAAATTCGCCCATCACTATTCGCCATCTCAAACCTGCCGAATTGCTATGTTACACTAGGGGGACCTCCTACAACCTATAGCCAACATTTGACTAAGTTTTTAGAAGTCTAAGTAAATCTACTGATGAAACGTTTGATTCGAAGGATTTCATTGTACAATCGAACGATTTGACTTCGACCGAAAACGGGCAAATTCGCTTAAAAAAAAACTTCGACATTCGAAGTCGAAGTAATCCAATTCGATGGTCGAATTTCGACGTATTTTCCCCTTCGAAATTCGACCCTTGATAAATCTGCCCCTTAGTGTAGGGCAGGGTGCAAAGTACAAAGCCATTGTTGATTGCACCTAATTTCACACATTGCACATTGCCCCCTTAAATAATTTTGAACAATTTTTTGGGTACTTCGACCATCGGATAGGCCTAAATTCATCTCCGACTCGAATTTAAAATACTTTGAATATTCCACCATTCGATAATCGAAGTACTGTCTCTTTAAAAAACTTCGATGTTGACACTTCACCATTAGTGATGGGGGCGAAATTGGGGCGTTTCGCCGAAAAATTAGCGAATTTCCCACGAAATTCACAAAACTTTGAATAATTTGCGAAACGTCTTGTTTTTGATGCCGGCATCCGTTGTTGACGCCAGCGCAAATTCGTAGGCGAATTTTTCACTGCAATTTCACAAATTTATTCGCCGGCCGCGAATAGCAGGAATTCGCCACGAATTCACGCCTGCCGAATAAATTCGCCCATCACTATTCGCCATCTTAAACCTGCCGAATTGCTATGTTAGACTAGGGGGACATCCTACAACCTATAGCCAACATTTGACTAAGTTTTTAGAAGTCGAAGTAAAATCGATTGATGAAACGTTCGATTCGAAGGATTTCATCGTACAATCGAAACGATTTGACTTCGATCGAAAACGGGCAAATTCGATTAAAAAAAAACTTCGACATTCGAAGTCGAAGTAATCCAATTCGATGGTCGAATTTCTACGTATTTTCCCCTTCGAAATTCGACCCTTGATAAATCTGCCCCTTAGTGTAGGGCAGGGTGCAAAGTACAAAGCCATTGTAGATTGCACCTAATTTCACACATTGCACAATGCCCCCTTAAAGGAGAAGGAAAGGCAAAACAATAAAATCCCTTTTTTACATTCTTTAATGAAAAATAAACCTTTTTCCGATATACTTTAATTAAAAAATGTGTACAGTTTTTATAAGAAACCTGACTGTATGCAGTGAAATTCTCCCTTCATTTACTGCTGTGGATAGGAATTGTCAGACAGTCCCTAACTGCTCTGCAGGGAAACAATCATACTTATGAACAGCAGGGGGAGCCCCCGCCTTACTTCCCAGCCATGCAGAACTCAAGCAGCTTTGTTTATGACGATCCCTAAGCAGCCCAGACCACACTGAGCATGTGCAGGGTCAGGGTCAGGCCAAAGATGTTTAACAAAGTTACAAGATGACAGCCCCCGGTGGCCAACTTTGAAAGCATAAATCATTTGTTTGATTAGGCTTGTGGTGCAGTAAGTTCATGCTTATGTTTAGTATACAAAATACAGCATTTCTAGCCTTATTCTATTTTAGACTTTCCTTGTCCTTTAAATAAGCCCTATGTTGCATTCCAATTTCTATACAAGGATGGTGGCCCGGAAGGCATGTAGGCTTTCCCTGTACTGATCCACTACTAAGGGACAGGGGTAGTGGTAAATTAACCCCTAAGGTTTTGCACACATACAATTACAATTTAAGGGAGAAAAACCTCTATATATCATCAGGAAAGTTGACAGTGTACAGATTATAATTTCCAGTACACAATACCCATAAATGATAAAACCAAGGTGATGTATTCTTGCTAATTGTAGCACTAATTATGAATCCATTCGTTTTCAGGAGCCTCTAATTCGATGTTGTCTCTTGCCACTAGAGTGTGTCATTGTGAGGTCTGAAGAGGGCACACGGGTTGTCTGCAGACCAACAATAGCTGCAACTCCCCGGGGAGCCGAGAGGCAGACAGACACTTTTCTTCTCCTTTCAACAGACACTTAGAGGTCTGATACTAATTATCTTGTTTCATAAAGGCCACAGGTTCCATCCAGCAACACAAACTTACAGAATGGAAAACACACACTGACCGTGTACTTGAGGGGAGTTAATGAGAACAGAAATGCTTTTTTTGCTGAGGTTTTTCGGAAAGATTATTTTACCAGTCTATCATCAGAAGAATCTCTTCCTTAGTCAGCATTAAGATCCCTTAACAAAAGCAGCAGCAGGCTACACAATAGAAAGGAAATGGATTATAATGAAGAACTGAATAGGTCGGTCTACTGCAGCCCTTTTTTTTTGTTCTTGTATACAAATTATTGCGGCATACTAGGTTTACTTTTCCACTTTAAAGGCTAATTCAAAAGGCTACTGATGAAATGACAGCAGGAGGAACTATCATGACAATTTAATACTCTTTCAACAATTATAGGATGGCAGGGAATAAAGGTTAGATTTAAATAAAGAATCTGTAAACATGGAATGACTGGGGAGAGCAGTACAGTCACAGTCGATGATATATGGTTACTTAAAGGGATACTGTCATGGGAAAAATTTTTTTTTTTTCAAAATGCATAAGTTAATAGTGCTGCTCCAGCAGAATTCTGCACTGAAATCCATTTCTCAAAAGTGCAAACAGCAGTAAAGAGTGATTGAAGTTTATTAGAGCACAAGTCACATGACTAAGGGCAGCTGGGAAATTGACAATATGTCTAGCCTCATGTCAGATTTCAAAATTGAATATAAAAAAATCTGTTTGCTCTTTTGAGAAATGGATTTCAGTGCAGAATTCTGTTGGAGCAGCACTATTAACTGATGCGTTTTGAAAAAAACATGTTTTCTGATGACCGGATCCCTTTAAGTGTCAGCTGTTAGACTGTTATGGAAACTGTGTTCTCTCTGCGCATTCTGTTGGTAATGGCCGGTTTTATACAATAGTGTTTAATGGGAAATGGGAATGTTTTTCTAAGTAGGGCTTAGGTTTCCTTTGTTTGACTTAAGTAGACAGTAAAATCAGAGATATCTAATGGTGACCACACACATGGAGAGAGACCTGATGCCCCATTTTGGGCATTTTGGAATTGGCTTCCTATCAGTCTTCGAAAGAATCAAACTGTAATTCAACTGCATTACACGTATAATAACTATATATTTAACAGTACAAATACAGGTATTAACTACCATAGAATTTTTTATTTTCAGTAGCAAGTTGCTTAAGGCAGGAGCTAGGTACATGATGCTATCAGAATTACCCAACTTTCTAATTCATTTCTAATAATGTGCACGCAGAGATTTGTCTATAGGACAAAGTCACAATAGCCTTGGATATCATGGCCATCCAAGAAATAATTCAAGTCACTCTTAAAGGTATCAGTAGAAACTGCCATCACAACATCATCCCGGTAGGGCATTCCCTGCTAGGGATGTAGCGAACTGCCGATTTGATGTTCGCGAACGCCGTTCGCGAACACCGGCAAAAAATGCAAACGTTCGCGGACAGTTCGCGAACTTCGAACACCCGCTAAAATCATTCGATTCGAACGATCGAAGGATTTTAATCATTCGATCGAAGGATTTTCGTTCGATCTAAGGATTTTCATTCGTATCGAACGATCAAAACCATTCGATCGAATGCTTTTCATTCGATCGAATGCTTACAATCGTTCGAACGAATGGAAATCGTTCGATTTTTAGCGGTCGAATGGTCGAATGGTCGAACGAATCGAACGCGAACCCAAATTGGCGAACGTCGCGCGACGTTCGCGAACATTCGGCGGACGCGAACGGTCGAAGTTCGCGCGAACAAGTTCGCCGGCGAACAGTTCGCTACATCCCTATTCCCTGCTCTCAATGTGAAAACCCCCCAACTAAAAGTTCTGTTCCTCTAGTCAAAAGGAGTGGCCTCTGATGCATTGATCTGTTCTATGGCAAACACGACCCCACTAACTGACTATTATGTCCTCTAATGTTCTTGTAAAGTGTAATCATGTCCCCTCGCAAACACCTTTTCTCCAGAGAAAACAACCCCAACCTGAACAGTCTATCCTTTTAGTTTAAATCCACCATCTGTATTAGCAGTCTAGTTGCATGTCTCTGCACTCTCTCCAGCTAATTAATATCCTTCTTAAGGAGGTAGAGCCCACATCAAGCTGATTAATAAAGAAGTTAAAAAGCAAAGGCCAAAGACAGATCTTTAGGGTACTGCACTAACTCCACAAACAATGCTGGCCCAATTAGAAAATGCTCCATTTACCAAAACTCTATCCAAGATCTATTGCACATAACATGCTGAAACAATCTCACAATATTGTGATTTGCAATGTATTCAAGTAGTTTGACCATATTACCCCTTCCAAAAGCTTTTTACTGCAATGTCAGACTAACAGGCCTATAGTTTTCAGGCTGAGAATGGGATATTTTTTGAACAGCTGCATCATATTAGCAATTCATCAGCCTCTCAACACCATCATCATCATCATTTATTTATATAGCGCTGTCAAGATAGGCAGTGCTTAACACCATGCCAGACCTTAATCCTGAAAAATAAAGAAGATTGGCAATAACAGAGCTAAGCTCAGAATATCGGTGTTCACATATTTTCCAGCAGCTACATTTACAAAGCTTGTTTTTAGGGATGGGTGAATATTTTCGCCTTGTTGTTTCTCGTGCAAACATTACGCCCATAGATGTGTATGGCGTCATGCGTCAAAAAAAAAAGACGCATGTCAAAAAAATTTCGCCGCGCAACGAAAATTCTTGGACGCCACCGGTGAATTTTGGGCGAAATGAAACAGGTCAAATTTGCCCATCCCTACTTGTTTTGAGTAACTGTGAGCAAAATAGATAATTTGAAAGTTATGAAATAAAAAGATCTTATAATGTATAGTAATCAGTCAGCAAGTATAATACACTAGTACCTGTTTGAAATCAAACATCTGATTGGCTTCTGAAGCCATAGAATATAGAAGCACTCCTAAAACCATACTAAGGCCTTAGTAAAAAAAATATGGAGGTCTTCAAGAAAATGTTCCTTCTTCCTTAAGAGCAGATCGTGTGGCTGAAAAATATGTTTATGCACATTAAAAATATGTAGCCCTTGTCCTTCCATGGTTGCTAATCCAGTTCTCAAAATATACCCTACCATACTGGTTTATTTGCATATACTATTCCTTGAGGTACACAATACAAAGCCAAAACACACCCAACTAAAATAATTCATTTTTATTATCTAACTGTCATCTCTGTGTTTTGAAATGAAAACACCTTTATACTAGTAACAATTTATGGTACATAGAGTTTACACCTACAGTAATACAATATGGCTGAGCTGGTTAGCTAGATACATTTGGATCATGCAGATTCCTAGCATTAAGTCAAAATAAATTCCTCCAGACATGACAGATTTCCACAGGTACTGGTGCATGAAAGCAAATATAAACATATGACTCTAAAAGTCCCAGAAGGCATGGAGAATAGCAGAAATACCTTCCTATAGAAAGCTAACAGCAGTTCCTGTCTGGTTAAAGAATACAACCCATTTAGTCACCAGTTGGGTGAGGCTATGGTTTAAAGCAAAAAAACTCAAACTCTGCTGGTCTCCATTGATGAAGTGCTACATATATCCATATGGTATAGTCCATATATAGTAAGATAAATAGTAAGATTTAGGCCTTAGACCAGGGGCCCCCAACCTTTTAGATCCCTGAGCCACATTCAATTATAAGAAGAGTTGGGGAGCAACACAAGCATGAAAATGTTCCTGGGACTACCAAATAAGGGCTGCAATTGGCTATTTGGCAGCCTCTGTGAGTACTGGCAGCCTGCAGGAGGCTCCGTATGGCAGTACCCCTGATTTTAAGCAACTACAACTCACCTCTAAGCCAAGATTTCAAAAATAAGCACCTGCTTTGAGGCTACTGGGAACAACAGCAAAGAGGTTGTTGTACAACATGTTGCTCGTGAGCCACTGGTTGCGGATCACTGCCTTAGAGTAATAACCATGCAGTATTAATGTCCACTCTGTGGGGCAGATTTACTAACTGGCGAAAAGTCGCCAGCATCCGCTTCGCACCCATCGCAACACTTCGCCAGGGCAAAAATTTGCTCAGACAAAGCTAATTTACTAAAATGCTGGGTTACGTCCTGGGCGACGGCGCATGACTTTGGTAGTATACATAGTAACATAGTAACATAGTAAGTAAGGTTGAAAAAAGACACATGTCCATCAAGTTCTACCTTTTTTTTTAATCTGCCTGCTAGTTGATCCAGAGGAAGGCAAAAAAAAACCCATCTGAAATTCCTTCCTGACTCCAAAATGCCAATCGGACTAGTCCCTGGATCAACTTGTACTATGAGCTATCTCCCATATCCCTGTATTCCCTCACTTGCTAAACACCATCCAACCCCTTCTTATACCTATCTAATGTATCAGCCTGTACCACTGATTCAGGGAGAGAATTCCACATCTTCACAGCTCTCACTATAACAAACCCCTTCCCAATATTTAGACGGAACCTCTTTTCTTCTAATCAGAATGGGTGACCTTGTGTCAGCTGGAAAGGCCTACTGGTAAATAAAGTATTAGAGAGATTATTATATGATCCCCTTATATATTTATACATAGTTATCATATCTCCCCTTAAGCGCCTCTTCTCCAGTGTGAACATCCCCAATTTGGCCAGTCTTTCCTCATAGCTAAGATTTTCCCTTTACCAGCTTAGTTGCCCTTCTCTGTACCTTCTCTAATACAATAATGTCCTGTTTGAGTGATGGAGACCAAAACTGTACGGCATATTCTAGATGGGGCCTTACAAGTGCTCTATACAGTGGAAGAATGACCCCCTCCTCCTGTGACTCTCTGCCCCATTTAATACAACTCAAGACCTTATTTGCCCTTGATGCTGCTGACTGGCATTACTTGCTACAGACAAGTTTATCATCTACAAGGACTCCAAGCTCCGTCTCCATTAGTGATTTGCCTAGTGCTGTCCCATTAAGGGTATAAGTGGATGTTGTTACATCCCAGGTGCAGGACTTTTCATTTATTGACATTGAATCTCATTTGCCACTTATCTGCCCAGATTGCCAGTTTGTCAAGATCGTGTTGCAAGGATGTTGCAAGAATTAATTGGGCTGGATAGTTTTGTGCCATCTGCAAACACTGATACATTACTTACAACACCCTCCCCTAAGTCATTAATGAACAAGTTAAATAAAAGTTGACCCAATGCCGAGCCCTGGGGGACCCCACTAAGAACCTTATTCCAAGTAGAGAATGTCCCATTAACAACCACCCTCTGTACCAGATCCTGTAGCCAGTTTCCTATACATGTGCAAACGACTTAAGCCCAACAGATCTTAGTTTAGAAAGCAGTCGTTTGTGGGGCACAGTATCAAACGATTTGGCAAAATCCAAATAGATCACATCTACTACCCCCCCACTGTCCAGCCTCTTACTTACCTCATCATAAAAAGCAATCAAATTCGTCTGACATGACCTATCCTTCATAAAGCCATGCTGATTGCTGCTCATAATGCCATTCACTAGGACAGAATTTTGAATGTTATCCCTTAACAAGCCTTCAAATAATTTGCCCACCACAGATGTCAAGCTTACTGGCCTATAATTGCCAGGCTGAGATCTTAATCCCTTTTAAATATTGGAATAACATCAGATTTTCTCCAAACCATAGGCACCATACCAGATGAAAGTGAATCTGAGAAAATCAGAAATAGGGGCTCGTGTATAACTGAACTAAGCTCTCTTAGAACCCGGGGGTGTATGCCATCAGGCCCTGGAGCCTTGTTTACATTAATTTTTATTAAAGCTTTATGAATCACATTCTGAGGCAGCCACTGACAAGACTGAGCTGAGCCATTAGTGCAGCTTTAAAGTAAGCCTGGGAACTCACACTCCTCTATTGTATACACTGAAGAAAGGAACTGATTTAACACATTTGTCTTTTCTGTATCTGTTACAACCATACTGGTACCATTATTTAATGTGTAGACAAAGCACAATTTAGGTCCAACTGAGAGGATTTCTCACCCATATCAGATGTCACCCAGGAATATGATTTTGGTCCAAAACATGAGAAAAAAATTATCAAATGGGCTTCTGATCAATGAACATGTATTGTTACCTGCCTTTGTAGGGACAGCAATTATTATTTCACAGAGCCAATATAACTATATTACATATAGTAACTATATTACATATATATAACTATATATACAATAAAAAAACATTCAACAAAAATATTCAGTTGGTAAAATGTTATGAGCAAGTAAGTAAGCATTGGTGGCAAGCAATAACTCAGCACTGATAAATTGGTCTAGACTGAGCCCTGATAACGGATGTGTACATTATACACAGCAAAAGCAAAAATGTATTATTTTAACATTTTGCTTCTTTTACTGAAAAAGCCAATGAATGATTAGATATTCAAGCAAAATAAATGATGATGTCTATTTTATCAGGCACGGCTACAGATAAGGCTTCAGAGATGGAGGAAGAGCCCTTCCAAAAATTACATTTCTTTAGAAAAGGAGGAGATAAATATTTCCAAACTCTGAAGATCTGCACCTCAAAATGATGGGGGATTTAGAGAAATGTATAATTAGGTAAGCTAAATGTTATCAGAATAAGCTTTGGGTGCATGCTAATGTGCTGCTCAGAAACTATTGGTAAAATCTAGCATTATGCCATTATAATTGTATTCACACTATTTGAGGCATCTTTAATAGTGATGAGCACAATTTGCCCATCACTAATCATTATCCTTGTTATGTGTTGGCTGTGTAGCCATGGGGGCAGCCATTCAAGCACAGGATACACAGTAGATAACAGATAAGTACTACTATAGTTTATATTAACAAGCTGTAGTGTAGCCATGGGGGCAGCCATTCAAGCACAGGATACACAGTAGATAACAGATAAGTCTACTGTGTATCCTGTGCTTGAATGGCTGCCCAGCAGCTTGTTTATATAAACTATAGTAGTACTTATCTGTTATCTACTGTGTATCCTGTGCTTGAATGGCTGCCCCCATGGCTACACTACAGCTTGTTAATATAAACTATAGTAGAACTTCTGTAGCAAAGACACTAGCTTTACAGTGCAGGGCAACCAACCAAACATTGTATTTTCATTACTTAATTTTTTGGTGTTACTGTTTCTTCAAGAATTGCAAACATAAATGCAAATATAAGGATAGAGGAATGGTATTGCATGTGTATAGAAATTGTAAGAAATGTGAGAGAATAGAAGACTAAACCAACACAGTCACAAATGAGGGACTGAGTAAAAGACTTGTAGATGATCAAAATGCACTGATCCAATGGACTAGCCCACAGGGCAGTTGTTAGATCATGGGGTGGAGGTGTCAGATTAAGACCAATCTTCTCTGTGTTGCATCCTGACATTGCATTCTGGGCTGGTAATATCTAGATAAAAGCAAAGCAAGTGTGAACAAATTCTAAGAATGGAATGTAGAAGAAAGAAATGGAACCTGAAGCAAGTTTATACAGAAAGAAGGACATTAAGAAAGGAAGGAAAGGAGTCTGGAAGAAATAACATTTGAATCTATTAAACCAGAGAACGAACAACATAAAAAGGAAGATACAACATATTTTGTCACATATTACAAATAATCAAACAGTACCTATATTTTTGTTTCTTTTGGAAAGATTTATCTATTTGGGAAGCATTATTTGTTATGTATTGGTTGCTATAGCTGTGAGCATGGCCATTACTCTCTCCCCTGTACATAAAACTGTATTATATTTCACTCAGTGATTTGTTGTTAAAACCTTATTGAACACTGTAAGGGGCAGATGTATCAAGGGTCGAATATCGAGGGTTAATTAACCCTCGATATTCGACTAGGAATTGAAATCCTTCGACTTCGAATATCGAAGTCGAAGGATTTAGCGCAGAAAATGCGATTGAACGATCAAAGGATTATTCCTTCGATCGAACGATTAAATCCTTCGAATCATTCGATTCGAAGGATTTAATCGTTCGATCGAAGGAATAATCCTTCGATCAAAAAAACTTAGGCAAGCCATAGCCATAGGCTAACATTGACTTCGGTAGCTTTTATCTGCCGAACTAGGGGGTCGAAGTTCTTTTTAAAGAGACAGTACTTCGACTATCGAATGGTCGAATAGTCGAACGATTTTTCATTCGAATCCTTCGATTCGAAGTCGTAGTCGTAGTCGAAGGTCGAAGTAGCCCATTCGATGGTCGAAGTAGCACAAAAAACACTTCGAAATTGGAAGTTTTTTTACTTCGAATCCTTCACTCGTATTTAGTGAATCGGCCCCTTGGTGTTGCTCTTATGAAAACAACCTAATCTTTCTTCATTCAGTTAATCTTGTGAGTACGGGGCCAACAACTACGGAGTCATTTTTTCCCAATGGTGTTAATTGCCAACCCAACATCTCCTAAACCTTCAGATTGCATGAAGGCATGCAGAGGAGTCACTTCCGCTTCTAATACAGTATTTCATCATCAAGTATTTTCACCCTTGTTCCTCTTCCGGCTTTAGGTGTCATTGTACCTCTTTCCCATGTTAACTCATAATATATCAAAGATCTGGGAAGCCCGAGCAGGAACGAAGAGCAAATGTCAATCTAAACAGAAACACAGCTGCTACATGAAACATTGGAAATGCACAATAATGCCTTGGCCTGTGCACTTAAAGAAGGAAAAAAGGATTACTAACCACAAGCTATTTCCATAAGAGAAATTCAAACAATGAGGTTGATTTACAAAACATGAAAGAGTTGGTAGAAAGATTAGTATTTTGTAAGATGACTAAAGGCGTTAAGATCCCTTCAAAACAGAAACTATTAATATTCCAAAGACAGAGCTCTTGGGAGAGAAGCTGTGGTCCCCGTGGTGTATGGATTTGGTTTTATATTTTTCTTTTAAATGCCCTACTATTATTTTAGGGTTTTGAAGAAGAATATGAAAACATAACCTATTATGGAAGGTATTTATGTGACGATGCATTATGTGATTGTTTATAGAGCTCCACTGGGTATAAATCTGTTGACACAGTTAAAGGAATAGAATGCAAGGAATTATTGAGTACAATATGGAGATTGCAACAGCAAGAAACTACAAGGAGCAGATTTGATTAATTAGAAAAGTGATTGAGATGAGAATTCTTAGTCAGGCAAAGAAAACGACTTCACAGGCATTTTAAAATATATATTGTGTTTGTCAAGCCTGCTGATTAAGCACTGAGGCATCAATATTCGTGAGAAAGCATATCAGGCTCATTGAAAGGGCAGCGGAGACCAGGAGAACTGTTCCCAAAAGAAGCAATATCAAAGAAACCGCCCTGGTGTGCAAAATTGCTTCTGTTGAGAAGAATTCTGATACCCGTACCATAGCATAAAGGTAGCAATTTCTTCCCAAAAACAATCCAAAAAAAAAGTCAAAAGTAAAGGAAGAGGATCATAGGAAAACATTTAGGTAGCCAGACAGAGTAGCTCTCTGGATGGTAAAATAGCTTATGGCTCCATGGCCTTTTCCTTCCATGTCTGTTGATGGTGTATACTAGGGGTACCCAACCCATGGACCACGTTCCAAAAAAATTGGGGAGCAACAGAAGCATTAAAAATGTCCATGAGGATGCCAATACGAGCAGGGCCGGATTTACATAGTGGACGCCCCTAGGCCCACTGCCATTCGTCGCCCCTGTCCCCTCCCCTTTATTCGTGAAAATTTTCATCTGGACCAGAGTAATGGGGATTGGGAAATTTAAAAAATGATTGTATCTCCTGAGTTTCCCCAGTGTTTTTGAACCAATGTGGGAGTGGTTGGGCAGCATGCCGCCCCCCTAAAATCTTGTTGCCCTAAGCCCGGGCCTAGGTGACCTTTCCACAAATCCGGGCCTGAATACGGGCTGTGATTGACTATTTTGTAACCCCTAGGTGGACTGGCAGCCTACAGGAGGCTTTGATTGGCAGTACACCTGGTTTTTATGCAACCAAAAATTGTTTCCAAGCCAAGGTTTCAAAAATAAGCTCCTGCTTTGAGGCCACTGGGAGAAATATCCAATGGGTTGGTGAGCAACATGTTACTCACAATTGACATTGACATTGAGTGGACAGTTTGCTAATACTGCCTTCCAGGAAATAAATTCATACAACTATGGAAAGGGAAGAAAGGATGAAACTGTTAAATCATATTATTCCATGTACGAACACAGTAACGGTACAAATTCTTTCATACGCATGACTTTTCTGCCCACCATTCTGCAATTGTAGGAGGGAAGGTAGACCACCAGTGGCAGGGGGATCACTGCTCTGGCCGCACTGAGACAGTAACCAATGAGTGACTTTTTATATTTAGTAGGAGAGCCAGGTAGCATGGATGAGAGACCTATCACGGGGTCAGCTCGTAAATCTGAACCTGTAAGTTTATTAATAGTTTGGAAGATAGCAGTCCAGAGGGGTTGGAGAGCTTGACAGTGCCACCAGATATGTGATGGTGACCCAACCTCCTTACCACATTTCCAACATAGATTTGATACTGATGGATATATTTTGTGCAAAATTTCAGGACATTTATAACATCTGGACATCTTAAAATTTTGGGGTGTTTTGCTTTGCTGAGAAATTATCGAATTTCCCGCGAAATTCTGGAAACGTCATAAAATTTGCGAAACGGCGCCGGCATCTTGTTTTTGACGCCGGCGTCTAGTTTTTGACGCCGGTGTCCGTTTTTTTGGACGCCGGCAAATTTTTTGCGCCAGTTTCACTAATGTATTTGCTGGCAGCGAATTGTGGGAATTCGCCGCAAATTTGAGCCTGGCGAATAAATTCGCCCATCACTAATCTTAAAGTTAGTTTCTTGTGATTTACATGCAATGGAAAATTTATGGGTTAAGGTAAAACAAGCATTCCATTGTTCTGCTGTAAATTCAGATTGTAATTCTCTCTCCCATTTAACGGTATATTTTGGCAAAGACTGTGGGGCAAATTCACTAAGATGCGAAGTTGTGCCAGGCGCAACTTCGCCGCACTTCGCCACACTTCGCCACACTTCGCCACACTTCGCCACACTTTGCCAGCGCTCCGCAAATTCACTAAAATCCGAAGTTGCGCACAGGGGTAGCATAAGTTTTCGAAGTTGCGCTAGCGTTAATTCGGCAAGCGAAGCGAATTTTCGCTAGCGATGGTTCATTTACATACGGGGCGAAATTCAAATTTCAATGGAGGAACACGTATCTTCATTACAAATGCCTAGAAAACCTTCAAATCAGCAATTATAAATGTTATTTTGCCCTACACATGTGCCCACTGTCTAGGTAAGTTGCCATGAGTCAGGAAATATAGGGGGGAAGGAGGGGAGCCCCAAAATTTTTTTCATCTTTTTCAGCCTATCACCCATCATGTAGAAAACACCCCAGCATATTTTGGGACTTCGAAAAAAAATTTGACTTTTTTGGAAACAATCCCTATCTACTCTATTGCGCTTCGCCAGGTCTGAGGTGGCGAAGGAAGTCTAGCGTAAAAGGTAGCGTTCAGTACACTGCGCAAGTTAGTGAATTTGCGTAGTTACATCGCTAGCAAAAATTCGCCTGACGTAAGTGTGCGAAGTAACACTAGCGAATTTACGCCAGCGTTCGTTAGTGAATTTGCGAAGTACCGAAAATGCCAAACGCTAGCGAATTGACGCTAGCGTTCGGCGCTTCGGCGCTTAGTGAATTTGCGCCCATTTCTCTTTCTGATCTGTAAGTTTATATAATACGGAAATCAAATGTCTGACAGGAGATTTAAGTACGCAAAGCGATTCAAAAGGGGAGAGAGGCGTTAGTCTCATTATCTTCTTTTGAGGGGCCATTAGCCAATGGTTATATCTAAACCAAATCAAAAAAGAGTCTGGCACATCAGGATAGATGTGAGTCAGTGGTAAAAGAAACATTATTTTCTATTACTTGTGAACAGGTAAAGCTTTCATTGTACCTTCTCCCAAGAAAGCCTGCACTTATCATTCCGGGAACAAAATGTGGATTTCCCACTATAGGGGTGAGAGGACCCTCCCGTGAAATCAGAGAAGGGGTCTGATACATTTTTTAAGAGTATCATTTTCAATTAGGAAAAGCCTTTACAAAGTGAATGACTGAACATGAGGTGGAGAACTTCCGATGTTTCATGTCAGCAAGGGGAAAAATGCCTTCAGGCCTGAAAATGAATAAGGCACCAATGTATTATGTTTGCGATACAGTATGAGCACTATGTGCAGAGCAGAGAATTAACTATAATCTTTTCTTTGTAGAATATCTTTTTCTTGCTTTTATTTCCTTTTCTCTCTTCTTAATTCTCACTTGAATATCTGCACAGGATTTCCTGCCTGAGAATGGTTCTGAGCAAATCTTTATTCAAGAGACTGCTGCTTTATCTCACTCATCAGGCATTTCTTTTGTTATAGTAACAAATAATTGGTATTCTCGTGGGCATGAGGACTCCGTCTCCATTCATAACAAGCTATCTAAACGAATTCATACAAAAACACAAAGGTAAGGCCAAGATTTCAGAACAAAAATAGAAAGTTTAGGCATCATCAAGCTTTACTTTTAGTACTCCATGGGGCAGATATTGCTTTTAGTAGTGATGGGTGAATTTATTCGGCAGGCGCGAATTCGCGGCGAATTTGCGCGATTCGCCGCCAGCGAATAAATTCGCAAAACGCCCGCAAAAATTCGCGGGAAAAATTCGCCGGCGTCAAAAAAAATTTTGAAAAAACGTTTCGCAAATTTTTCGCCGTTTCGCAAATTTCGCACGAAATTCGCAAATTTTTCGGCGAAGCGAAACTGCACAAATTCGCCCATCACTAGCTTTTAGGGATAATTATTTAGCTGAGAAAAAATGCCCGTAGACTCTGTGGGGCTCATTTATAAACTTCGTGCAGCGCAGAATGATTTTCACAGTGAATATATTTGCCCTGTGCATGGTTATATTTATAAAGCTGGTTAATGAAATTTGCAATTTTTTGCGAATCTCCATAAATATGGCAAAAAAACACAAAATTGTGAATATTTATAGACACGTTAATGCCATGACTTTGATGGCGGAGAAAATATTCGCAAAGCAGATTCACAAATTGCAAATTTAAATTACTGTCAATGCTATTATCGTGCACAACAGCCTCGCACCGCGGCTGCACTCACGCAAACACCCATCTCATTTGCAATTCATTTGTGAAAATGTGTTTGCAATATGAATTGGCAAAAAGACAAAAGGATGAGCAAATTCCGCACTACGCCATCGCCAATTTTTTTTTTCGTGAAAAATCTACCTCAAAAAGTTTCAAACAAATCACAAAATTGTCCCGAGACAAAAAAATTGCTATAAGAAAAAACGCCCATTGACTTTAATGCATTTGGAGTGAGACAAAATTGTCATTGCACATAAAAAAAAAAAATAGTTGACACCACATTTTTCGGTGAAGCAATATGGGACAGATTCACTCGTTGCTAATGGATAGTAAAAACAATGTTGCACAGTTGGTAAAATTGTTCTGTGAAGAGAAGCTCATTGACTTTAAATGCATTTGGCTTTTTGTTTGCCGTTTCACAAATTTTTGCTGAAGCGCAGCGGGTCAGATTCACCCAACACTTATCACTATCTATCAATCATCTATCTATCTGTCTGTCTAACCCTACTCTATATCTGTTGTTATCCATCTCAGTAATGTAAAGACCAGGGGGCAATATTGATAAAAGGATGGTCAGGCCTTGATTCATGGTGAGGCCACAAAGGCCTGGGCATAGGGCGGCAAGTTGGTAGGGGTGGCCATTTTATGAGGTGCACTGGGGACGTGTAGCTCCCCATTGCTCCGATGCTCATGCTCTCACTAGAGTGTCACTGAAATCCAACCCTGATGATGGTGGTTGATGTTCCCTTAGCGCAGGGGTCACACAAACATGAAAAATGTTTTTGGGTGGTTCAAAATAAGTGCTGTGATTGGCCATTTGATAGCCTCTGTGTGGACTGGCAGCCTACAGGAGGCTCTACTTGGCCATACATTTGTTTTTTTATGGAGCCAAAAATTGCCTGTAAGCCAGGAATCACTCCTATGGCTATGCTTGGTAATTTCTAGTAAGCAGGACTTGTTTCACCTGTTGCCAATCTGGCAACAGGTGATTTGTGTAAGCCATTTGACTGGCTATTAAAACCCCTTACTCTGCTGTAATGCATTTCCCAGTATAGGTCTGTATTCCATAGTTCTTGGGTGCGTTATATCGTCTGATTCTGTTTATTGACCACTGCCTGATCTTGACCTTTGCATTCCTGCTGCCTGAACTGACCCCTGCCTGTGTCTGACTATTCTTCAGATCCTGATTTGGTGCTGCCCTTCTGATCTGTGTTTGACCTTGGCCTGTAATGTCTGTTTGGTATTGACCCAGCCTGTCCCTTAACCACGCTCCTTGTTCTCCATCCTTTCTGTATACGTTACACTTCCCTTGCCTGCCCAGAGCTTCCCACTTGGTCCTCTTGCGTTAAAGGAACAGTAGCACCAAAAAATGTAAGTGTTTTAAAGTAATAAAAATATAATGTAGTGTTGCCCTGCACTGGTAAAACTGCTGTGTTTGCTTTAGAAACACTACTATAGTTGATATAAACAAGCTGCTGTGGAGCAATGGCGGAAATTGAAAAACGGCTATATGGCACAGGTTAACGAATGGATAACAGATAACACCATTAGACAGACAGAGTTTATCTTCTATCTGCTGTGTAACTTGAGCTTTCTCTCCTTTGAATGGCTGCCCCCATTGCTACACAGCAGCTTATTTATATAAACAATAGTAGTGTTTCTTAAGCAAACACAGCAGTTTTACCAGTGCAGGGCAACACTGCATTATATTTTCATTACTTTAAAACGCTTTTATTTTTTTGACGTTACTGTTCCTTTAAGTCCTGGTGGTATCTGAGTAGCGAAGGGCTCCTCCCAAAGCCAAAGGCGGCTGCTATAGGCAGAAGTGTGAGCCTAGACCGGGACCGTGGGGGTTACTCAGGGTTTTGGGATACCAGACGTTACAATGCTCTTCACCCAATGGCTTCATGGGCTGTATGTATAGGGAGCAGTATGACAACTTTCCTATCGATCATGAATGATAAAAACAACAGGAGATCGTGAAATGACCAATTTCCATAATGCATGAATATCGGTTGAGACTGGCAGGCCACCATACATGTACTGATATTTTTGATACTTGTATGGCCAGCTTAATGTATAGCAAGTCTACTGCATAACTTCAACCAATTGATAGCTCAACATATGGGTAACAAAGCCTTGAAACTGTGCTCTACTGAATTGACCAGTAAGTAACTGAGAAGGAATTCTAGGCATTTACGTTTCTAGAGACTGCTGTAAAGGAATGGGGAGCATTTCTGAAATTTTGACACATGCCCAAGAAGCTAATAAACTTGAACAATTGTCTTTGGGCTCCTTTTGCTTTTAAAAAACCTCGATCCAAATCTCTGTCGGTGACTCAATGAATCTCCGTTAGAGCAACAATGACTTTCATACTTTTCATTGTAAAAACAAATAT
Source organism: Xenopus petersii (assembly GCA_038501925.1). Taxonomy (NCBI): domain Eukaryota; kingdom Metazoa; phylum Chordata; class Amphibia; order Anura; family Pipidae; genus Xenopus; species Xenopus petersii. The sequence continues at coordinate 6,984,464 of CM076685.1, forward strand.
TCTGGATGCAAATGTTGCATGTGTGGTTGTACCAGTGAAGACCAAAGGAATATGATGCTTTTGATGGTGCTTTGGAAGTACTATGTTATCTAATATAATGGCTGTTTTCTGAAATGTCTGTGTTCCCTTTGAGCTCAGTCTTCTAACGATTAGTCCGGACATGAATGCATTTAGTGAAAAACATTAGCATTTCTTTGAAAACGTCAATATCTCAATCTATCTTCATTTAACAGCAAAACGCTCCATTCCTATAGGAACAGGAACTAAGGTATTCCTTATAGAATGCATAACAACAAGAGCCAAGAACTGCTGTCAGCAAATTCTCAGGTTTGCATGGGTTTTGAAGTAAAGCATAATTAACTATATTTCAGCTGCAACTAAAAAGGTGAAACCTAAATCTGTAGGGTGGTAGAACGAATCATTTGCTCATGTTCCACTTTACTACATGTTCAATCTTTTGAAGATATCCTGAAGCTGCCAGACAGTGGGACAGTGTATATGCCGAGAAATCATTACTAAAAAAAATAACAGTTACAGGTATGGGACCTGTTATCCAGAATACTCAGTCCTGGGGCTTTTCGAATAAGGGATCCTCCCATAATTTGAATCTTCTACTAGAAAATCATATAAACATGAAATAAACCTAATAGTCTGGTTTTGCTTCCAATAAGGATTAATTATATCTTAGTTGGGATCAAGTACAAGCTACTGTTTTATTATTACACAGAAAAAGGTAATTATTTAAAAAAAAATATGGATTATTTGTAGGGATGCACCGAATCCACTTTTTTGGATTCGGCCGAACCCCCGAATCCTTCACGAAGGATTCGGCCGAATACCGAATCGAATCCGAACCCTAATTTACATATGCAAATTAGGGGTGGGAAGGGGAAAACATTTTTTACTTCCTTGTTTTCTGACAAAAAGTCATGCAATTTCCCTCCCTGACCCTAATTTGCATATGCAAATTAGTATTCGGATTCGGTTCGGCCGGGCAGAAAGATTCGGCCGAATCCGAATCCTGCTGAAAAAGGCCGAATCCTGGCCGAATCCCGAACCGAATCCTGGATTCGGTGCATCCCTAATTATTTGACTATAACAGAGTCTATGGGAGACGGCCTTTCCGTAATTCAGAGCTTTCTGGATCCAGATAACTAGTGATGGGCGAATTTCTCACATTTTGCAGAAAAAGTCGGGGAAATTCGCAAAAAGATTAAAAATTCATGAAACGCATTGAAATCAATGGGTGTCAAAATGTTGACGCCCGCAAATTTTTATACGCATGTCTTTTTTGTCCAAATGCATTGGGCATCCCAATAATTTTGAAGTGCAACAATTTATATGTGCGACTATTATGATGCGCCCAAATTTGCAGCAGATTTTCTTGAATGTATTCGTCAGCAGCGAAACGCGGAAATTCGCCGAAAATTCCCGCCTGCCGAATTTAATTCGCCCATCACTACAGATGACAGATCCCATTCAAGGGTCTGTGGTAATATTGTGATTTGAGTATTGCGTTCCTGTAATGTGATGTGATTTATGGCATTAGGAATCCAGTGAGCCCAGCATCACCTTCACCCTAGTATTACCTTTACTGGTTATGCTTCTATTGGTCTATAAACAATTTGATTGATAATTGGATTAAATATAAATGCACTTGAAAAATCTATTTCATATTGACCCAATGTTTATAACACTAGTGCCTGAAGCAAAAGGCTAATTTACCTAACTGGTCAGTAATCCACAGCAACCGATTCGCTTTTTCTTCAGCCAGCTGCAGGTATGAAAGAACTGAAAGCAAAAAAGTTATTGGTTTCCATGCTTTACTGCCCAGATGCTAAATTTGCCTAGGGTTGATAAAAATATGGCACCTGTAAGGAATCATGGAAAACAATCAACCTATAAATCAATTTTGGTAGTTGTGGTAAAGGAACCCCCAGTGGGGCAAATTCACTTAGATTCGTAGTTGCGCTAGGCGTAGTTTCGCCAGCGCTCCACAAATTCACTAATTTGCAGTTCATTGAAGTATGTACTAAAGATATGTTTAGCATAAAGGCAACAACTATGGATGTCTATGAAAATGGACAACAAAAATCAAGAAAGAACTATGGAATTGCGGATCATCAATTATTTCAGTCACTCTCTTTTATTGATCAAATTGTGTATATATATATATATATATATATATATATATATTTGCAGAAGAAAGCGACACTCACAGGAAGTTTTTGATGCAAAATATTCGTGTATTTATTCCACTCAACGTTTCGATCCCTCACAGGGATCTTCGTCAGGAGATTACAAACAAACAGTCAGACCATGCCCCAACCCAGAATTTAAACCCCCTGGCCGTTTATTGGCGCCATAATTGTTGCTAAGCAACCACCAAACAATGTGGGGAAGTGTGGGGATCTGTATAGAGCAGTGTGGGACGTGAGAACATCATATAAATATCAATAGTGTTGGCAAGTGTAGCCAAGTGAGACAAAGTGAAAGATAAGAAGCAAAGGCTAGAAAGTAGCGAGTGGGGAGAAGTGCCACTGTGTCAGTTTTAGGCTAAACATCACAATATAGCCGCCAGCCAATCGCAGCAAGTTTCTCTGTGAATTGTCCAATCATTGCGCAGTGTAGAGGTGGGCGTGCGTGTAGACGCACCAGGACTGCTATACTCCGATCCGCTCACTAGCTGGCGTTACCGGGGCAACCGGATAACGCTGTTACGTGCAGCACTGACAGGGGGAGCCGTGCGGGTTTCCCTATACGCGGCCAGCAGACCTTCTTTCAGAGTGGCGCTGGAAGCAGCCAGCTACAGGTTGCTCTGTTCTCATACTGCGATGGCCAAGGGACCGCGATCAGATCTGCCCCGTTACCCAAATATAGCCGTATGATAGGCCCCTTAGACTCTAACAAGGGCCCCTCATTGCTTGATATGCTATTGTTATTTCTATTTCAGTTCTGTGCTTCCTTCCTCCTCCCTTATATCTTGTTTTTAACCCACTTTTCTTACCCGCCTTCTCTTTCCTTCCCCCTTCCCTTCCCCGTGCCTCAAATGTGCCAGCAGCCCTCAGACCATAGCCTACTTGTAAAGTGACAGTGCCATGAAGCAGCGCTATGTGGGCAAGGACGAAAATACCCGTGTCAAGTTTAATTGTGTCAGCCATGACGGTTGAATAATGTGTGCTACCAGGAGCGGAGTACCGTGGAAATGCCTCCTTAGCGGTCCCTTGGCCATCGCAGTATGAGAACAGAGCAACCTGTAGCTGGCTGCTTCCAGCGCCACTCTGAAAGAAGGTCTGCTGGCCGCGTATAGGGAAACCCGCACGGCTCCCCCTGTCAGTGCTGCACGTAACAGCATTATCCGGTTGCCCCGGTAACGCCAGCTAGTGAGCGGATCGGGGTATAGCAGTCCTGGTGCGTCTACACGCACGCCCACCTCTACACTGCGCAATGATTGGACAATTCACAGAGAAACTTGCTGCGATTGGCTGGCGGCTATATTGTGATGTTTAGCCTAAAACTGACACAGTGGCACTTCTCCCCACTCGCTACTTTCTAGCCTTTGCTTCTTATCTTTCACTTTGTCTCACTTGGCTACACTTGCCAACACTATTGATATTTATATGATGTTCTCACGTCCCACACTGCTCTATACAGATCCCCACACTTCCCCACATTGTTTGGTGGTTGCTTAGCAACAATTATGGCGCCAATAAACGGCCAGGGGGTTTAAATTCTGGGTTGGGGCATGGTCTGGCTGTTTGTTTGTAATCTCCTGACGAAGATCCCTGTGAGAGATCGAAACGTTGAGTGGAATAAATACACGAATATTTTGCATCAAAAACTTCCTGTGAGTGTCGCTTTCTTCTGCAAATATCCATTTACTTTGGCTGGCACCCAGGTCTTGACGCAGTTAACGGAGTGCACCTTTGGATCTCGTATATATATATATATATATATATATATATATATATATATATAAATGCAAAACGGCAGCACTCCAAGGAATTTTTTATGATTCATTATGATCTACATCCATAAAAGCATTTTTAGGATACTATTCCATGGATAATATTACTTAAATATTGATTTATGTATAGTGCTGTATTTAACAACAATTTCTTGTTACCTTAACAGAATAAAAATCTGAATGAAAAGCATGAAAGAGGAGGGTGATATAGACAAGCTGTTTCTTGACAGTATCTTGAGATCTAAAGGTCTACTGGTAGATCCCAATCTACCTTTTGGGCACCCCTGACCTAACACAAAGGAATACAGAGTAGTGAAGTGTGAGTTAGCTGGCACTATTCATTTCCATACATTTATAAGAGGTCATGGTCCCCATGTCTTTGGAGAACCTAGGTCAGCCATGATGGTGGAATCAACAGAACCCCATTTTTGCAACAGAGACATCTGTATTGGTACCTTACTGCTTTTATGGAACCAAGGGTATATGCTAATAGAGACTACCGTATATACTCGAGTATAAGCCAAGTTTTTCAGCCCCCAAAATATGCTGAAAAACTCTACCTCGGCTTCTACTCGGGTCAAGCGCAAAAACGGTCGCCGTCACCTAAGAATATTCGACGGCATCTTAGAATAGTAGCCGGCGACTAAGAATATTCACCGGCGCCTTAGAATAGTAGCCAGCGCCTAAGAATATTCGCTGGCGCTTAGAATAGTAGCCGGCTTCTAAGAATAGTCATCCAAAAACGAGATTGAAACTTACCAGAAGCTGCTGCATTTCTCACCCTCGGCTTATACTCGAGTCAATAAGCTTTCCCAGTTTTTGGAGGTAAAATTAGGTACCTCGGCTTATACTCGGGACGGCTTATACTTGAGTATATACGGTACTTGGCAATATTATACCTTAAACCCCCATCCAAGGGGTTCAACTTATGTAAAAATAATATTGTGAAAGAAGCACTCCGTTCTAAGCCTATAAACCATGATAGGCCATTGTAGATTAAACACAGTACCCAGATATTATTAGCAAGCTGGGGAACTCAGTAAAAGGAATGCCATTGGTTAACAGTGTAACCATCTAATAAAGATAAGCTGCAAAGTAGAGTATGTCATCTACTTGGTCATCCCACATGAACTTACAGTCACCTATTTTGGTTTTTACTTTAGGAATGTAGCAATTTCTAGTGATGAGTAATTTTCCAGACAACAATTCTCAGAAAAAATCCACATTTTGCCATCTGAAAAGTCTTATCGTAAAAATTGCAGCAAATGGGTCCCTGAGACAAAAAAATTGTTACAAGAAAAATCCCTCATTGACTTTATTGTATTCAGACAAAAAAGTTGCCGCCACAAGAAAAAAAAAAACGCATATTGACTTTAAAGCATTTGGATGAAAAAGTCGCCAAGACAAAAATATCCCTGCAAGAAGAAATACCCATTGTCTTTAATGGATTTGGCAAAAATGTTGCTAGGACAAAAAAAACGTCCACTGACCATAATGCGTTTGGGAAAGAAAAAAATTGCACGTAAAAAAAAATGTTTGACACCTATTAATGTCAATGCGTTTTTCAAAATTTTCAGCAGTTTTTCAGTGTAGCAAAACGGGACAGATTTGCTCATCACTAGCTCTCACACTCTCTCTCTCTCTCTCTCTCTCTCTCTCTCTCTCCGCAATTTTGCTCCAAAGCTGCCGTCTGATCATCACTAATTTTCATATATTATTTATCATTTTCACTTGTGTTTTTCTACTGCTCTAAACTGGCCTCATTTTTTATTTAACAAAACAATTTACATTTTTAAAAAATTCTATTTTGCCCTAATTTGTATTTATTTTTTACAAAGTTTTTGGCCTTTTATGTGATTATTCTCGATTGAATTTTTGCCACAATTGCAATTCTTTTGACAACCATAAATGGATTATATTTAAAAGAAAAACAATGATGTTTCAAAATCAACTAAACACCGAAAAAAAAAAAATGAATGTTAGTAAATAGGGCCTTGAGTGTCCAATGGCTGCTACTGGGTGTGAGGGCTTTGAGGTAGACTAAGTAATATTTCTGCCCTAAGGCTTTCCACTGTCTTTTCCACTTTGGGAATGGAAAGCAGCTCAGCAAGGCTTTGATGTGTGGTGATTACGAAGGGTGTGGATTGTAGGGATGTGTTCACTAAATATATGCTGCTAAATGGAGATCTGCTCTTGTATGCAAAAATAAAAATATATAGAAACAGTGGCGGTGGCAAATCATTTAGGACTTGCCAAGTCTTGTTATTAAATAATGTAAGGATCACTTATGTGCACAGTTATAGTTTCCCTATAACGTTTGCAGCTTCCTCTGTGTTTAAATCAGGGCAGTGAAGTATAGGAATCAGTTTTCTGGTTTCAGCCACTTCCTTCCTCTGCGCACGATACATATAGAAATAATTATATTCAACATCAGCGGTGTATCTGGAAGTTACTGGGATTAACAAAGAAAAATATTTCCCCATAGGACATGGAATATCACCAGTTTAGGGACGAGTGAAATATTTCGCCTTGCACGGTTTGAAAAATTGTTTGACGCCAATTGACTTCAATGCATTTTTGGCGACTTTTGTGCCATTTTGTGAATTTTTGGCAAAGCAAAACAGGTTTGGTTCGCCCATCCCTAACACCCTGTATGAACTGTGTATGCAACTAATCAGCCCACATGGTATACAGCAGATGATTATGATGGGACGAATGTGACCTTTTGAACACTAGCACCTGAGGAAGGATCAGTTAGATCCAAAACATGTAGTGCTACCAAATAAATGATCACTTGTTTGATGATATTGGTTCTCCAGAGTGATTGATCCTGATTTGGTCAGCTAAAGCCCTAATGAAAAGTTTCCTGTTGACATCCATAGAACCGGTTCCTATGTAGGAAAAGCTTTGGCAAAATATGCTCTTACTACCTACTGTTAGAGATGGGAAGACTCAGATATGTTTCACTTTGGTGAAAATTCGTAAAACAGCAAAAATATGCCAAAATGCATTGACGCTTCACAAAATTTTTGACGCGTGACAAAATTTTTATCAATTAGGGTCTATGGGTGTAATTTTTGCGGTAAGTATAAACATGATATTATTAGATTAAGGCTTTATTTACCAAAGGTCGAATTCCAAAGTTATGTGAATTATTTTAACTTAACTAATTTCAAATGTACTCACAATTTGAATGGGAGGTCATTTAAGAAATAACTCGAACGTCTAACATTCGATCGAATAGAATCGAATCTTCCTCCAAAAAAAAAAATGTCAGGACAGCTATTAACATCTTCAAATGGTTCAACGGACCTCTACCATCGACTTCTAAATGAATTCGGCAGGTTTTAGGTGGCGAAGGATTGAATTAGAACTGTTTCCATGGTCGAGTTGTGATAAATCTCACGTTGGTGGTTTAAACTTCGAAATTGTTTTGAGTTTTGACCAAAAAAAAAAAAAAAACAGAAAACCTTAGTAAATCTGCCCCTTAATGTTTCTGAATTGGTCAGGAGGTCCATTGTGAATATAACCTGTTTCGGAGAGGAACCACATCCTGGATTAACATAATGTGCTGCTCTTAACATAAATATATCTGCCTATGGCAAAAAATAGCAAGAGTATAGTATAGCTTTTCCCAACTTCCTATGTTTGAAAGGAAAGGAAAAACATCTCAACTTGTGTAGCATTTTCTATAAAGTTATGTATATATAGTTTAAACCCTTATACAGTGAAAAAATAAATTGCTATGACAACAGCATGTAGGTGGGCAAATTTTGGCTGTGCACTTTGAAACGTTGTGTGTTTGTGTGTGTGTCTGATCCAACAATCACCCTTCTCTCACACTCACTTCCTTTAATAATGTTTGGAGAGCAGGGCCATCCCTGTAGCCTTATACATGATACTAAGGGGCCGATTCACTATGAGTCGAATATCAAGGGTTAATTAACCCTCGATATTCGACTAGGAACTAAAATCGTTCGACTTCGAATATCGAAGGATTATTCCTTTGATCGAACGATAAAATCCTTTGAATCGAACGATTCGAAGGATTTTAATCCAACGATCGAAGGAATATCCTTTGATCAAAAAATCTCAGGCAAGCCTATGGGGACCTTCCCCATAGGCTAACATTGACTTCGGTAGCTTTTAGCTGCCGAAGTAGGGGGTCGAAGTTTTTCTTAAAGAGACAGTACTTCGACTATCGAATGGTCGAATAGTCGAACGATTTTTAGTTCCAATCATTCGATTCGAAGTAGTAGTCGAAGGTCGAAGTAGCCCATTCGATGGTCGAAGTAGCCCAAAAAACACTTCGAAATTCGAAGTTTTTTTTAATTCGAATCCTTCACTCGAGCTTCATGAATCGGCCCCTAAGTCTGGTTGGTCATTCTCTTCATTCCAACCTCAGTAACTATGTAGCCACAGTTTATTGACTCAGGAACCTTACCAGAGTGGAAGCACCTGATTTCAATAAATGTTTTATCCCACATAAATGTATCCTTTATTTTGGTAATTGCCTCTGTGTTCATTAGGATGTGTGCTTCTTCTGCCTTCTGTCAATGATACCTGGGGGTTAGAGTCTGGAACAAGGCAAAGTAGGTAACATTTCTACTATGATCGTCTGCAGGAAAATTCCAAAGCTGCTGCAAAGAAAGTATAATCAAAGCAACGAGCAATTTTAAGGGATTTAAAATACTTTTTTAAAAAAATATAGGTACCTCCAGGGTTCCAACACCATCTTTTGCTCCAGAAGTGATGCAACCCCAAGTCTGCAAATGCTAGAGGTAACTTGGACCCCATTAGCATCAAAATGCAACTGCAATTATCCATTTTGATCGTTGTGGAGTGTGGTCATAATGATACTAGAATTATGAGAAAAATGCTGCATTATGGGTAAATGTGGCATTTTGTGTCTGATACTGCTATTTCCACACCACATTTGCAGTTTATACCCTAAAGTGTAGAGGCTTATTTATGATCACAGGGCAAAACTGGTCCTTGCACATCTGTGCACCAATGTACCAGCCCATATGCTTGTTCTTATGACTTGTGCACCAGTCTGTGACAGTGTACAGATACCCTGCAACTACTACCACCCAGCATAGTAATTTAAGGTTTCCCCCCAAGGTTTTTTCAATAGCCACAACTGACTAGTGTCAAGAGACTCACAGGCAAATGTTGTTAATAATGCCACACACCCGAAGTGATGCCATTGCCACTCTACAAATGCCCATCATTTTCAGCCAATTCAGAGAAACATTAAAGGTACAGTCATTTAAAGGGTACAGGTTGGTACACAAGTCATTTACCCCATGTCAGTCCCTATTAAAAGGCAAATCCAATGTGCATTTTTATAAAAGGGGTAGGCTTAACCAGATTGTAGGCAAGTGTGGAGAGTAATGAGTTGATTAGTGGTAATGCCAAGAGAACAGTTGCATTAGGCTTTTTTTTTTGGGTCCCATTCTATTTAGTTCATAGGACCCATATCTTAAGGGACCCAGATTAGTTGTGGACTAATAGTCCATGCTCCCAGGGGGGAGTCTGCTAGCTAAGTAGTATGAAGCACCAGGTTTACTAATAGTGGCCCTACACCAGATGCAACGCAACACACGGCTGCTAATATTCTGCATTGTGGGGGAACACGTGAGTTTATTAACTCAGGGGATTCATGTGTTCATGTATTGCGATGTGGCTGAAGCTGCACTGATACGATTGGGTTGGGCACAACTGTTCATGCCATATCAGTAGATCTACTATGGAACAGGTTTCATATCAAGATGTTATGTAAGAAAAGAAAAATAGGGATCTTTGTGAAAAGGCATTTAAGCACAAAATTGTAACAAGGTTTTTAGGAAAAATATTTATGAAAAGGACACTGGTGCTCGGCGCAGTTGTTCAGCTACATAAACATTCCATATGGATAGCGGCCGTGTCTCGGGGACTTGCATTGTAAAGCGGGAAGCTTTGTGACTCGGGGGCAGGAATAGCTTCACAGAGGAATGATAACCCTGAATCTCCCTTCCTTTTCTTAATCTACATGGAAAGAAATGGACTTGATTATAACAACATCACTATGGTACAGTATTTGCATTTGAAGTCTGTTGCATCCTTGCAACCCTCCCCCATTTTTATTTAGTTTTTTCCACCCTTCCTTTTTTAGTGATTATTCACTTTAAATACACTTATATTATAATATTGTTTCATGTAGGGGTTATTGCTGTTTGCATTGCTGTTGGTAGTTGCCTCTTGTATTATTTGAAATGTTAAAGTTGTACAAGTTGGTCTATCCCTACGAATGTCGTCATGCTCTTCTTGGCTACAAGTTGGTCTGCCACCATTAAGGTTGCCATGTTATAATTTGATAAAGGTCTGTGCAACTATGGGTCTAGCCAACCAGAATGTACAAAGTAGATGTAGCGGAGAGACCCTTAAACTGCTTTGTCTGCCTGACCTGAATAAACAGAGTATCTAGTGGTGCACATTTATAACTGCTTTACCTGCCCATTGAAACTGTTCAGTGCAGCAGGGCTATGTCGTTTTAATTTGTTGTAGGTCATGTGTTCAAAAATATACATTATGATACTGTAACGGGGTAATAATACACCTGCAGGATGGGCATTCCCCTAGAGAAGAAGTCCTAGAATAGCTTTGGGTAGTCCCACTAGTGATGCAAGATACTGTTTGTGGATTGCCACTGTCCTCTGACATATAGGATTTTGCTAGCTCTGGGAATGCACCAAATACCAGATTAAATTTGTCTTTTTTTTAGCAGAATTCAACTGAATCATAGAGCCTGGCTATACCAAAATTAAATCTTATATAAAACAAAAATTTGTAGTGAATGTAAATTAGTGCATTGGCTATTTCCGGTGGCATCAAAGTTCAGATTCAGTTCGGTATTTGCCCAAATCTGTTAAGTAGGATTTGAGAATTCAGACGAATACAGAATTGGAGGGTTCTGTGCATCCCTAGAATGATTCTCTTATCTTTCTGTGTGTGTTAAGTCTGAAATAGTATAGGCCCCAGGCCCAGACAAGATAGAGGTCCCCAAGAGTGTTAGGCGAGGAACAGATTTGCTCTTGGAGCAAAAGACACTCTGGGCTAGGAAGCCCAACACCCAAGCAACAGCAAGGGTACTAACAAGTGTAAAGTAGTACTCAGAAACAAATTGGACACTGTAATTTTTATTGACAAGTTATTTAAAGAACAGGAAAGAGCAGTACAGTCGCTATTTTGCTCGGGAATCTTAGAGAGAGGGAATACTGTGCTTTGAAGTTGCACTAGACCAAAACCCAAGTTCTGGGGAGAAATTTGAAGAGCTTCAGTGTTCTACTCGGCAATCTGGACCCAGCTAACTAATCCATGGCCTAATGGAAAAGAAAGAAAGTGAACCTATATGATTGCATTCATATGAATGCCTTTATTGCTATCAATTCAAGCCTTACAACATATTCATTAATAAGAGGTTACCATGTGTTGAAGAACCTCTACCACTCAACGTATCTGTGTTTTAGCTGCTAACTGCATTCTACATTGCCTAATACATCATCTTCCTGAATTCATGTAAGGCTTTTATTGGGTCTAAATGTAACCCTGCTCTGTCTGTAGCTAGTCTGAGGGAATCAACCTGTTAGACATGATATTACAGCAATAGTTTAACAACAACATTAAATCAAAGTTAGGAAGTTTGGGGTGTCCCATTTCAGCAGTTTTTTAGGGCCGCACTTGAGCGCAGAACATATGTGAGATATCCTACATTTATCGACCACTACAGGCTATTGAATTATATTGCTGGAATCCTTCTAAATTCCAGACAACAATTTAAATGTTTCCTTCTCAGCATGATGTTTACAATAAGATTTACTAGAGAAGTACAATTCTCGCATTGACAGAAAGTGAATGTAGACGAGCCCAAAGGTTGGATATATGCTTTGTAAACAGTAATTCAGCACCCAGGGCATCTAAGTCTTGCCAGTAAACCCTAATCTCCAGGTTTAGAGCAGAATGTCCCTGGAAATATAAGTTAATTGACTCTTTCCACACTTAAGAAATACCTCATTTATTAAAATGAAGAATTTATTCATTTAACCCCTTTGGGTGTTTAGAAGGATCCCTGTGCATTTTACAAAAGTCACTTGATGCAATTCAGCTGTTACAAACATTTTTCGAAATGCTTTAGGTGTGACATTCTCCTCACTTAGATATAATCATTAGTGTGAATGGTAACACCTACATGATTGTACTTTCTATCCCTGGAGTTGTGATGTTCTTCTGGATGTGGGTGAAGAAGAGATAACAGAGAAGTAAAAAGACAAATTATGGAGACACAATTATCTAGTGTTAATCTCATATGAGAAAAACCTAAATAGAAAGGGTAACAATTTCCCTATGGGACATCTAGTATGGAGTATGATGAAGGCTTGTTGCAAACTGACAACATATCTTCTGCACAGTAACTATATAGGAGTCAAGAATGTCTCAGAGTCTGAGAGTTCTGAACACGGAAACCATATATTGTTAATGATAATTGCTATCATGTGTTTTTTATCAAAGCTTCCTCAAGGAAAGTGGCTCTAGGGTAAAAATCCATAAAATGTTTGTCTTGACCACAGTCTAGCAATTGTCTTCCACGTTGGAATCCTAACTGAGCTCAAGATTATTGATTGCTTTAGAAAAAAGCTCATTTTAAGAGTGATAATCATCACTTGGCTGGTTTCCTGGTCATTGGAAGGATATAGTTTATCTGCAAAGAAACGTTGTGGTAGGAATGAATACGCATGATCTAAAAAGCTGAAATTGCACGTGATGATGTTTTAGTGGAGACCATGGGCAGGAACATAATTCATTACCAAGCTGAAGGTTTGCTCAGGTGGGGAACACACATTGAGAAAGAGCTTTATTTGATAAGATACTCTCTACCCTAATTGTTGCAAGGTGCAGCATGTATTGTTGTGTTCAAACCAGTGATGTCCAGTTTTATGTAAATGTCATAAATGTCAGTAATTGAAGTGATGATTTGGAACCCCTTTGAAAGAAACTGGCAGATCCCTTACCACAAGGAATGTGAAAAGGTGACCATACACGGGGCGATAAAAGCTGCCAACAGACCGACTCAGAAGCATATTGGCCTCTGTGTGTGGCCCTCCAATGGGCTTCCCCAATTGATATCTGCCTGAAAGTCAGCCAGATGTCTTTCGGGCAGGGTTAAAAATCCTGTCAGATCCAGTGATCCAACTGCCAGTATTGCCTGAATTATGATCTGATCATTGGGCCCTAGGGCCCACGATCGGATCAGCCCAATATGGCCCACCTCAAGGTGGGCATATCGTGGAGAGATCCACTCGGTGGCGGAACTACCAGGGGGTGCCATTGGGCCAGGGTCCGCACCCCCTCAGGGCCCCCGGGCCCTTGACAGAGGGTCTGTGTAGCCCGAAACGTTGCCTAAGGCACTTTAAGTAAAGTTCTTCACCTTTTCAATAATACTGGAGTGCTGCTGTTTTCTTTGGATTCATGTAAGTTTGCCCTGGCAGAGAGTACAGCTGCAAAGAGCTTGTTCCGCTTTTGAGAGCACACATGAACTAAATACATGAGAAAACATTATTATGGTATCTGAAAAAGCATATTTCTGTTGTGAGAAGGAATCCGATAGACATATATTTTTTTAAAAAATGTTCATGTAGTAGCAATGCTGGAGTTAATCCCAGGGATATCCCTAAGATATTGGTGTCCACTAGGGTTGAAAAATGAATCTAAGGGGGGCACCATTACCAATTTTTGTCAGTCACCATGCACTTAACTACATGACCAGACTTTGGGGCAAATTCACTAACAGGCAGATTTTCACCAGCGACTGCTTCTCCACACTCCGCACCACTTTGCCAGGTGCAAATTCGTTACCACTACGCTAATTCACTAAAAGTTGCATCTCAGCAGCCGAATGCTGGCGAATTTTCACTAGCGTTACTTCGGCAGTGAGAGCATTTCATTTCTGCCTAGCAAAACTTCATTAGCACTAAGTACCTTAAAGTCATATGGACGTCTTTAATAGTAATATTGGTGCAAAAGTTTGAAGTGGCCAATGAGCCATAATAAAGACAGAAGAGATCCTCTAATGCCCTAGACATGAGCCCACCCTTTTATAAATGTGGCGAAAGAGGTAACGTTCCTTACAATTCACACTTTGCTGAATTTGCTGAGTATTGACCATTGAAAATTGAAAATTGACCTGGTGATACAGTGCGAATGAACGCTAATGAATTGTCCTCTACACCTGCTAGTGAATTGGCAATGTCCCTCCGGATGGGATTTCTGGCGAATTGACCCTAGTGTCAGCCACTTCACCCTTTAGTCAATCTGCCCCTTTGACTATCATTCCACATGGACAAGATAAGAAGTCAAATATCTCCTGAATGGACAAGCTCAGTGAAGTATCGGTGCAGACAAAAGGGAAACCCCATTGGCTGAGGGGCAAATCTGGATGCGACTATTGTACATGACTGATCTATAGAGGGATCTGACAAATGGCCTGGGACCTAATACTCCAATCAGTTTGCCCAGAAATCGATGCCTAAACATTGGGCTGATCCAAACATTTGCCCATCTTGATATGTATTGCCACCTTGCAGATTACCCTGGCACAACCAAATTTCGGATATCTTCAACAGTTAGCTACTATTGGGTGTATTTGTACAGTCTACAGCTTACATAACACGATAATATTATAAGTCTCCAAAAGAAATTTCAGAGCTGCTAGAGCTGGAGAAGGTTATTGTAAGTTGAAGGCCGGCAACAGATGCAACTTTGCTAGTAGGGGATCATGGGAGCTGAAGTTAAGAAGTTGTTAAAGTTCTACATAGCCTTGCCCAAGCCTGAGCTTCCTTTCAACAGTCTGTAATTACAGCACAGGCCTGTTCAGATAACTCTAATTACAGCAAGAGTTTGCTAACGCCCCAAAGGCATCAGTAATTTCCCCTCCTGGCCAGCATGGTGCAATTTTCACTGCAATGTTCCACCTGGCTCCAGACCTTCTCAGTGTTTGACAGCTAATGGAGAAATGCAAGCAATACATTGACTGTAGCGAGTTTAGTAATCAAACAGGTTTTGAACAATGTTCCCTCTAAGCTGGGACCTCATCATGAACACAAGTTATGACCCCAATGCCCACCAGAAACTTTCCAGAGATAATTCATTTGCAACCAATCGGCAATTCGTTTTGATTACTCACAATGACAGAATAGAAAATTAAAGTAAAGAAATCATTAGTAACAATGAGCAATGTTGCACCTATGTTAATACTCACATAGGAACTCAGCTAACTGACATTAAAGCCTCAGGGTAAGGCCACACGAGGAGATTCGGGGAGATTTTGTCACCAGGCGACTAATCGCCTCGTCTTTTGAGCGACTATATCCCCGAACTGCCTTGGCGTTTTTTTCCCATAGGCTACAATGCAAAGTCGCCTGCGCTAATGCACACGTGGCAATGAGTTTTCTATAGTCGCCCGAAGTTGCCTCAGTGAGGCGACAAAATCTCCCCGAATCTCCTCGTGTGGACTAGCCCTTAGGGAACATAAGGAACATGTACGCCAATCTGCATGCCATTCACTTGATCCTATTTATAGCTTCATAGCTTTTATCATCTCTTTCTTGATAACAGGGATAATTCATTTTGTAGCCATTGAGCCAATGGTTGGCTAAGCATGCTGGGAAGTGTAGTTCAGAATAGTTGGTTATGTCTGATTTATCTTTAATTAACAGTATTTTGAATTAAATTCAAGCAATCGTTTTATCAGGACTGGTAGGTTGTTTGCTCTAGAATATACAATTGTGTAGCCTTCCTCTATCTTTTATTAAACAGATTGTAGTAACATGGGTCTAACCCATATTAGGGATCTTCATGGCATTAGTTAAAATCCTACTTCTGCTTGAGAACATAATGCTTGATGGGAAGCCCCTGGTCTGTCCAGATCCTCCACGATGCTAATGGGTGTTTGGGGGCCTAGTAGTAGTAGTAGAGTAGTAGTAGTAGGTTGTTTGGGACAGACCCAAATAGTTCAGTGACCTTTATCAGACAGTCTTTCACTACAGCAAATAGATGAATAGAAGCAAACATATATTAATTACAGGACCGGCATAAACATTACTAGATTATTATATTTATGTCACTACTAACTCATTTTTACCTATCCGTTTCTCACCACCCATATAATGTAATGTAGCCTTTGTAGAGTAACACGTGCCCTGGTATCATTTTCTTCCTTAGACCCTCGTACATTGTCTAAGGGACGTGTCTTCATTTCCTTTCAACTTCAGCTGCTGTCTGAGAGTTACCGTCCCGCATTAAGCCCTAACTGCCTTTGTCGTAGACCTTGTGGCACCATCAACAAAAGTAAAGGTTCTGACACTGGAGGAAGAATCTTTTGTTTCACCGGTCAACAAAGCACTCAAGGAAAGCCCTATTATTTACTGGCAGTGGGACCTGATTTCTCATTTGATTAATCACTCCGTCTCCAAGTTCAGCTGATTATGGATAAGGAAGCCTGTGTTAGTTCATTAGCTGCTGCAGGCTAGCAATTTAACTTCTTTTTTCATTAGTCCTTTCTTAAGGACTTAAGGAGTAAAATATTCTTTTCCCCTCCCATTTTTATTCATGTCAACCCTGTTGCCAAACGCAAGGCGTGTTTTCTTTCCTTCACTGACATTCTCATCATTCAAATCCTTCAAAAGAGATAATGAGGGGTAACACTTCTTTTGATCTTTGTCATAACGATTTGGAATAAGAAATCAATATGCCAGAATGAGAGAGGTCACCCCCGTAAACGCACGCCACCCGATTTCTTAAAAAAAGACCTCAGCCTTCCATTAGATGAAGATTCTGTCTCTCTGAAGCCAATTAGAGCTTTTATTTTACTGTTCTGAAGATCAGGATTGGGTCAGCACACATCCTGTTCTCTGACGGAGACAGGAGCACTTAATAAGTACTTTGTAAGATGACAGTCCCTCTGTACTTTTTTGACTTAGACAGTGTGGCAGGGAATGACAGCAGGCAGCGGGGACGTCTCCTATGTGGCGTCAAACAGTCCCTTGACCAAGCATGCAATTTCAATTACAAGGCAATGGTAGAAGTATGAACCTTGTGGATAGAATAAAGTAATTACGTCTAATTAGGCTGCAAAAAAATGGTGTCCTGTCTTTAGACTGGCTGTCTTAGTAGGAGCCTTTGTTGACTTAACGCAGGTAATGAATGAAACTTCAAAGTTGAAGAGATGATTATTTAAAAAGGAGACCAAAGTCAGATGGGAAGAGTCAGGAAGAAAAAAAAAAAGACTGGGTAAAACAACATGCTTCTTCCTCAAGAATCCGGATAAATATTTTTTTGTCTCCTAGCGAAATGAAATTCATGACAGGGAATAATTCATCGTGTTTTATGGCAAAAGCCGTTGATAAGGACACCATTTTTTCCCTCTGCTTCAGACAAAACACTGCACCGTATATTTCATTGGTTTGTTACTGAGAATACCACTTTATACATGGGGTTCTGTCATCGAAAAGTAGTTCCAAAAAAGTTTTTAGATGGTATTTTTACATGGGTTTATTACATTCTTCATTTTTTTTTTAAATCAGGGGCATTATGGGGTAGGTAGGACAAAGGGAGGGTTTCCATGGCTGGTTGGAATATAACTAATTTTCCATGGCGGAAAGCAGTGTGTATAATGCAAAAAAAAGCTGGCAGTTGGCAATTTTTTTGCACTTTGCAGACAGGGTAGGACAGGGATTGGTGGTACTTCCTAATGCTGAGCTTTACTCCTCTTACTGAATTATCCAGAGTGAGCAGAGTCAGACTGGGCCAGAGGGACACCAGGGAAAAAACATGGTGGGCCCGGCTCTCATTGGCTCTGCTAGTCCAGACCCACTCCCCATGTCCTGTGCTGCTCCTTGACCTCCCCTGCCATGATCGTGAAGAGAAAAGGTACGCCCTGAAAAGGGGCAGAAGGATGTTATGGCAGGGGGCCCAAAAAAATGGTGGAGGAGGACGGGGGATGTGGGTCACCTAGCAGAAGCCCTGGTGGGCCCGAACCCCCCCCAGTTTTATGCTTAGCTCTTGGAGGAAAGCTTATTGTTATGAAGCAGACATAACAATTCTGCATATACCGGTATAATTCCTTATTAGCGAATTTGTCCCGTTTCGATTTGCCGAAGAAATGGGCGAATTTCCAGCGATTGGCAAATCAGATAAAAATTTGGGAAATGCATTGAAGCCAATGGGCGTCAAAATTATTTTTACATGCGTCAATTTCGACTTCCTGCATCAATTTTTATACGCGCTCCTATTTTGTCTAAATGCATTAAAGTCAATGGACGTCCGAATAATTTCGACTCACGACAATTTTTTGTGCCACGCGTCAAAAAAATGTGGGGGTGCGTCAGAATTGGGTCGCGCGCCCACATTTTTTTGACGCTGTGGATTTTTCGTCTGTGAATTTTTGCTGCAGTTTTATAAAAATCCGCAAAAATTCATTGTGAATTTGCGCCTGGTGAATTTATTCGTCCAACACTATTCCTTCATACGTTGCTCCCCTGGGACCTTCTTTTAATCTGATATGTGGTCTTAGGTTGTGCCTAGTTACCCCCATGTTGAGGGAGGCATAGGAGTTATAAATAATCATTTATCCTAATTAATTATTCTGTCTAGATCAGTTTTGAAACAGATACAGGTATGGGACCTGTTATCCAAATGCTCGGGACCTTGGGTTTTCTGGATAACAGATCTTTCTGTAATCTGGATCTTCTTACCTTAAGTCTACTAGAAAATCATATAAACATTAAATAAACCCAATAGGCTGGTTTTGCTTCCAATAAGGATTAATTAATTATTAATAATATCTTAGTTTAGATTGAGTACAAGTTACTGTTTTATTACTATATACTGTTTTATTCGAGGTAACCCGAAGTTTCTTTTTGTGGCAACTTCGTAAAACGAATCGCACCAATTGCTGGTGATTTACATTCTAGCCGGCGGGAGGCAGTTCGGGGAGATTAGTCGACCCGAAGAAGAGGAGATTTGTCGCTGGGCGACTAATCTCCCAGAATCTGAGCGTGTCTCTGCCCTTAAATTGTTACAAATGTATCTAAGTGCACCTGCCACATATTCTGGTCTCTCTGCCAAAAAAGCAATTAAGTTTTAGAAACTTTGTATCTTTTCTGTCCAGTGCAGGAGATTAAAGAGAAGGTCAGGATATTTCTGTAACAATCCAGGACTGTGGGTTGAGCTGTCAAAACAGGGACTGCCCCACGAAGAACAGGACAGTTGGGACTTGGGAAGTATACTGACAGAGGCCCCAATCCAGATTGCAATAGTAAGCCGCAAGGTGCAGGTCTTTATGTCTGATTTCTGTACTAATTCTGCACAAAGCCAACCTAAAAGTGCATGTAGCCATGTATCATACTAACATACTTCTGTATGAATAATCCTCATTTGCAGAGTTAAATCCAGATCATTTGTATTTTAGTTGATGTGTCTCACATTAAATCAGACAAACCTTCGGGTGAGTAGAGTTCGAATCCTCAATTAGTCTGTCAAGTCCTTCACAAAAGGTTGTTTTCTAGCCGGCTCCACTAGATTGTATCTATAAATGTGGATAGATTGGGAATGTAATAGGGTCTTTGAAGATTAGCTAAGTGGCACATTCAATAAAACGTTGGAGCCCTTTTTGTTGCAAGCTTATGTTACATTCTAAGGCAAGTACTACTTTGTACCGTCTGTAAAGAGCAAGAAATAAGCTCCTTCTGGCAGCTCTCCCAAACAACTTCTCTTTAAGCTTTTGACAAGTGAAATGAGAAGATAAATTATGACTGAGATAAAAGGAATTAGCATACTTCCTATTCCCTTTAGTTTTTTAAGGCGGTTTTAACACGGTTGTTTAATTTGTGAAGGTGTTTTGTCAGGGCGAGTACATTCAGAGGTACCTGGGTAAGGATGAGTCGGGCGCAGAACGTGAGATTTATAGTCTCACTGACAGAAAGGTAAAGTAGGGGCTACGATGACTCAAAAACACAAGGCAACAGGTTTTCAAATCTATTCTGCCTGGGACATTCTGGTTTCTCATAGGAAAACATGAGTCCTGCTTTTATGAAGAATTAGCATTTCTCATAGTCACGGAGGGCCACCATTCTAAATAAATTGGCACAATAATCCTTAATTAGAAATGCCCTCCCCCCACCTTCCTCGGCTGAGATTATGACTCTTCCAACAGAGTTGAATATGTCATGTGCAGTTCCCTAAAATCAGAACAAGTGCGAACCTCACTGGTCACGGCTCAATCCTCCGCCTGTTGCAGTTGTCTTTGGCCTTGGGAGGAGCCCTCAGCTACTCAGATGCTGCCAGGTCTTAACTTGAGAGGAGCAAATCAGATGTTCTGAACGAGCAAAGAGGCAAGTATGTTTAACAAGGTTGGACAGAAGGCAACAGTTCAATGAGTAGACAATAAGCGTGGTCAGGCAGGCCGGGGTCATTACAGGCATCCTTCGAGAATGGTCTGGCAGGCAAGGGTCAATATTGGCAGATTTATGAATAGTCAGGCAGGCAAGGGTCAGAATTGTCGGAGTTCAGGATAGTCAGACAGGCAGGGATCAAAACCAGAATACACACAGACCAATCGCACCCAGGAAATGAATCAGATTAGACGTAACAACAGACAATGAGTTGTAGTCCAAAGTTTGCGCTAAAGCGCGTAGTGCGTAAAACCCGAAAGAGTGCATCGTGCGCGCCATTGTATTGACGCTTGTCTGCCTGCCTGACCATTCCAAACTCTCCAATCAAGATCCTTGCCTGATTATTCTGAACTCTCCAATCCTGATCCTAGTCTGTCTGGCCTTTCTTGAACTCTGCCTGTACCAACCCGGCCTGTCTGACCACTCTATTCCGTTTGGCTCCTCCTGAGTTGTGACCTTCTGCCCAAAATCTTTGGTAAACAATTGTGCCCCTTTGCTCGTTCAGAATCTGAAAATATCTTTTTCCTTCTGACATTAAAAATACTGCATCACGCAATCGTATGGAAATGCAAATGAAGGTAATTTTACTTGTTTACAAGATCAAAAGATTTAGTTGACATCAATAAGAAAATCTGTTTTGCCTTCCATGCTAGATGAGATTTTGCTCCATCAACAAATGTGCCCCCACAGGGACTGACAAAATACCCAAAAATACCTTTCCATCCATATCAGTGCATAAATCATGAACAAAATGCATTTTTCCTCATTCAAGCTTGCTTTTGGGGTGGGAAATCAACTCTTGCCCCCCCCGGATGACAAAGTACCGGAAATAACTTCCCATCTACTTATCTGTTCAGGTATGGCATCTGTTATCCGGAAACTAGGGATGCAACAAACCTTGCCAGTTCAGGTTTGGCCTAACCCTTGAAACCAGGGTTTTGGATTTGGGCAAAAACTAAACTAAATGCGAACCCTCACACAGCACCGGAAATGTAGTTAAATGGGGTTCCGATTAAGTTTGCCCAGGCTCTTGGATTTGCCCAAAACTAAATCTTGTTAAAGATAGCTCGGATTCGGCCGAATCCTGAACAGAATCCATGATTCTGTGCATCCATACTGCAAAGCCGCTATCCAGAAAGCTTTGAATTACTAGAAAGACATCTCCCATTAGAGTCAGTTTTTACTTGTAGCAGAGGCGATTGACAAATCTGTCATCACCCTTTTAAAGATAACCCTTAGAACGGGACCCATTACACCCTTTTAACTTTTAAAGCAAATGTATTAATGTCCTAACTTATATTATGTGTATGTGCAGAGGATTTCTCTTTGTCTGTAAATATTAATATATATATATAAATATAATATATGTCTAAAATAATAAAAAATATATATATATGCAATTATAAGGCTTTTTATACATTGCTTTGTTCCATGCATCATACAACAAGCTACTTTATATTTCATCATCACAACTCCAATACTGCCCTATTAAATCCCAAAGCGTCTCCCAGCAGATCGAGCTTGTCCCTTAGTCATCCTGTCCTGTAGGCTGTTGCTCTCTTCCCAAAGTACATTAAGCTTCCTTTATAATTAACAAGAGCCTATAAATGCCAAGGAAAAAATAAACAAGACTTTGTTAATAGAACAATAAATCAGGATACACTTAATGCCCTTGCAGATACTTTATGAAATGACTGCTGACTCCGTCCTTCTCTTTACTACAGTCTGGGAAGCCCTAACATGTTATTTAAGAGGTGAGATTATGAGCATTTCCTAATTTGTAAAAATGAAAGTCTCAGGAAGTATTTAGGTTACTGCTTGAGGAAACAATGACTTACAATTCCAGAGGTCTGAGACAGAAACATTGGGGTTTTCCTTCATTAAAACAATATTTCATTGTAAAAGTTACTCGATAGTGCCCTGACTGATATATATATATATATATATATATATATATATATATATATATATATATATATATATATATATATATATATATATATTTATTTTACACCCTCTCCACTTCAGTTGGAACCTTATGTTTCCCTTCTATTTATGATTTACATAAGAAATGAATAAAGGTTCTCATATCCATGTAAGATGATTTGGTCATCAAGTGACCTACAGTATATCATTAACTTCAGAAGTTACCATTGAAGAATAAAAGGTGCAGTGGGTTACAGAATTTAGCCATTATCAACAGTCTTTATAGGGCTTCTCTTAAAGGAGAAACAAACCCTTAATAAAAAAAACCCTACCCCCCTACTCTACATAGACCCCTACTGTGAACGCCAGTCTCTTTCCAAAGATTACCGAAGCAGCTAAAGATGGTGCCCGTGAACTCCGCAGGACATAATCTGCATGGAGGGGTAAGTAAAGAGTTAGGGGCATTTGCCTGGGTGGGGCAAGTAGGCTGGGGGGAGGAGGGAGGGGGGTCTATGTAGGGTAAGGAGGTAGGGATTTTTTATTAAGGTTTTTTTTCTCCTTTAAACAGACTAGCTGGGCCCAGATCTACCTTCACTCTAAGCACTTGACTCCCAAGGTAACGGATTTTCTTACTGAAGTTCCCATTCACTCTACTTTGTTGGTGTATAGGCTATTCACAAAATAGCCTCACTAACTTTTTTAAAAAAAAGGGGGATCCAAAGGGTTAATTCCACCCACTGCTATGGAACTCCTATGCCTTTTGGGAGGAAGGTGTCCCAAGTGGCCCAGTGGTGTGACCAGTTCCTGTCCATAAATAAATAAAGGGAGCATATGGCTCTTTCATTTGGTCTTAATCTAGTACCAGGTTTAGAAGTTCTGGGAGCCTGGAGCATACACACTTTGGACCCTAAGGAGCCCATCAGCCTTAGAGAAATTGAAGGGACACAATGATCAACTTAAATGCAGTGGAAGTTATCTCTGTCCTAGCACACTTAGGGGTTATTTATTAAGATCTGATTTTTTTTCTGGTCAGACTTTTAAAGGGGAAAACCACTATTTTTTCATAGAAAAAAAACCTTACATTTTTAAAGATTTCTTAAACTTGGTGTTGAAAACTGAATAAAAAAGTACTTCAACTTAGACCTGCCAATGGCAGATGTCCCGTTGACATTTTAAAGATACCGTATCATGATCTGCGCTGGGTTTGTTCAATAATCTGAAGATTTTGTGGTTACAGGCGTCAAATCCAAAAAAATTTTGGATTTGACGCAGGTTTTGGGTGTAAAATCCAAAAAAGTCACCGTTTTATCAAGTATTTTCCTGCACAAAAAAATTCTTAAAAATGGGAAAAAAGTTTGTGTAGATTTGGTCAGAGTGATTTTCAGAAAATAGTGAGAAAATTTCAGATTTTTATAAATAACCCTCTAAATAGATGAATAGACAGGCCAGCAGCATCTGCTTCACCAAGAAGTTTCCTGTAGTAAGAAATGCCAGGCTTCACCTGACAGTGTATTGGCCACAGTGTAGAAAGAGATTTTACTTTAGAGAGGTTTCCAACTAGAGGGAATCCAATTCACAATGGTGTCTCTCTGTCGGTAAGTTTATGCCTTCAAAATTTCTGTCTCCTATGGGTAATAATGCACAATCTTCTCATATCTCCCTTCCATTTGCTGTGCTCAGTAAGTACCTTTTTAGCTGTTCAATAAATCACCTTTTTGGTTAAGACTAAAGGCCCCCATACACGGGCCACTGCTCATTGGCCTGTGTGTGGAGTCATTTCCCCAATCGATATCTGCCCGAAAGTTGGCCAAATCTCAATCAGGCAGGTTAAAAAATCCCGTCAGATCACAGCCGCATCTGTGCGTTTATGCGGCCCCGCTATTCGACCACCCGTATCGGATGCATTTTGATCCGATCGTTTGGCCTTAAGGCCCATGATCGGATCAGCCTAATATCGTCCACTTCAACGTGGGCATATCGGAGAGAGACCTCTAGGTCTATGGCCACCTTAAGAACTGCTGGTGCTTAATTCTTTCTACACAATGTATACTGTATGGTGAAGGATACAGTTCAGAAGCATCCAACATTTCCTCTACCACCATTTTGAGAAAGAATTTTGCAGTGTAAATATTATGTAATTCTGACCAGGGAAATCATTTGACTCCCACCTTTCACCCCTTATAGTAATAAGTGAGACAAAGTTTTTAGGGGATATATAAGGTGATGAGTAAATGCGATCTTCTGATGTTTTATGAGTTACTCATAGACTTTGTGACTTTTATTACACTGCCCCATAGATTCTAACTCTCCCTCTGTCTGGTTGCTTGTTCCTGTGACACGCTACTCTAGCCTTGTACATATAACATGTAGGGAGGGCTGTACATTGTATCCCTACAACCATGTAAAGAAATGAGGCTATAAGCTAATACAAATGCTGGAGCTCCAAGGTGATATTTAATAGCCTTACATTTTAAACTATGGGGCACTTTATATTTTCAAGAGTCATTTATAATATGTTTCAAAGGGTCATGTGACTCAAGAACCATCGCAAAGCGCAATTTAATGCACCCCCTACTGTAATTTATAACACTATTAAAAGGCACCAAGGGGATCCATAGCCATATAAAAGAACAAGGCCTTTTCAACAATGGTTCCCCCAGTCTATAAAGCCCTTATTTGTGCCATGCGTGGAGTAATAAAGTCCTGAAAAATTTAGAACGCACATTCTCTAAAATATAACACTGTTTCCAGTTACTTTCATGCCTTACATAGTTGATGTATTGTCACCCTTTCTGAGCTGTATGAAGAACTCAACTGTGGTTGACTCCATGTACCTGTCTTCATCCTATGTAGTTCAATGTTGTTGTGCCATTTGCAGCCATGTGGAAATAAGTAAACAACATAAGTATCCATCCAGTATTTATTGAACATTAATATATTAAGGATCCAGAGCTCTGGTAACATCATTAGTCATACACTATTGCTAGAGCACATCAATGCGATAATAAAGGACTTGACTTTGTTCTTGAAGAAGCCTCTCTGCTGCATCCTGAAAAATGTTTTCAGAGAGCCATTTACCAGATATTGCACATGTTTAAATTACATATTACATACATAACATTTAGCTATGCCATTACATGTGATGCCATGGAGTTGTTGGTGAAGTCATTTGATAATGGTTCCTAATAATATTAATTAAAGTGTGACATTTCAATATTAGGTCTCCACTTGGCTCTAACTCTACTTAGTGATACGAGACTGATAATTTCAGACTTAAATGCTGCCACGTTCAAGCTCTTTTCACTTTGCAGTCACTGCAGGATTTTATGCACTAGCGCTGAGATTTTTCCAACCTCTCTGACATGTGGCTAAGCCAAAGTGGATTATAACCCTAAACTTCCTCTGTCTGTCAACGTCCTGTGGTTCAGTATCATGGGATTTAGGCGACACTTTGAGCCAGTTTCATGTGATGCACTGAATTTATCTCTTCAATACTTTGTCCATCAGATGTAGTCAGGTTTCAGCTCTGTGGTTCCATCTCTGTGGTTTCGAAGGAAATTAGTCTGCGGAGAAGTGTTTTTGCAATGCTTAATGGAGACTTTCTATATTTTGTTTGTTTGTTTGTTTGTTTTAAATAAACACTTGGGTTTAGCACTTGTCCTCGGATTCTGGTTCATGAACATATTGACTTGTCGACTGATAATGACTCTACAAAACAACAGCTTTCAATTGGCCTTTAAACTGTTTATACGTGTAGACGATTAGTTATATGGTGCCACAGAGTGCATACAGCACCTTAGTAGAAAAAAAACATCAACATGGGAAATTGCATTCTATTAAGTGTTACCAATTGGAGTAATAAAGGGAATGACATCCTTGGCTAAAGTGTCTAGATGTGTAAAGATAACAATCCAGAGATAATATCAAAGGTAGAACATGATGAACCATTAACTCCTAATCATGTATGCATTTGTGGAAGAGAAGATGGTGTTCTTATAGATAGGAAACCAGTTTGAATATGAAATATGATGGTAATAGATTATTGGTGAGGAAGAATACATTTCAGCAGTAGGAAATTTTAGATGTGATGTGGCAAAATGGAAACGTCTTTGGATATGTTGTGGCCAAATTGAACTGGTGAGCAACTGAAAAAAAGTCTCAAACATATTGTGCAGTTCACTTTCCAAAGGATTTGTGTAGAATCATAAATTCATAGTTCCAATGTAATTGTAAAGAAAGAAAAAATGCCAAAAGTACAAGGTGGGCTACATAAAGCCTGTAAACAAGAACCCTTATTAGGAAACCATAAAGTTAGAAAAGTTGCATGAAGTTATAGGATCAGAGAAGTGAACTTAAAACAATGAGCAGGAGAAGCTGTTTTATCTTAGACTTAATTTCCACCAAGTAACTTATAACTCTGTTTGGTTACGACATTAAACTTAGTAGCCTCCATTGAAGGTATGGGACCTGTAATCCAGAATGCTCGGAACCTGGGGTTTTCTGGAGAATGGATCTTTCCATAATTTTCATCTTCATCATACTTTCATCTTCATATCTTAAGTCTACTAGAAAACCATGTAAACATTAAATAAACCCAATAGGTTTTTAGAGATATTCGTTCAGTGTTTTTTTTTTTTATTCATTCGCACTTCTTAAATTCTGATTTTTTTTATATATATATATATATATATTTCATGACATAAGTGGTTTTAGAGAAAGTGCGTTTCATTGTGGCTTGAAAAAGCTCTAAATCCCCTAAAATGAGACTGTTGCTAAATATGCCTCCCCATGTTTGAAAATTCCTCTGAAGCTTTACAAAGGCAAATGCTGGACACAACATATATATTTTCATGCAATGCAGTCTTTGCCTTAAATGAGGATGGCACGTAGTTAGAAGAGCAAATTTTGATCAAATTCACATTTTTTCACAATTGGAGGATGAACTTGAGAATCTTAGACGTGGAAATTGGAGCTTAGCCAAAACAGTCAGAAAAAACATTGACCTTTGCGTTGCGACTATGTCCAAATTATTTTACAAATCTTTAGAAGGCAGACCCATAATACATTTGCAAATGTTGTACTAGGTATCATTTTATTTTGTCTAAATCTAAGGACAGAACCACACTTGAGAAATTATACATTCTTACCTCAATTGATCTTATCTTACAAGTCAGAGACACAGACACTACATTTTTCTACTCTCATGTAATACAAAGCTGGTTTCCAGCTAAAGCAGCAACATATTGAGCTCATTGTAGGACTAGATGGCAGCAGCTATTACACAACCCAAGTGATGTAATTGCCTATAAATAAGTGGAGCTGTCTTAAAGTCATCATGTACTGGATTAGGTTAGACGGCCTTTAACGTGTTTTCTCGGTAATAAATTGAATGGCGATGGGTAGTAGGAGAGGTATGCAAACCACATTTTGTGTTTACATTCGTTTTTTAAGAATGCAGTCACTATGTACACCATTTACAACCCTATAAATGACATCATCACCTAGGGTGGCTTGCATAGAAAGCACATGTGAAATTTGTTAAGAAAAACTATAAACAATTAAAGGTAAAGTGTAGTGAAAATCGGCAATAGTTGATTTCCATCATAGAAAAATCCCCAGATGTACCCTGACCAGTGGCCTGGTCACTACATTATACTGTAGGTAGGATATAATAATATAGTACCTTTTATCCAGAATGCTCTGGGGTTTTCCAGATAAGGGTTCTTTCTGTAAAATTCTCCATATTTTCCATATCTACTAAAAAAAAAGTAAACATTAAGGGGCCGATTCACTTACTTCGAGTGAAGGATTCGAAGGTAAAAAACTTTGAATTTCGAAGTTTTTTTTGGGCTACTTCGACCATCGAATGGGCTACATTGACCTTCGACTACGACTTTGAATCGAAGGATTCGAAGTAAAAATCGTTTGACTATTCGACCATTCGATAGTCGAAGTACTGTCTCTTTAAAAAGAACTTCGACCCCCTAGTTCGGCAGCTAAAAGCTACCGAACTCAATGTTAGCCTATGGGGAAGGTCCCCATAGGCTTTCCTAAGTTTTTTTGATCGAAGGATATTCCTTCGATCGTTGGATTAAAATCCTTCGAATCGTTTGATTCGAAGGATTTAATCGATCGAAGGAATAATCCTTCGATCGTACGATCGCAGTATTTGCGCTAAATCCTTTGACTTAGATATTCGAAGTCGAAGGATTTTAATTCCCAGTCTAATTTCGAGGGTTAATTAACCCTCGATATTCGACCCTTAGTGAATCAGCCCCTAAATAAACAAAATATAATTGCTTTGCTTCCAATAAGGATTCATTTTATCTTATTTGGGTTCTAATACAAGGTACTGTTTTATTATTTAAAAAAGGAAATCATTTTTAAAAATGTGAATTTTTTCTCGAAAATACAGCAAAAATCCGCCATGAAAAATGTTGCTGCTACAAAAAAGTCGCCAAGGCCAAATTGTCGCAGAGACTAAAAAGAACATGTCCGCTTGAATATACATGAACTTTTTTGAAATTATAAATGCAATGTGAACCATAGTTCTAATCTGGCTACAGAACATATTAAATAATGTAACTCAAGTTTAGCACTGAACATGAATGACGCATAGGCATCTGAATAAATAGAGCATAGGAGACATATTTTCTATGGGAGCTTTCTTTTCATTATGCTCAGAGAGATTTTGATGTCAATGCAACGAAACTATAAACTCAGGAAAGAATTTTGTGTTGGCTCAGTTTAGTTTTATTAGCGCCTGGAGGTCCAGATTTCTATGAACTGAATGATTCATCAGGCTCAGTTTTGTTCACCTCTCTAAAAGACATACTTCTGAGCGCACTAGGTGACCCAGAAAGGATTTTGTTTACGTTGTATACGCATGAGAAATATGAGGACAGGCTGATCAGAGTATTGACCTGTAAAAGAGAAAACAAACCATACTCCATCATGCTTCATGATTTTCTTGTACTACAACTGTAAAAAAAAAGAGCCATGGTCATAGTGTTACTCAGTAGAATAGAGAATAAGCACTAGAATGATTTACTAAAGTCATAAATATTAAGGGGCCGATTCACTATGGGTCAAATATTGAGGGTTAATTAACCCTCGATATTCGACTAGGAATTTAAATCCTTCGACTTCGAATATCGAAGTCGAAGGATTTAGCGCAAAAAAAAAAAAATTCGACCCCCTAGTTCGGCAGCTAAAAGCTACCGAACTCAATGTTAGACTATGGGGAAGGTCCCCATAGGCTTGCCCAAGTTTTTCTGATCGAAGGATTTTTCATTCGATCGAACGATTAAATCCTTCGAATCGAACGATTCGAAGGATTTTAATCCAACGATCGAATGAATATCCTTCGATCAGAAAAACTTGGGCAAGCCTATGGGGACCTTCCCCATAGTCTAACATTGAGTTCGGTAGCTTTTAGCTGCCGAACTAGGGGGTCGAATTTTTTTTTTGAAGAGACAGTACTCGAATGGTCGAATAGTCGAACAATTTTTAGTTCGAATCGTTCGATATTCGTAGTCGAAGGTCGAAGTAGCCCATTCGATGGTCGAAGTAGCCCAAAAAAAACTTCGAAATTCGAAGTTTTTTTAATTCGAACCCTTCACTCGAATTTAGTAAATCTGCCCCTATGTGTCCCATAAATTTAAGTCTACAATGTTTCAAGTGAGTGCCCCATTACTGCACTACAGGTGATAAGGAAATTATACACTATATTGGTGTTACTGTAGTGGAGCAATCTTGCCCAGTGTTAGTAACTGAACCGCAGTGAGTATCATGTCATAAATTCTCTCCTCCCTCTATTTTGGCTACCCTGAAGCAAAGGTTCTTCCTGATAAAATCTAAAAGGGGGGCTGATTTAAGAATTCTTGAGGTTTCAGGCTTGGGGATTCAGATATTAAAACCATGCAAGAATTCTTTAACTCTCGCATGGTTTCTTCCCTTAAGTATTTGAGTTTCCTGCCGAGCAAGTTAAAATATAAAAAATCTGTATACCTGGGATTGGTTATCTGGCCAATTAAAATTACCCCAGAAGGTCCCTGATATGGAAAAGGGCAATTTGGTTGTCTTCATTCATAGATAGCCAGCTTGATTATAGGACATAAAAAGACACAAATAGGGTTCTATAAAATATTCATTTAGTCACTAGTTTTAAATTGTTACTCAGTCAGGGACAAGGCACAGGGGCAAATTCACTAAACGCTGAAGCGCCTAAGGCTAGCGTGAATTCTCCAGCGTTGGGCATTTTCGTTAATTCACCGATTCACTAACGGACGCTGGCATAACTTCGCTAGTGTTAATTCGCACCCTTAAGCCTGGCAAATTTGTGCAACGGACGTAACTACGCAAATTCACTAACGCGCTCATTGTTCTGGACGCTACCTTTTACGCCAGACTTCCTTCGCCACCTTACATAGTTACATAGTTAAATTGGGTTGAAAAAAGACAAAGTCCATCAAGTTCAACCCCTCCAAATGAAAACCCATCATCCATACATACACCCCTCTACTTTTAATTAAATTCTATATACCCATACTAACTATAGAGCTTAGTATCACAATAGCCTTTGATATTATGTCTGTCCAAAAAATCATCCAAGCCATTCTTAAAGGCATTAACTGAATCAGCCATCACAACATCACCCGGCAGTGCATTCCACAACCTCACTGTCCTGACTGTGAAGAACCCCCTACGTTGCTTCAAATGAAAGTTCTTTTCTTCTAGTCTAAACGGGTGGCCTCTGGTACGGTGATCCACTTTATGGGTAAAAAGGTCCCCTGCCATTTGTCTATAATGTCCTCTAATGTACTTGTAAAGTGTAATCATGTCCCCTCGCAAGCGCCTTTTTTCCAGAGAAAACAACCCCAACCTTGACAGTCTACCCTCATAATTTAAGTCTTCCGTCCCTGTAACCAATTTAGTTGCACTTAGTCTCTGCACTCTCTCCAGCTCATTTATATCCCTCTTAAGGACTGGATTCCAAAACTGCACTGCATACTCCAGATGAGGCCTTACCAGGGACCTATAAAGAGGCATAATTATGTTTTCATCCCTTGAGTTAATGCCCTTTTTTATGCAAGACAGAACTTTATTTGCTTTAGTAGCCACAGAATGACACTGCCCAGAATTAGACAACGTGTTATCTACAAAGACCCCTAGATCCTTCTCATTTAAGGAAACTCCCAACACACTGCCATTTAGTGTATAACTTGCATTTATATTATTTTTGCCAAAGTGCATAACCTTGCATTTATCAACATTGAACCTCATTTTCCAGTTTTCTGCCCAGTTTTCCAGTTTAGACAAATCACTCTGCAAAGTGGCAGCATCCTGCATGGAACCTATAGTTCTGCACAATTTAGTATCATCTGCAAAAATAGAAACAGTACTTTCAATGCCCACCTCCAGGTCATTAATAAACAAGTTGAAAAGCAAGGGACCTAGTACAGAGCCCTGCGGTACTCCACTAACAACATTGGTCCAATTAGAAAATGTTCCATTTACCACCACTCTTTGTAGTCTATCTTTTAGCCAGTTCTCTATCCAAGTACAAATACTATGTTCCAGGCCAACATTCCTTAATTTAACCAGTAACCTTTTGTGTGGCACTGTATCAAATGCTTTAGCAAAATCTAAGTAAATCACATCCACTACCATCCCAGAATCGAGGTGTCTACTTACATTCTCATAAAAAGAAATTAAGTTAGTCTGGCAAGATCTATTACGCATAAAACCATGCTGGCACAAACTCATAGTATTATGATTTGCTATGAAGTCCAGTATCTTATCCTTTATTAACCCTTCGAAAAGCTTTCCTACCACTGACGTCAGACTAACTGGCCTATAGTTTTGAGGCTGAGAACGGGATCCTTTTTTGAATAGAGGCACCACATTAGCAATTCGCCAGTCTCTCGGCACTATGCCAGATCTCAATGAATCCTGAAAAATTAAGTAAAGAGGTTTGGCAATCACAGAGCTAAGCTCGCTAATTACCCTGGGATGAATACCATCTGGCCCTGGACCTTTGTTAATCTTAACATGTTCTAGTCTCTTTTGAATTTCATCATGTGTGAACCATGCATCATTAGTTGTATTACTAGAATTGGGACTGTTAAGAAGGAAACCTTCACTTACTGATTCCTCATTTGTGTAGACAGATGAAAAATATGAATTCAGAATCTGCGCTTTTAATTTGTTTTCATCAACCAGCTGACCCCCCTCTGATAGTAAGGGACCCACCCCTTCCTGCTTCATTTTTTTACTATTAACATATTTAAAAAATAATTTTGGATTTTTTTTACTGCTTACTGCAATATCCTTTTCTATAGCAATTTTAGCTTGCCTTATAGCTTCTTTGCATGATTTATTGGCCTCCTTGTACCTTATAAATGATTCGGCTGTACCAGCTAACTTGAAAGTTTTAAAAGCACGTCTTTTCTTACCCACCTCAACACCAACGCTTCTATTGAACCAAAAAGGTTTTGCTTTGCAACAACGTTCCTTGCTTACAAGTGGAATATACTGACAAGTATATTTATTAAGCAGCATTTTAAAGACTTCCCATTTTTGTTCTGTGTTTAACCCTGTGAAAAGCATTTCCCACTTAATATGTTGCAGAGATGCCCTTATACTGTCAAAGTTTGCACGTCTGAAATTTAGTGTTTTAGTTACTCCCTTATAGAATTGCTTCTGCAACAGAATCTCAAAGGAGACCATGTTATGATCACTATTCCCTAAATGCTCACCCACACAAATGTTAGAGATGAGTTCAGTATTGTTAGTTATTACAAGGTCCAAAAGAGAGTTATTCCTAGTAGGTTCTTGAACGAGCTGGAATAAAAAGTTGTCATTCAGCATATTTACAAACCTACTAGCTTTTTCTGTCTTAGCAACCCCATTACCTTAGACCAGGTGAAGCGCAATAGAGTAGATAGGGATTGCTTCAAAAAAAGTGAAAACATTTTCTAAGTCCCAAAAAACTGTGGCGGTTTTTCTTTCTTATGGGTGATAGGCTGAAAAAGTTCAAAAAAAATTTTGGGGCTCCCCTCCTTCCCCCCTACATTTCCTAACTCATGGGAACCTAACTATACAGTGGGCACATGTGTAGGGCAAAATAAAAAATGTATTTGCTGTTTTGAAGGTTTCCCAGGCTTGTGTAGTGCTGCTACATATTCCTCCATAACTTGAATTTGGCGCCGTATGCAAATTAACCATCGCTAGCGTACCTTCGCTTTGCTTGGCGAATTAACGCTAGTGCAACTTCGCAACCTTATGCTTCCCCTGAGCACAACTTCAGATTTTAGTGAATTTGCCTAGCACTGGCGAAAATACGCCTGGCGAAGTGCGGCGAAGCGGACGCTGGTGCAACTACGAAGCTTAGTGAATTTGCCCGATTGAGTGTTGAACCTAGGTTTAGCAGGTGTCACACCTGGTGCTCCAGAATGTGGGCGTTCCAAAGCATAACCATATTCTGCCCATCTCCCTGCATACAGAGAGAGAGGCTCAACTTTCATTCAAAGAGTTCAAAGAGGTGAGTCTCAGAGCACAACCTGCAAATTCAGTTGGGACGGTTACAAAGTTAAAAAGACTTGCTGGTTTTGTTATTTTTCCATCACTCCTTGCCCCATTTTTGTAAATAAAACCATTTCTCTTTTACCATAAGTTTTGGTATTCCTTTGACTCATTATAAAACGTCTAGGACCCCTTATGAAGATCAGTAGTAGTGTTGTCAAGTACTCAAAGATGATGAAGGGAGCTATTTTGCTAAAGTATGTCAGGTATAAGATTTAGAAGCAAGAGCAGCAACTGAAAATATTTACAGTACTATTAGCATCACATAGTACAGTGAAGGCTCCATCTTGGTAATCTCTTTATTAAGCTGTATGTAAACCTCAGCTGGGGAGGGGTAAACTCTGTCAATCATTAAATTATTGCAAACAGCTTTCTTCCACCACTTGGAATATACAGATGGAGTGCAATTTATCGCAATGCACACCACATAATTATTTGAGCCATAGTATGTCTTGACAGATATCAACCAAAGAATAAGTATCTGCCAACACCATATACAAATTCACCTTGAAGATTCCTCGGGGTGTATTCCATTTGTATATGTTTTTTTCCCTCAATTACTTTCAGCAGCCCTTGCTTAAGCTGATTGCATTGAATTGAAACTAATCCTTTTGAACTTTTTTAGTAGACTTTACTTAACTGTTTATCTCAGAGTATAACTACATAATAGGCCACACTATAAATTTAATTCTAACTAAATGCTCTACAAGTATCTAAAGAACATGCAAAGGCAGACTTGATATACAATGTAACTGCCCATACTGGGAAGATTCACAGATCTGGCCTTCCAAGTAGTGTGGGTCAGTTTCTACTAAAGTTGGCCATAGACGTAACAATTACGATCTTTCTTGGAAAAGATGTTTCCAAGAAAGATCGTTTGCTGCAATACACACGTGTAGAGCTGAATCATCAGATATACAGGTAGAAACAATGGAATTCTACCTGTACCTGGCGATTCAGCACTAGCAATGGCCGATGTTTGGGTGCCTTCAAAGGCACCCGATCAAAATTTTCTGTCCAGCCCGATCGACGAGCTGATGAAATCCAAGTCTTCTGCTGATATCAGTCGGCATCATTTCCCACCATACACGCACCGCATATAGTATGAAAATTTGTTTTGTACGATATTATCTGTGCGTCTATGGCCACCTTAAGACTTATGAGTGGGTGCCCTTGCAGACTTTTCAGCAATGGCATTTCCAAGCCTTTAAGAGGAGTCAATGGCTCTGGTTAAGTTTATTTCATTGGATGTAGTCACTAACTGGAAGAGTTGTGTAATGTGGTTAGTTAGGTTAAGGGAGTAGAGTACATTTTGTATGATAGTTCTAGTAAGAGAGACAGATGTCTATGAGCAAAAGCCAAGTTAGGTCCAAGTGACTAAGCTAGTTAGGACTCTGAAACATAAGCGTTTAGAGTCCTTTTGATGTAGGCATACTGTTGGCATTTAGACCTTTTTTAGTTACTGGAAAAATTAAAGTCTGATTTTGTCTGGTCGGACTTTTTATGGGGAAAAAAAACTCGATTTTTTCCATGATTTATTAAGCTCCAATGATGTTTAAAGTCAAAATACAAAAGTACTCCAACTCAGACCTGCCAAGTCCATGTAGAAGTCAATGGCAAATGTCCCATTGATATCACGATCTGCACTGGATTTTGTTGAATAATCCAAAGATTTTTGGTTTCTGACGTCAAATCCGGAAGTCAAAGGTTTCAGGATTCAAATTTCAAAAAAGTTGCAGTTCTTGAAAACAAATCCCAAAAATTCGAAGGTTTCGGATTTTTTCACAAAGTTTTTTCTAGCGCAAAAAAATTTATTGATAAAAAGAAGGGAAAAGTCAGTGGTCAGAGTAGTTTTCTGAAAATAGTGAGAACTTTTCGGATTTTGATAAATAACTCAAGTGTTTGAAGCATTGTGACCATTTAGGTTTTTAAGCCCTTAAATAATAAAGTCTTAATAATGTATCGATTTGAAAGGCCCAGTTCTTGAACCTATAATCTGCTAATTTAAGTGACTGATACAGAAATATATCTGACTGATTAGGTGGTCAGAGGGGAATTTCCTATAGTGAGGTCAAATTGCCATGTTGCTTTGTTTCAGCAAATCAACAATTCACTGAGGAAGCCTTCGTTCATTTGCTGTATGTGCACGGTTGACATGAAGTCATCAATACAGAAGACTACCTTGTTTTTTTTTATAAACAGAATTTCCAATGTGGAATTTGTTACGCAATGCACTGGTGACCATTATTTACTCTTTATATCCATAGGCATAACCATGCATGTTTACATGATTGCGTTGGAGTTGTGCCACTTTGAGGGCCTCTACACTTCCAAGAAGGATGGAGCACTTTCATTAAAGTTCAATGTTGGTGCTACCCCCTATGAAATGCATATATTATGCAGCATCGTATTATACCGTCATCTGCATCCTGATTTTATTGTGTACAACCAAAATGAGTAAGGAGGGGGGTCCCACAAAAGGGATATATATATATATATATATATATATATATATACACATCTGTTTTAAACTTATGAATGCACATCCTGTGCACTTTTTTAATTATACAGCAAAATATTAACCAAGGAAATGCAAAATTGGTTGCAGAAAACCTAAAAAACAATTACCAAATTATTTAGTACATTTGTTACAGTCAAAAGTATTATTAATTTTTTTTTTCGTTGGCCCGGAATGTTTGTGAAGTTATTTCACTGTAATTTGGAACTTCTGCACAAAGTGGGCTCCATTATGTCTGCAATAGGCCTTACCATTCTACTTAGTAAATTGTCAACACATGGCAGAAACAGGACATTTAATTTAAGCTGTTCAGATCTCTACTCATAACTAAATGAATAGCCAGGAAGTCAGACGTTCTGGCTTTCCATCCTTCCTCTGTTATGCTGAATTTGTTTCAACCCATGAGTTTTACTATGAGTGTTAATGGGGGGAAAGAGATTGTTCATCATTTACTTCCGTCTTTGCCCAGTGGAGCTTACAATCTGATGTTCCTTCATACACACTAGGGTTAGTTTCATAAGGAGACAATAAACCTATCTGTATGTTTTTAGAGTTTGGGAGAAAAGTCATGCAAATACACGGAGAACATGCAAATTCTTTGTAGACAGCGTTAACCTATAATCCATTTGGACTTCGTTTTGGTGCTTCCCTTGCTCAGAGCTATACAGCTTTTAGCCTTTGAACTTTACTATGCTTTAAAGCCGAGGTCCCCAACTTTTGTTTTAGCCCCATTCAAGTGTAAAAAGAGATGAGGAGCAACACAAGCATGAAAAAAGGTTCCTGGGGTGCCAAATAAGAGCTATGATTGGCTATTTGGTTGCCCTAAACAGACTGGTGGCCTACAGGAGACTCTATCTGACCAAAAAACTTGTTTTTTATACAACCAAAACTTCCAGTCCTCCTATCCAATAATTCAAAAATAAGACCAGCTTTGAGGCAACTGAGAGCAATATCCAAAGGGTTGGTGAGCAACATGTTGCTCACAAGTCACTGGTTGGGGATCACTGCTTTAAAGCATGCCCATTTGAGTTGGTATTAAACCAGTAATAAATCACTCTGTGTCCATGAAATAAGCTGTATCCCAGAAAAAGCTGTTTTAATCATCTAAATATTTCTATACACTTCAAATCCACCATAATACACAATTATATAATACCCTACATACAAGTGAAGCCCCATACACCACAGTATAAACAATGGAGACATTAAAGAGATGAAAAAGAGTCAACAGAAAAACTGTACTTTTAACAATACAATTATATAACCTCAATCTGACTGAAAAATCTATAAACACATCTAACGATGAACATCAGTTACCAAAATGAAAACAGAATACATTATTATGTCCATACATCAAGTTTTCCAAATGAGACCAGTTCAGGATCATGACCGTTTGCCTCAATGGCAAAGACATTAGATCATAAAACATGCCCTTGTTACAGTGATGCTGACCCTAAAAATTTTCTTTTCAAAATGATAGTTCTGTTTTTGTAAGTAATTGTTAGTTGAAGTTCCTAAACCTGATTGTTTTACCAACCTGACTGTTCCTTCTCAACCTGTCAGTCTCTAATGCTAACGGAATACTGCTGCACAAAAATGGCAGCCCCCTCATAGAGGAACAGGGTAGTGATGGGCAAATAAATATGGCAGGTGCGAATTTCTGCATTTCGCTGCCGACAAATAAATTCACAAAACTGGTGCGGAAATTCGCCGGCGTCAAAATTTTTTTAGACTAACCCTGACTGAGGTTTCAGCACCAAATGATCCTTGGACATGGTGGGTGAGATGGAAAACACAATAATCAGTAAAATTCACATAGTATATATTCCATTGCCAATATAAGTGACAGCTACTACTGATGATGGTATAGGCAACACAAATCGAGAAAGTGTTATGTAAGCCGCTGTCAGTATTGCTTTCCTAAATGCTCAGTCAATACACCTGGTTGTAATAAATGAATTAACCAACACCAGCTGTACAGTAGCCCATTGAGCGAGAGATCATACTTAACTATCCAATAAAACATGCTTCTTCAGTACTATATCTATATCAATCCACTTACGATATCTGGTTAAGGCTTGTTTTACGCATTGCTGTTAAAGCCTGGAACCCCTCTCATAAATCACTCAAGCTAACATTAATATTCCATAATCTCTTTATTGCTGAAATGGAGAGGGGAATGTTTTCTTATTACAAGACTCCACAGAGTAGCCTTCAAACATTCCAGTAGTCACATTGCACATTGCAATTAAAAGAAAATCAACGTTCCCCTGCCAACTCTGAAAAAGATAATAAATATAAAGTGTAGAGTATCCCCTACTGTGCGTAATATGGATTTTACGGGTCACTGAGGAGTTTTGTGGTTAGACAGGCATGAGGCTACAAACCAAGCAGTTGGATGGCTATCCCATTAACAGTCCCTCCCTCTTTCAATATCATCTGCCCCTGGAATTTATTTCATAAGTGACTGGGGCAGTTTTTTAACTCCCTTTGTGCTTTTAAAACATCTCGGATAGGCCAACAATATCTACAAAATCAAGACTAGTTACAGCAGTAATTCACCTGTTTCAGTGTGGGTGAAGCCACGTCAGAGTGCTTGTCTTAACACTGCTCAGAAGCCCACGCTCCACTTTCCAACATCTTTGAATATTTGCAATAATATAATTTTAATTTCTAGCTTGGACTTTGTTTTCTCTGCTGCTCTGCCTTTTCTGTTAGAGATCTATTAAAATAGGAGCTATAAAAATTCTAGAACAGAAAAATTGTCGTACAATTAATCAACTTGTGCATACTACTTGTGCATACATTATTTATGCAGGTGTCCCTGTGTCTGGCATGTATAGCAGAACAGTAAGCACAGTTATGCCATTATTTAATGTCACGCTGAACTTGGGGTGGTCCAATTAAATCATTGAAACAGAGTTTTTCTTATCACCATTTTTTACAACAATGACGGTTTTATACAGGTTTTTGCAATGACATTTCTTTTTACACCAATCTCCCACCTACGCCATCACTGTACTGTACCATTTTTTACACAATTTTAAACATCGACTGTATCAAGAGTACCTTACCTGATTGTAGAGTCCTGCATCAGGTGAGGGAACCCGCGGGTTACCCCCAAAAAAAGGGTAGCCTGAGGAATGAGCGTAGGATTTTCAGGTGCGGGTATAAATGCTGGTCTGAGGGTTGCGGGTCTCATCTTTCTTACCTTATGTTATATTGTCTATATTTTAGTGCTTTTAGAATTTTACAAAACTTGTTTCTGTCTCCGCCCACTTTTGATGATGTCACTTCTGGTTTGCAGTAACATCACTTCCTGTTGGTCAGCGGGTTGCTGGTTGTGAATAAGACAGTTGCAGATCCAGGTCGGGTAGCGGATCAAAGTGGGTAAATATGCAGGTTGCGGTTCGGGTTGAGGGCTCTGGGTCTGGTCAGGGTCTTAGAAATTGGTTCCCGCAGAACTATCTCTATCCCCCTACAGAATATGGACTGGTCACTTTTACTCATATCGTTTAACATTATACACATGTAAACTGACACAGCACATAGCACTTTCAACATACATTACTATATATAGAAGTAAACTGAAAGTGTTCTTAATTGAGAATGATTTGGGTATTTTTGTGGATAACAAACTGTGTAATTCTAGGCAGTGTTAGCGGCTACTAAAACAAATAAAGTGCTGCATTTCATAAAAAAAGGCATTAACTAAAGGAAAATGAAATGAGTTTGTTTCTTTATTGATCCCTATTACTGCTAGGGATGTAGCGAACCGCCGCCGATGTGTTCGCGAACGCCGTTCGCGAACACCGGCAAAAAAGCGAACAGTTCGCGAACAGTTCGCGAACTTCGAACGCTCGATAAAATCGTTCGATCGAACGATCGAAGGATTTTATTCGTACGATCGAAGGATTTTCGTTCGAATCGAACGATCGAAGCTATTCGATCGAATGATTTTAATTCAATCGAATGCTTATAATCGTTCGAACGAATGGAAATCGTTCGATTTTAGCGATCGAATGGTCGAATGGTCGAATGGTCGAACGAAATTTTACTTCGAATCGAACGCGAACACCAATTGGCGAACGTCGCGCGACGTTCGCGAACATTCGGCGGACGCGAACAGTCGAAGTTCGCGCGAACTAGTT
Organism: Xenopus petersii; assembly: GCA_038501925.1. Taxonomy (NCBI): domain Eukaryota; kingdom Metazoa; phylum Chordata; class Amphibia; order Anura; family Pipidae; genus Xenopus; species Xenopus petersii. The sequence goes on from CM076685.1 coordinate 7,025,099, forward strand.
CGCCGGCGAACAGTTCGCTACATCCCTAATTACTGCCTCACCTTGAGTCTACAATGTGGTTAATGGGGATCTTATAGAGCTGGAGAGAGTGGAGAGACATACAATTAAACTGATAATATAAATGGAAGAATGATAAAAGGCAATCAAGGTTTGGGATTGTTTTCTCTGGAAAAGACGCTTTTGAGACATGGTTACTGTATGCTTTAAATATATATATATTTATTATTATAGAGAGATAGTGGGGATCTTCACCTATCTATCTATCTATCTATCTATCTATCTATCTATCTATCTATCTATCTATCTATCATCTATCTATCTATCTATCTATCTATCTATCTATCTATCTATCTATCTATCTATCTATCTATTATCTATCTGTCATCTATCTATCTATCTATCTATCTATCTATCTATCTATCTATCTATCTATCTATTTATCTATCTATCATCTATATCAATCATCATTATCTATCTGTCATCTATCTATAATCATTTTCATCATTATACTGTATATCTGCCTATCTATATAATATGTCCTTTTTGAGATTGTCTTTAACACCCTCCCCCCAGGGACCTCACTGATGCTATTTATGAGTTTATCTTTAACTCCCCAAGGGGCCTCATTTATGCTATGGGCCCAATGGCTAATTATCTTTTTGCCCTACCCTAAAAAGACTCTGGATATAGAATTTTCTAAGAGAATATGACAATACCTTACTATTCAGAGCTATTTTGCATGGATTTATACTTTACATTTAGAACTCTTTGAGGCTGCCAACCAAACTCAATGTAAAGAACTGTCAGGTAGGAAAAAGGATATGGGAAGGATCAAATCGCCAGGCCTGACAATCTCCTGCAAGGATTTGCACTAAATGCTATTCTTGTGATTAACAAAGATGAGATCAGTTTCTCAGTACCAACCACATCCTGCCATTAAAATCATTCTAATTGTAGAATGTCTTGCTTTCAGAAAAGTTCCTGTTTGAATACTGTGAACAAACAAACTGAAGGCAGAGCATGTAGTGAAATTAAATTATTTGATGGGCTATTTTTCTTACATTTCATATTCATGACGTCATCAAAGTAACATAATTAGCAAAATGCAATTGTTGCATGATAGGAGTTGTACAGTGTATTTATCATACTGGGGCCACATGAACTAACCCAGGTACCCCTGTTTTAGAATTATAATCAATTCTGTAAGGTGTAGCATGGGCTACCTCAGTTTATCACTACTGAAATAGTTGAAGCCGCCATATTAAATATTTTGAAGAGCTAAGCATCTCCATAGACACTGAGATGGTTGGGTTTCCATTGGAAGGCTTTGTGGCAATGAAGACTTAAAGAACTGTCCTGTGATGTATATGACTTAAATAATAGTAATAATATTGAGTAAACCATAAGACAGAGGTTGGATTGGTTAAATGGAGTCAAAATGTTTTATTACAAGATAAATGCAGTACAATTTTTGCTCTCGCTGAAAAAATTGCGAAACCGATTAAACATTTGTGAAACAGGCAACTTTTTCTTTTTACACCAGTAACTTTTTTTTATATCTTGAGTGGTACAGTATATGTCTTTTTCAATTTCAGCCACCATGTAAATACATAAACACAACATGACAACATAGAATCAAAAATTAAAATATAACCTACATGCAATTAATATTTGTCAAAGACATGCAGGCCCCTTCGTATCACCATAGGAAAAAAGTAGACAAGGGAAATGTCTACTTCAAGGTGGATTCATCCAGTTGGTAAATGCACCAAACCTTGTTTGAGTTGTTAAGCTTTAGTAATCCATCCTTATCTTAGGTGTTTGGATCATTAAAGCTTCCAAGCCATAAATTATGCCAGAGAGCAGAGCTCCGATGATGAGTCAGTAAAGAACCTGCCCATGAATACTAAAATCATCAGAATTAGTCAACACATATTTTAAAAATGAATGTATATGAAATGTTCATGACCAAGCTATTTGCTTCCCAGAAAGTCAAATGGCCTTGTTTATGAAGGCCAGTATAAGCACAATGAGACTAATACTCCAGTGATGTCTCTAATACCAACTTAAACTCCCATTATTAGGTTTAATTTACTAAATATTAAGTGTAAGCTACTACTATGGGAGCAGTTCTGCAGAAATCCATGATCCCAGGTATGAATGACATTTGTAAACTGTTATACAGTAAGGAAATAGCAGCAAAGCACCTTTTGTATTTAACAAGACAATGGCCCTTGTTTTAAAGAAATGCTTGCACATAGATGATAGAGTTTATTTACTGAAAGCCCAGATGCAAGTGCAAGAGTGCAAAAGCATGCCCCATAGGGGTTTGGCTGTTGTTGTAGTACAAAACCAACATGTCTCCCCTGCCTGCCCCACTTGGTTATAGCATCATTATAGCATCATTCCTGTACCTCAGAAACTTGAACCAATCTTTCTACCTACTGGACAGGAAATCACCTGCAAAATAATGGCAGATTGATCAATTCTTTGCCTTGTAGTATTTAATGACCCCTCCTACCACCCAACTAAGGAGGGACTAGTAAGGGCGAGTGGCTGTAGAAAGATTTACCTTTGAATGGCACTTTGCACTGTAGAACAAAAAGTTAGAATTACTCTTGGTCCATCTTTTGTGTGTTGTGTTTTAATTTGACCAACTTTTTGGATTTGCATTTCTCTGATCGTTCTCCTTAGCCTTGGAATGCTTCACAGTTTTGCCAAAAAAAAATGGAAGTCATTAATTTTCTGCTTGTTTGAGGAATATTTGGGATTCCTTCAATGAGTAATACATCCTCGGGGCATCTATTTAGAGAAATTACTAGAATAGAATCTATCAAATTGCAAATTCATGAACAAAACCCTATCCCTTTAGGGCATTGCCACCATATGTGGAACACATTGGTCACCGTTTTTTTGTTTCCTTCCTTTTGTTTGGGTTCAGCCTCTCTCCAAATATGTGAGCTGTCATTCTGTCAGTAACAATAGTACAATGGTTCAAACAGAAAAAGTTACAACTGTTACAACTGTATGTTTGTCTTAACAAAACACCACAGGAAGAGAAATTTGAGAGGAGGGAATGTCCTACAAATGGAGTAACCATGTTTGAAATATTTTATGGTCAAGCTTTGGGTAAACTCAGTTCCTACAGAATTGTACTTAGTCGCTGGGAATACCTACTCCACTCCATATGTTAATAGTACAGGATATGAACAAACTTAAAGGGACTCTTCCAGTTTTGTTGTGTCCAGTTCAAGGCAATATCTATGTTTTATAGTTGAATTGTACCTCCTTGTAGAAGCCATTATCACTTTGTAAATTAAATGGGTTGCAAATTCCCATTTAGGAACTGTTAATACTTTCTGCACTGTGCATCAGATTTGAACCCTTTTTCCACTTTGCACGATTTCTATAAATGATGCCCTGGAATGTTGGTTAATGAGTTGTTTCATGCACCAATGGAAGCACAAGCACAATACTGGATCCATCCAACGTACATGAGCCACACAGTTCTATATTTGCTCCAAATGCCAGTTGCTTCTGCACTGTTCAATGAAATGCAAGAAATGAATCACATTTTAATGACATTTTATGCTCCATGGACATGGGCGTGGAGCACAAATTTATTTCTCCATTAATACAGATGCAATGGTAAATCATCTGCAAGTTCTTGGGCCCACTATTATGCCGAAACTCTGGAGAATAATGTTGGATTGTGGATAAAAAGTGATCTACATTATGGGGATTTTTACTTGTGCCGCTGCTTTAATTGAATTTTTCTGTGGGAAGTGAACTTATATCTAATAGCATGGCGTTAATAACACTTTAACGAGTTGAGCCAATTACTAGATTTAGTTATAGGATGAAAACAATTGCGTAAAGTAAACACAAGGATAATGTATGCAGTCCCCTGTCTAATTGGTCAGTGGCAGCAACTGCCTTTCCAACCTCTTCTTCCGATGTGAAGTACAGTCACACATCTGGTTCTCTTTAATGACGCCTTAAATGAATTCTTCTCAATTGCCTGCATTCTTTAAGTCAGACACAACCCTTCTCAATGACTGCAACTGAAATGCTTCACTTCCTTTGCAACGCCATGCCTTTATAATTGTCCATTATTATTATTATTTTAATTATCTGATGTGCTTGTCCTGCTGTCACCCTTTAACCACATCAACAGACTTCAACATTTCCCCATGATGCTGATTACTCACGGTTCCGACAAAAGCACACGCACCGGTTTAATGCCGTATATTTCCAGGGAACCATCATGGGCTGACTGTGATGCACAAAATCACGAATAGTGGTGATTTGGGAAATGGAAAGGTATCTTCAGTGATTTCTGGCATTCTATCCATGTTACTACTTGTGGGACTTGGATTACAATTTCCCAATTCCTTGCCCTGCATTAGCAAAACATTAACGTACATTTATAGCAAACATATTATATATTATTTGTTGATTTTTACATGCTATTCAGTAGTATAATGAAAAAAGACTCCATATGCCGAAAACCCCAGGCCACAAGTATTCCAGAAATACCTGTGTAAAGATATAAAAAGATAGAAGAAAGAAGATGTCCTCTTCTTGCTCAGTCCTAGGGGGAAAGCCTGCTGTATATCTTCTGTATACTATATGCACCCAGGGTGCTACGATACAGATTTTCAGCACTTGTATGATGGCTGGTCACTCAGTTGTTAGGGCAGGTTCAAAAAGCCTGATGCACCATGGCATCTGGTTCATGGTGCATCTTTACTTCTCATAGTTTTAATTGTTGGGGCCCAAAATGGAATAGATGGAAAAGATGGTCATATCATATGTGGTTGCACCTGTCTGTTTAGCCCAAGGGCCAATCAGTCAAGATATGTACAACATTAACCAGAGTATGGCCACCTTAACGGGGAGTAGGGCAAGAGATCATATGTATGTATCAATGGATCAGGTACTTATACAACCTTCTGAGCTGCTCAAAACCCTATAAGTATTGGGTCTCCTCTGTCAAGCTTACTAGAGCAGTGGGCAACTCAAGCAGGTACACATTTTTCCATGGAAAATATCCCTTACGGGGTCTGCAAACATTCTCTTTCTGAGTCATCCAAAGGAAATGAGCAATCTTGTAGAGAGTGAAAATAACAGGCAGTGTTGGAATGAGCAAAGAGGTTGGGGGGGGGGGAGGCTGACAGAAGGTTGCCAGGGGAATGGGCAAATACATTGACTGAGAACAGTGACAAAATTCATTAACAGCTGTGGGGGGGATAAAGGTGCTTGAAATAGATAAAAGAAAGAAAAAAAGAGCAATAGAGTTGCGATTCTCCCCTCTTTATTAACATTACATTGTGACTATAAGTTTTTTTTTTCTACCACCAGAGGTCCTATACTTAATGCCCTATCTTTGCTATGTGACTTATGCCTTACAGACAGTTGCCCAAACATGGCAGACTGATTACTCTTTATCAAGCTGGCAGCCTAAGACCTCTGTACGAACCCAACACAATATCTTCCCAATCGGTATTTCGCATGACTTGCTAACATGTAACTCTAAGCACTGTGTGAGTATGAGGGGTTTCCTTTTAAATTTTTAGTTAATTTTCAATTTTTTTTCTCAGTTACTGGATGAGGTTTCCTCATTAAAGCAGTTGTGTATGTGCATAGTAATATTGACAAACCAACCTTTGTCGATACTGTTGAGGTTTATTTGTCTATAATTTAAAATAAAAAAACTGAAACAATGAACAATGTGAGCTTGTACTTGACACCTTATCCAGTGATAGTCATACTTTTCTAGTTCAAGTTCCACTTTGATATAGGAGATATAGGAAGACTTCTATGGAAAAAATATCTAGGACAACAAATTTGTTTTCACCCTAGCACCACCTACCTGACCTTCATGTTGGGCTTTCATGCAAAAGTACAGGTATTGTAACCTGTCTTACCATAACTAACTTTCAGGCTTCATACCCCCCCCTCCATCTTACTGTTCAAGCCCCACCTTCCCGGGGACAAGCCCCTCAGTTTGACCTAATTAGAGTATCTTGTGTATCTGTGTGCTATGACTTGTCCTTCATTTACATTAAAAGGCACTGTCACATAGGGCAAACCCAAACCCCATAAAGGCATCTGGATTCCTGTCTAGGTGAGCTTTCCAGCCTTCAAAAAACATCTTTGGCTTTGGGTGCCAACAAGTTTTTGTGGCATGAGCACCAGTGACTCCAACAGGGGATGGCAAGGGAGCCAAATTGCAGGGAAGGAATCAGTACAGACAGAGCTAGATGTAGCCAGTGAAACCAGGTCAACAAGTTGTGGTCAACACAAGGGACCAAGAAGCAGTAAATAGGAAACAAAATTAGCAAAATTCAGAGCACTTAGGAACAAGATAACTTGGACTATAATGTTGACAGTTGACCTATAATGAGTGAGTGAGCTCAGAACGTGGATGGTTAACTCAGAGGACCTGTGCCCAGATTGACAAGCCATGCCTACCTGAAAACTCAAAGATACCAAAGCAGCAAGCCAGGATTTCAGCTGTCTGCAGAGGAGTAGAGGTACAGTATAACAGACTGTAGAGTAACCAGCAGGTAACTGGTTGAAATCCAGGTGGGATACCCCAGCTACAGGTATGTTGCTGGTAAGGGCAGGAATTCCTAGGCTTGACAGCTTAATATATGGGCTATTAATAGATGCAAAGTGCTTTGCACCCTTCTCTGCTCCACTAAAAGAAAATATGTTACTGCACTCATCGGACCTCTACCTTGTCTTTCTTTCCTAGATAAGACTCTGAAACATTATTGTAACCTCTGCCTGTGGTGTAATGGGTTCATGGTTTCACCACAGGCACCAGTGCAAAAAAAGTTTATATAACACAATATGTATATGCAAAGTGCTTGAAACCACATGCTACCATAATTAAACAAATTTAGGCTATTTGGGGACAAGGCACACTCTAAATGATTGCATAAATCAAGCTTTTATAGCATGGTTCCACTGTGGTTACATTTGCCACCAGTTGTTCAAAAACTGTGGTTGAGTTCATTAAAAAAAGGAAATAAATATTTATTTGCCAAAATCCAATTGGCGATACTTCTGGCACCACAATAAATTTAGCTTTTCTATATCAGAACCTCGCAATTAACTAAATTTTTTTGCTCTGTAATTAACAGTTACCACTTATAAAAACACATCATGCTATATTTTGAGATATGTAAAAATGTCCCACTTTTGTTTACAAAAGTCTGTTATTATCTTAAGAGAATGAAACTAATTCCCGGGGGGTTTGAGGAAAACAAACGCATAAATACATTGACAAAGGCTCTTCGAATCAAATTTCTCATTGTTACTGCATTGATCATTATTTATGCCATTTGGCTTTCATGTATTCATGAGTCTGTTACACAAAGTCACCACCTATTAGGAAAGAAAACTATTTCATTTAGCTGTAAATTACAAATTTATCTCAAATTCTACCTGCTTTTGGTGTGATTCAGTATTTGGTGGGGAAAGATAACGTCCCCTTATTCCATTTCAAACCCAACGCATGAAATTCTTTGTGCAGAATCATGGACATAATTGAATTACATGGCTCAAGATACCATTAAACTGTAGGCAAAAGGGTCAATACATGATAAAATAAGATAAATAAGAGTAGGTACGAATATAGGGGGAAAATTTTGTAACATTGTGTAGACTATTTAGTTCATATAGATGCATTTCACCATACATTACACAGTAACATGATAGTTTATGTTGAAAAAGACACACTCATCTATTGGGTTCAATCTTTTTCCTAACTAAAAACTGACTAGCAGCTAGTCATCCAGGGGAAGTTGAGAAACCCCTTCTGAATCCCCTTCAATTTGCCTCCTGATTCCAAGATCTTTATCAGGCCGGTCTCTAGATGAACTAAGAGCTAATTTCAGTACCCTGCATTTTCTCGATTGCTAGATGTCCAACCCCTTCTTGAAGTTATCTAACATATCTGCCAGTTCAACCACTTCAGAGAGAGAAATCCACAACTCTCACTGTTAAAATCTTTTTTGATTATTTGGAACCTACTTTCAGGGATGAGCAATTTTTTTTTTGCCGCGGAAATCTTACGAAAGGATTTTCCCATCTTTATATAGAACTAGAATAGCCAAAGTAATATTTCTACTTCTACAGACCCAAAATGGTCTCTCCTTAATGATATGGGGTGAACATCCATTACGTACACTTTTTTATCTGTAAATTGCAGTCTTTATGGGACATTCACTAAAATTCGTAGTTGCGCCAGGCGTAACTTCGCCGCTTTTTGCCAGGCGTAGTTTCACCAGTGATCCTCAAATTCACTAAAATCTGAAGTTGCGCTCAGGGGTAGCGTAAGGTTGCGAAGTTGCACTAGCGTTGATTCGCTAAGCGAAGCGAAGTTACGCTAGCGATGGTTAATTTGCATACGGCGCCAAATTCAAATTTCAATGGAGGAATATGTAGCAGCACTGCAAATGCCTGGGAAACCTTCAAAACATTGAATAAAATTTTTATTTTGCCCTACACATGTGCCCACTGTATAGTTAATTTGCCATGAGTTAGGAAATGTAGGGGGGAAGGAGGGGAGCCCCAAATTTTTTTTCGATCTTTTTCAGCCTATCACCCATAATATAGAAAAAACGCCAGTGTTTTTTGGGACTTAGAAAATTTTTTAACTTTTTTTGAAGCAATCCCTATCTACTCTATTGCGCTTCGCCTGGTCTGAGATGGCGAAGGAAGTCTGGTATAAAAGGTAGCGTTCAGAAAAATGCACGCGTTAGTGAATTTGCGTAGTTACGTCAGTTGAGCAAATTCGCCAGGTGTAAGGGTGCGAAGTTACACTAGCGAAGTTACACCAGCGTCCGTTAGTGAATTTTCGAAATAAAGAAAATGCCCAACGCTAACGAATTGACACTAGCATTAGGCGCTTCGGCGCATAGTGAATTTGCCCCTTTATTTCTTGAAGTTGACCTAGTAGGTCATGATTAAGAGATGACGATCGCTTGTCCAACTTCTGACCAAACTCATTCCGTCTCACTTACTTCTCCAAGCTTCAGGCTGTTCCATAACATATGGTCATATGTGTTGAAGGAGCATACTTAGTTTTACTTTTTAACTCTTTGTTAGTATATTGAAAGGTATTTTGCAGTTCACTAATGGATATCTAGTCTTCATATTGGTGAAGTACAATTTGTGAATGCCATGCTTTTACCCAACCAGAACTCCTAGGGATCTTGGTGTATGCAGTTTCCTTCTTACATAGTTCCTAACTAATAACTTCTAATCTCTATTCTGTGGAGTACCTGATTGTAAACTGTCATAAAGCACAAAACATAAAAGAACTACAGCTACTTCTTCACTCGAATTAGATAATAATTCACAAGGCTGTGCTTTACAAAAACAACAGGAGTCCGTTTGCACAGGTGCAGGATCCTTCTGAGCAATTATGGTAACGGTGGAAAGTATTTGACTCAATTCTAGTTGGATCTGATTACACTGATGTGTTTCTTTGCACTTAAGTTAACTGTGTAGCAGAGAGTCTGGTAGTCGGTTTGTATAAGTGTATAAGTAGATAAATGACTGAATGATTGCAGATTTAGCAATGAGCAAGGATTTCACAATCTGTTGACAACACATTAATCATCCTTAGTAATATTACAAGAGCATAAGATCGACTCTGGTTTTTGATCTTTCTCCCAGCTGCACTTCTCCCAATAATGTATTACATATCTGTCACTAGGACTCTTCAGTAGGTAAAGTAGTTCATGAATGATTATTTGCATATACACTACATTGCGAAAAGTATCACATTTTTAGCTAAAAGCCACTCCATTAAAAATGAGAGGTCCCTCTGTAGTGATGCATGTATTTTTTTCGCCAGGCATGGATTCGCAGCAAACCAATTTCTGCATTTCACCATCTGCCATTTTTTTCCGCTAATCTGCTGCAAAAATCAGTCTCAAAAAAATTTCAAAAAGTGGCCAAAACAAGATTGTCGCTGATACAAAAAAGTTGCCATAAGAAAAATGCCCATTGACTTTAATTCATTTGTACAAAAAAGTCAGTGTGACAAAAAAATCACCAAAACAAAAAAGTCGCTGAGACAAAAAATGGCCATTAACTGTAATGCATTTAGAGTGAGAATTGTTGCGCGGAAATTTTTTTCCCGCAGAGCAAAATCACTAGTCCTCAGTTGGAACACTCATTGCTATCAGCTGTCAGCACAATAATTATTCGTGGGTTTTAAAGGAAAACTTTACCCCCAAAATGAACACTTAAGCAACAGTCTTGAGCCACCATTTCGTGATGGTCTGTGTGCTGTCTCAGAGATCACCTGACCAGAAATACTGCAGCTCTAACTGTAACAGGAAGAGATCACCTGACCAGAAATACTGCAGCTCTAACTGTAACAGGAAGAAGTGTGGAAGCAAAAGACACAACTCTGTCTGTTAATTGGCTCATGTGACCTAACATGTATGGTTTGTTGGTATGTTTGTGAGTACAGTGAATCATATGATCCCAGGGGGCGGCCCTTATTTTTTAAAATGGCAATTTTCTATTTATGATTACCCAATGGCACATACTACTAGAAAAGTATATTATTATGAAAATGGTTTATTTACATGAAGCAGGATTTTACATATGAGCTGTTTTATGCAATGTCTTTTTATAGAGACCTACTTTAATAGGTGAACACACGCAGAAAAACCTAATATTAGGGATGCACCGAATCCAGGATTCGGTTTGGGATTCGGCCAGGATTCTGCCTTTTTCAGCAGGATTCGGATTCGGCCGAATCATTCTGCCCGGCCGAACCGAATCTGAATCCTAATTTGCATATGCAAATTAGGGGTGGGGAGGGAAATTGCATGACTTTTTCACAAAACAAGGAAGTAAAAAATGTTTTCCCACCCCTAATTTGCATATGCAAATTAGGACTCGGATTCAGGTCGGTATTCGGCCAATGCTTTCGTGAAGGATTCGGCGGTTCGGCCATATCCAAAATAGTGGATTCTGTGCATTCCTAACTAATATCACCATGTGCAATTCTAAACCTTGGCTGGAGTGGTGTGAAGGTCACCAACATTGGAGTCTTTGGAGTCAACCATCTGGCAGAATGAGAGAAAGTCTGGGTTTGCCAGATACCAGGAGAAGACAACCTGCCTGTGTGCATAATGCTCATGGAAAGGTTTGGTGAAAGAAGAATAATGACTTAGGGCTCTTACACATGAGCGTTCCGACCTGCGCTCCCCTGCGTTCCGTTTTTTGGCGTTCAGCCGCAGGGGAGCGCAGGAATAGACGCAAGTCATTATTTGAAATGGGGCTGTACTCACTCAGGCGCGTGTAGGCGCCGAACACAGGTTCAGACGCAACATGCTGCATTTTTCCTGCGTTCGGCGCCTACACGCGCCTGAGTGAGTACAGCCCCATTTCAAATAATGACTTGCGTCTATTCCTGCGCTCCCCTGCGGCTGAACGCCAAAAAACGGAACGCAGGGGAGCGCAGGTCGGAACGCTCATGTGTAAGAGCCCTTAGGGTTGTTTTCCATGGTTTGGACCCCTGGGTGAATTGTAATTAAACCATAGCACTACAGAGTACAATACATTTTTTACAATGCAAAATAATTTTGACACAAGCTACAATTTTTACAAACGTGACTAAGTTGTCCAAATGCATTAAAGTCAATGGGCATCCAAATAATTTTGACATGCGTAAATTTTTATGCACATGGCACAAATTTTCGCCGCAGTTTCGCGTAAACATTTGCGACAAAATGCGGATATTCGCTGCAAATCTATGCCTGCCAAATGAATTTACCTATCACTAGATATGAGCGTTTTGGCCACCAAATGTGTTTCTCTAATCTGATAGTATCCTTTTAGGTTTCAAATTCTAAAAGTTATTCACAGGTATGGAAAGTATGTGCAATTTATGGTTTGTTTTTGAGCAGTGGTAAAATCATTTAGTCACAGTGTTAAGCAAATATATTCTTGATGCCTGTTTGGAATGAGTTCACGCCAGCTGCTTAGCAGGTGGTGGTCATGATAAGGGGAGGTCTGTCTAACTGTTACCTAATGATTTCTCAAGTAATATTGCCTACAAAGGAGAATGATGACTAACGGCTTAGTTAATGGTGATAAAATTTATGAGGCGACACCAACATAATGGAAATATTCATGTAGCGTAAAATAGCTGAGAATGATTCATGTTTTCAAGTAATGGTACTATTATCCTCTGGAACAACCAGAAGTTTTATGATTTACTTGCTCAAAAGGTTGAACTTGATGGACACAAGCCACTTTCCTACTATATAATTATCTACTATTGAAATATTCTACTGATAAATACAGAGGAATATCAACCTTACCCCACCGTACATACCCATTGGTACAGGTCCTTGCCCCCCAGCAAAATCCTGAATATTGTGATTTTACACCCATTAGTGCTCTAACACTTGCCTTCATAGTCTTCATCAATGGCCCGTAACTATTTCATTGTAATCAAGTGCACTGGACCTCACTGAACATTTGGAAACATATTTTAAAAAGAAAGTATGACTATACAGTAGATTGGCCACCTGTAGAAGTGTAGTTAAATTGCAGTGCACACATGCAGACAATTCATGATGATACATTTGGGAGACGTTAGCTCCAGTACTTTATAATTAAAGCAGTGGTGAAAGCACTCAGTACAGCGAGGAGAAATTGGCAGGGTCTTAAATAAAAATTCTCCCAAAGGCTTTGTGGGACTTTTAAATATGATGCTATGTCAACCATGATGTTCAACCCACCAGCCCAATGAATGAAACAACGGTAACTGGTCATCCCTGTTGATTGCCAGATCACACAATGGATCTGATTTACAAACACATTTGGCCAGCTGGTTAATCAGTTGGATAACCAGCAAGTCCGCAAATCTTTGGCCACTTTGACCTACCACATGTTTTTGGGTCCGATTATATTAAGGCAATGCTGTTGAAGTAGTCTATATGGGCCCTTTTGAAGGTTTGATGTCCCCAAAAAGCCCTTTGGGTCAACCTCTAGCCAGTAAGCCTTGGGTTGTGGTTCTAAGAATAGTTGCACAACTTCAAGCTATAGGTCCTTTAAAGAATTAAAGTTTGTTTTGCAGTTATTCTGTAGATTTACAACTCACATGGCAACAATATGACCTGTGTCTGAACTTGAGATGCACGGGGAACAGATGCAAGATGACAACATGTTGAGGCTGGAGATGTGGTCAGCAACTCGTTGCATACCAGCTGGATGAGGTGTTTACCTATTCCATCATTAAAGGTGATTAGTGGTCAAGCTGTGGTTAAATGACGTGAACCTTATGGACAGAGGGATCTATAAAATTCAGGTTTTAGCGGTCTTTCTTAAACCACTGTTCTTTTTATATGACTGCTGTCGCCAGGTACTGGCTTATGCCTGCTCATGGCTCTTTATTGCATTTCCGAGTGTCTGTTCAATTATCCGGTGCTGATAAAATGCAGATGTGACACAATACACTCATCTGATTCGTTTGAAATCCTTAGAAAGTCAGAGTTGTTTCTAAGTTACATTTCCATATGACATGAATACAATCTCAATAGGAAACCATTCCATGATTCACAATAAATTGTCAGCAACGACATCATTTCACTTCTTTCTTTCTTTCTTTCTTTCTTTCTTTCTTTCTTTCTTTCTTTCTTTCTTTCTTTCTTTCTTTCTTTCTTTCTTTCTTCAGATCTTTTTGTAATTTAGATCTTCATACCTTAAAATCTAGAAAATCAATTAAACATTTAGGGGCCAATTCACCAAGCTCGAGAGAAGGATTCGAAGTAAAAAAACATTTTGAAGTGTTTTTTGGGCTACTTCGACCATCGAATGGGCTACTTCGGCCCTTCGACTACGACTTCGACTTCGAATCGAAGGATTCGAACTAAAAATCGTTCGACTATTCGACCATTCGATAGTCGAAGTACTGTCTCTTTAAGAAAAAACTTCGACCCCCTAGTACGCCACCTAAAAGCTACCGAACCCAATGAAGGTCCCCATAGGCTTGGCTAAGTTTTTTTGGTCGAAGGATAATCCTTTGATCGTTGGATTAAAATCCTTCGAATCGTTCGATCAAAATATTTTGCGCAAAATCCTTCGACTTCGATTTTCGAAGTCGAAGGATTTTAATTCCCAGTTGAATATCGAGGGTTAATTAACCCTCAATATTCGACCCTTGGTGAATTTGCCCCTAAATAAACTCAATGGACTTCCAATAAGGATTATATATACAGTTTATATATATATATATCCTTGATAAAGGTCTTAGTTACAGACAAACCGTTGGCCTGTTTTTGAATTAACTTAAATAAAATTATAGTTTTAAGATAAAACCTTTTTGAGGGTTCCCAGTGCGCACTCATTCCTTATGTCTAAATAAATAAATGAATAAATATATATATATATTAGCTGGGATCAAGTACAAGGTACTGTTTTGTTATTATAGAGTCTGTGGGGGACGGCCTTTCCATAATTCTGACCTTTATGGATAATGGGTTTCCGGATAACAGATGCCATACCTGTGTCTATCTATTATATCTATGTAATAAAATGTTTTAGTCAATCAATTGACCTAATACTCAAAAGATTTGTTTTTAACTGATTAAATGTTTATTAATGTTTTTATTTAACAAAATCTGAATTTTTCTCATTTTTAAAATAAAAAAAGTCAGACCAGACTAGAATCCACGATTTGCCCTTATTCATCAATAAAAAATACTCACAAAAAATCGGTTCAGGAAAAACAGCAACCTTTTCAGATTGTCACGTGAAAAAACCCGAATTTTTTCAAGGTCCATGTCCAATAGAACTTACAATCTAAGTGTTTGGACTTTTTATATCTTATTTTCAAAAACATTCTTTAAAAACTTTTATTCTCTTTTGAATCTTCAGTGAGACAAATTTAACAATTATATTACATGAAAATTCCAACACTGCCCCCTTTTGGATATATTCTAAAATGGAATATCTTGGGCTGTGTCATATAATTTAGTGTGTATATATATATATATAAAGCAGCAGTATGATCCACACACCCAAAAAGCAGTCGAGACTTGGGTGCTCATGCATAATAGTGAATACAATGCATGAAGTGATGGCACTCACAGGATTTATACAACAACAGACAAGAAGTATAAAAAGAGAGAAGGTTTATTCGTCCAATGTTTCGGTCCCACACAGGAACCTTCTCTTTTTTGATACTTTTTGTTCGTTATTCTATGAATGAGTGTACATTATATATATATAATTTTTTCTGTTCACATACAAGAAACAAAAGAAAAACATAGAGTAAGTGCTTATTTGTGCCCTGGGTACCCCTGGAACTATAGCAGGATGACTGTTACCCCAATGTTTCTATATATCTGTAACCTTGTTATGAGCTAAGGGGGCCCAGCCTGAAGGCCAGTTAGGGGGAGATTTGGGGTGAGTGTTTATTTGTACCCTGGGTACCCCTGGAACTATAGCAGGGTCACTGTTACCCCAATGTTTCTATATATCTGTAACCTTGTTATGAGCTAAGGGGGCCCAGCCTGAAGGCCAGTTAGGGGGAGATTTGGGGTGAGTGTTTATTTGTGCCCTGGGTACCCCTGGAACTATAGCAGGATGACTGTTACCCCAATGTTTCTATATATCCGTAACCTTGTTATGAGCTAAGGGGGCCCAGCCTGAAGGCCAGTTAGGGGGAGATTTGGGGTGAGTGTTTATTTGTGCCCTGGGTACCCCTGGAACTATAGCAGGGTGACTGTTACCCCAATGTTTCTATATATCTGTAACCTTGTTATGAGCTAAGGGGGCCCAGTCTGAAGGTCAGTTAGGGGGAGATTTGGGGTGAGTGCTTATTTGTGCCCTGGGTACCCCTGGAACTATATCAGGATGACTGTTACCCCAATGTTTCTATATATCTGTAACCTTGTTATGAGCTAAGGGGGCCCAGCCTGAAGGCCAGTTAGGGGGAGATTTGGGGTGAGTGTTTATTTGTGCCCTGGGTACCCCTGGAACTATAGCAGGGTGACTGTTACCCCAATGCTTCTATATATCTGTAACCTTGTTATGAGCTAAGGGGGCCCAGTCTGAAGGTCAGTTAGGGGGAGATTTGGGGTGAGTGTTTATTTGTGCCCTGGGTACCCCTGGAACTATAGCAGGGTGACACCCCAATGTTTCTATATATCTGTAACCTTGTTATGAGCTAAGGGGGCCCAGTCTGAAGGTCAGTTAGGGGGAGATTTGGGGTGAGTGCTTATTTGTGCCCTGGGTACCCCTGGAACTATAGCAGGGTGACTGTTACCCCCATGTTTCTATATATCTGTAACCTTGTTATGAGATAAGGGGACCCAGCCTGAAGGCCAGTTGTGAGGAACTTACCTGGTGGTCTAGTGGGGGGACGGCAAGGACGCTTGCTGCCCCCTCGGCGGGGACACCCGCCGCAACGAACTGCTTCGGTTAGGCCGCAGGCGCCGGCATCTTAGGCACGCGCCGCGCGCTCTTGGGTAAATTAACGGCGCGCTGACGTAGTGACATCAGCGCGCAGTGGCGCGAAATTCAAACACTATTCAAAGCCCATTAGGGCTGTGGGACCTTGCCCGTGATAGGTTTATACCTGGTGCTTTTGAGCTTCTTGCTGTCTTGTATCCTGAACCTGTTTGATTCCTGTTGTGACCCCTGCCTGGCTTTTGACTATTGTGACCTCTGGATCCTGACCCTCGCCTGTATACCGACTACCTCTTCTACTGAATCCCTTCTGATTGACTTCCTGGTTTGACCCTTGCCTGCCTGATAACGTATTCTCTGCCTGCCTCGACCCGGCCTGATTTGACTACTCTTTTGGTTAACGCCTTGTACTACAATCTTCTATCCAAAGACTTTGCTTTGCAGTCGTGCCCCTCTGCCTATCCAGAACTCTCATCTTGCACCTCTCGTTTAAGTCCAGGTGGCATCCAAGTAAGCCGAGGGCTCCTCCCGAGGCCCAAAGGCGGTCACACTACTGGTGAAGCACGAGCCGAGACCAGGGTGCCTGGTGTTTGTTCTGGTGTTGGGTGCCGACCGTGACACCAGTTAGGGGGAGATTTGGGGTGAGTGCTTATTTGTGCCCTGAGTATCCCTGGAACCAGCGTTGGACTGGGCCAGACCATACCTTCTCCCCAGGCTGACCCATAAAGAAATAAACCTGCGTGAACATCGCAACTTGTCTGCGCATGCGCACAGTTCGGGCCAGGGGTTTGAATATCAGGAGGAGGCCCCTGGGGACTGCCAGGAGGGCCCTTCGTTTGCAGTCCCGGTGGGCTCCCAAGGCTCAAGTCCGACCCTGCCTGGAACTCTAGCAGGATGACTGTTACCCCAATGTGTCTATTTATATGTATCACTGTTATGAACCTACAGACAATGTGCCAGCAGGTTGTTAACAGGCACTGTATACTTTATTATACAATAAACTATAATAAGGGTTTTGCAGTTTTATAGAAGCTTATATATGTATAGCCTTATTAATATAGCGCTACTAAGATATGCAGCACTGTTCAATTGTACTTATCTGTTTAATGTGGTTTTATTTACGTATAAGTTATACCTTTTTTTCAAGTTCGTTTTTGAGAAGCAGTATTATAGTAGAGAATTTTAGTCCTCGTGTAATTAAATATAGTTTGCCTGACATTAACCCATACATTAGAGCTGCCTCAGAGTAGAGTCAGATAAGCCCTTCAGAACAAATATCAAATGTTGCACATTCCAGTGCATGCAGAAGGTGGCATTACGTATTTGGAATGTAGATCATGTAATTTAAAGTGGCTCCTTCCGCTCACACAGACCATCGTTATTTTAGTTTTTTCTTGGATTCCTCAATCTGCAGCTCTGTATTTTTCCTCTGGGTGGAAACATTTGTGGTTTGTTAAGAATATTTATTATGTGCTCAGTAATTGTTGCCACGGTGCTTGATAACTTGTAGTTGCTGTACTGTGGCTCAGAAAGATGAACAGCAAGAAAAGTACATAATAGAGGGACAGAATCTACAGAGTCTCAATTCTAGGCAAGGCATGCAAAAAAGACTTCTACTGTCTTCTTACTCTTTTACTTGAACTCTTCAGCAGAAAGAGTAATTCTAGCCATAATCTTATATTCTTGCAACTCTCTCAGTGTCTCTATTTTGAAATTGTAAAAATGTCCTTCATATTATCAATCATTTCTAATAAAATGGTGTGCCCTTACAGACAATAATAACAGCACCAGCAGAATAGGGCCGCTATAGAAAGCCCAATGAGTTTGTTTTGTTAATGTAAGGTTGTCTTTAAAGGTAAGGCCTGTCTGAAACATATAGATGCTCAGCTTATACTTTATTACCCCCTTCAAACTTTTCTACCACCAATGTAGAACTAACAGCCAGGCCCACAGGCTGGAAGTGGAATCCCTTTCTGAATAGACCACTTCCAATCTCACAATGCACCATGCCAGACCTTGAAGAATCCTGGAAATTGAAGTAAAGTGATTACAGAACTAAGCTTTTTTAGTACCCTAGGATGAATACCATCCAGACCTGAATGTATGTTTGTTTGATTTGGTAAGTACCCTAGGTGGAGCTCCTGGCTGCTCTGATACATAGCCTCAGCTAAATCTTACTCCTAGAGGGAGCTATAACAGGAGCTAGCCTTTAACCACTTCTACCAAACAAAGCTTCTTGTCCTACTGAAGAATCCTGACTAAGGTTCTTCAGTACCATCCTACCCCTCCAGAGTCCAAAGAGACTAAACATCTGGATCCTTCTGCTTTTAAAGACTACAGTGCCCCTGATATTCAGACATTAATAAACTGCCAGTTTCTCCTACGGCATGCCTTATCCTGGAAAGGGTCAAGTGGAAGTGTTCCAAAATTCAGAACTAACGCCAAGGACCCAATCTTCTAATGCCTTTTGTGTCTGGAGGAGCCCTAAACAACTCGAATGCTGCCAGGTTTTAATGTAAGAAAACCATGGAAAGAGTTTGGCCAGACTAGGGAACCATAACATGTGACCGAAAGGATAGGGAAAGACTAAGCATAGTGGTGGAAGAGTGGTCGAGTCAATACCGATCAGGCAGTATAGTACAGAATTGGGAACCAAGTTCATAGTCAGAACACAGTCAGGGGTAAATTCAAACAGTAACGCAGTACAAAGTCACCCAGGAACTATCTGAAAATAGACCTACGTTGCAAGTAATTGGACATGGCCCCTTTAAATATTTGAATATTGCACCACTTGTGATTATGTCAGATGCAGTGCGCCAAATAAAACTGTAGATGCATGGGCATCGAACGAATACCCAGAAGCAGCGTGCAGAAGAAGACATGGCGCAAGACAGAAGGAGCGGCTCACAGGAGGACACGGTGGGCGTCCCCGCATATGTACCCACCGTCTCCCAGATATTATTACAGGAAGGAATTATTACTCCTCAGCATACTCATAAGCTACAGTATTAAGCAATACAAAATTTGACCACGTCCAGGTGACCATTAAATGCTATCTGCTAATTGGCTGACTTTGATAACCAGTCCTATAGCAAACTCTACAAAAAGGACATAAATCATCCCAATCTGGTATGTGTTCATGTGTCCTACTCTGAGCAATTTAGCATAGAATTAACAACATAATAAAACATTAGTTTAAATAGTGATGTAAATTTCTGTCACATTATAGGCTCAGTGTTTATAACACTAATACATAGACAGCACTTTGTACTGGCACTTAGCACCTGGAGTGCAGGTGCTTTGCACCTGTTTTATGCACTTTGCATCTTCTCTCCTCTGTAGTAAATGAGCCTTGAAGTCTTTAAAATATTACAGTTCACTGTATGGATATCAAACATACCAGAATTCTGTGTTGTTCTTGGAGGGTTCCTAAATATAGAGATTTTAGGGAGAAAATTTAAGTCATATGTGGGCTGCATTTTTCTTTGAAGCAAAATGATTTACAAGCTGCAGGCAGCCAGATACAGGTTCTGATAAAACCAGCAGTGTTGACACAGTAGGGTTTATTTACCATGATCTGGACCTAATTTTATTTATCCACAATGCCGCATCTTTATCTAGAATTCCAGCATGATTGTGGGCACAGCCTGAAGGGGTACGCATATGTTATAAGGAAAGTTTATGGGAGCAAAGTATGATGCACAATTTAAAACCCAATGGGTGAGCTTTGGCCTTGAAGATATTTCATACAAATGATAATCTTAGTTGTGATCTTGGGCCTTTCCCCCAAAATATCTTCTATTATCTACATTATAATATTTCCATTAACCCAATGATCTGCCTGAAACAATCCAAGTTTATCTACCAAATTGCTGTGCTGTGCTACTCTACATGAGCCAGGGCTATCAGCATTTGGCCCAACATCTTCTCAGTTCTTTCAGCTCTTGGTGCCCGAGAATGACTGAAACCCTTAATTATTATTTACCAGCCCATCAATGACTCCACATATACATAGTGAAACCTTCTGAAATCAGGAGGTATTTACTTGTCTTATGCAGACAGCCTGTTTCAATCTTGTTAGATCTCATCTTGGATATTGGAAAATGGCTTCTGAGAGGGTAGGACTTGAAGAGTAGCAAAATAGAAAACCGAACCTGGTTACAGTGAGATGGGCTAAAATGAGCCAAAAAGCCCTTCACAAGCAATCACATGCAAAGTGAAGTCTTCTGAAATAAGGAGGTATTTACTTGTCCACATATACAGAGGACCTTTACCTGATAAATATATTTTCTCCAGTGGGCTCCATGAGAGAATATCTCCCATCTCAGCCAGAAGTAGGCCACAGAATTTTAGTACAGAAGACTGCATCTTTAAAAAAAGACATAAAGATATGTCTTTATATATGTGAAACAAAGACAGGACTGGGCAGGGCGGTGGGAGGAGGGGAGGGTCATGGACTTTGGACAAGCTCAATACTGGGGTGGGGGCCCCTAAGTGGGCCTAGACTCCTGAGTCCAAAAAGACAATAGTGTAAATACTGCAATCACAGTTTCTGCCACCCCATGGGGACCACAAGGAGGTTGTCAGCCAATGGCAATGTTGCAAAGATGAACATATCTTTGGGGGGTGATACAAGTGTGAGACATTAGTTTCTTTACTAGATAAATTTGAATTCACCTCTCCAACCCAACTGATGCATGAGCAATCTTATCTCCTTCCCTCCTTAGATTGAAGTGTCTGGTGGAGGTTTGGGGGCATGGAAACAAAGAGAACAGGAGCAGCAAGGACCACAAAATTAAAGCCTTTAAACCCCTGTGCAGTAAATACACCTAGTACTTCTACCTTTGCATCTACACTCTTTCCCTTGCACCCAAAATGGAGCAAAATGTATGCCTACTGCTGCCATTTACAGTATCTGTGCACAATAAACAATAAATGGAGCATCATAGTGGTAAGTGGCCAATCAGAGAGACTTTGGTTTTGGCATTCACAACAATTCTTTATTTAATCATATAAGTTGCTGCACAACAGTTGGAGTTAAAAAAAATATAAAATATAAGTTGCTGCACAAAACTATTTTGATAAATGGAATAAACCCATTAAAGCTGTGGGTTTTAGGAAAAGAGAAAGTCGAAGAATGACAAAAATAAAATAACTCGGCTGCAAGTGTTTTAAATACTGAAATGCGTGAGCCTCACAGAAAGTTAATTGTCTGTGGAAGGATTTTGAAGATTTTAAGCCAAAAGTGCTCTTGAGTAATTGCACGATATTAACACGTAAATTGAATTCAGAGAGGAACCAGTGACAGAAACTAATGATGTGTTGATGCCCAATTTGCAAGTTGAGTTTTATAAAGCAGCAGTAATGCACAATTTCAACAAGAAGTTATTTCATAACAAAATGGTAGGTGTTATATTTGTATTGTTTGAGGAGGTATACTCGGGTCCAGATTGGCATCCGGTGGATTCTGGCAAATGCCAAAGGGGCTGCTGTAAGATGCAATAGACAATCCATATTTAGTGGACTTGTGGGAAGCTTTTGAGGCCTCTCTGTACTTAAAAGGAGAACTCAACCCAAGAATTAAAAAAAGCCCCTACCTAGTAAGCAAGATAGTCCCCCTCCCTGCTTCCCATCGCAGAGTTCAATAGGTCTGAAAATGTCTGTAAAATTTTTACGCAGCTACCAGTGCAGAGTAAACACAGCGGAGCTTGTGGGCGTCATCTTCCAGATCACCCTACTGGCGCATGCGTAGGATCCGGAGCGTACAGACTGCGCATGCACCAAAAGTGCCGGAAATTGCCGAAGAGGACCCAAAGAAATCTGGAGGACCTGGAAAAATCTGAAGTGCGCTTACTCTGCACTGTTAGGTGGAAAACATTTTACAGATATTTTCAAACCTATTGAACTATTGCGAGGGGAAGCATGGAGGGGGGACTATCTATTTTTATAATTCAGGGGTTGAGTTCTCCTTTAAGGGGGCTATTTATTGTTTTCTTGTCGGACTTTTAAAAAAAAGAAAAAAACCTCAATTCTTTCATAATTTATTAAAATCCGATGGTGTTAAAAGTCTGAATAAAAAAGTACTCTAACTCAGACCAGTTGAGTTCCTGTAGGAGTCAATGGCAGATGTCCCATTGACATGTTGAAGAAATCCTGATCTGCGGTGGGTTTCGTACGATAATCCAAATATTGTACGAATTATGATAATCCGAAAAAATTGAAGGTTTTGGACGTCAAATCCGAAAAATTCACAGTTTTCATTGACAATATGAAAGATTTGTGCAAATCTGTCTTTTTCCACACAGGAATTTTTCAAGGAAAATGTGTGATAACTAGAAGGGAAAAAAGTCAGTGCGGATTTGGTCGGAGTGGTTTTCAGAAAATAGTGGGACAAATTCGGATTTTGATAAATAACGTAAATGTTAAATCTCAACCCAGGCATGGGTTTAAAGGAGAAGGAAAGCTACAGAGGCATTTTATTGCCAATAGATTAGCTGCAATAGTGCAAGCTAGAATGCTATATTTATTCTGTAGAATGTTTTACCATACCTGAGTAAAAAGCTCTAGAAACTCTCTGTTCGTTTAGAATAGGAGCTGCAGTATTAATGTGGTGTGACATCACTTCCTGCCTGAGTCTCTCCCTGCTCTGGGCTCAGATTACAGTAGAGAAGGGAGGGGGTGGGGAGGAGGAGCAAACTGAGCATGCTCTTGCCCAGGGCAATGAGGTTTAAGCTGAAGGCAGGAAGTCTGATACAGAAGCCCATGAGTACACAATAGAAGGAAAGAAATGCTGTGTTTCTTTTGACAAGGGACTCAGAGCAACATTACTTTGGGGGTTTACTGGTATATTTAGATGGACCTTTCTGATAAGGCTTACTTAGTTTTAACCTTTCCTTCTCCTTTAATGACCATTTTATTCCACCCTACTATGCAAGCCAAACTTTTATTATGCAGACCTGTTGATATGGGTGTCACTTTTTATTCCATCTCAGCTATTGAATACATCCAATAAAGTGTTTGTGGGGCTTCTCTGAGGCTCATGGGACAAGTCTCCTTCTTTGCCTACGCTTTTGAGGGATGAGGTTTAAAGGCAGCATCAGGGTTTGACATAGCTTTCACTTGCTGGTACTTAAACTAAGAGTGTCTTCAATATTGGTATCTACCCTTAATCCTTAAATTTGTATTTTGCATAGATTCCTCTTCTTTGGAATGGTCGTTGGTCATCATTTCCAATGTAGGAAAGAATTCTTCAACTAAATGAGATTCCAAGGGTCTCAAGAAGATAGAAGAAGGAAGAAGAAGCTGGGTGATATAATAATTAAAATTATTCCTTTTTTTCTTGTAAGAAGAGGGTATCTTGTACTTGATGCAAACTGAGATATAATGAATCCTTATTGGATGCAAACCAAGTCTATTGGGTTTAATAAATGTTTAATTTACTTTTTAGTAGATTTAAGGTATGGAAAGTAAGTTGCCTTAAGACAACACCCTTTCTAGCTGGATTTAGTCAGCGGGAGAATTTAGTTTTGATCATTTATCAAATGCTTAATGAAAGCCACAAGATGAAATTGAAGTTTTGCATTTCTCCTCTTGGGGTTTTTTTGTTCTCCGTCGGAAAATAATGAAAAATGATATTTACCGCACAATTTCTGGGAGGAGACAATCTCATTATAGGACTAAACTTTAATAAACGAGAGAAAAGGTTCATGTGTCTGTCTAGACATAATGGCTGTGCTTTGATGTGAAACGGATGATATCATCACGCCTGCCTGACAGCTAGAAACAGTTCATTTGCACTCCCATTTTGCATGCCACTTCAAGGGCTCTTCACCTCCCAAGGGCAAGCAGCCCAAGCCACTAATTATTATCATCTTATAGTGACATTTCATTATGATAAAGGCTTAATATCAAATAAAAGAAATTTGCTTGTGTAATGCTTTATGTTGAAATGTAGAAAATGTTTTCGTTCTTTCTATATAGAGCGGGAGGGCATGCATGTACACAGAAAGGGAGCTTGCTATCTTTAGAATTTCAGAGAAACAGTACATTATTCTTTATAATACACAAGTCATACTCAGCCTGTAGCCTTATACCTTTATATGGTCACAGAACAACCCCTCAGTGACTTCTAATATCCTTATCATTTACAGTAGGGGGTACATTATCATTATAATACATGAGTGATACTCAGAGTTCCCTGTATAACTCAGCCTGCAGCCTTGTGCCTTTATATGGTCACAGAACAACCCCTCAGTGACTTCTAATATCCTTATCATTTACAGTAGGGGGTACATTATCCCTTATAATACATGAGTGATACTCAGAGTTCCCTGTATAACTCAGCCTGCAGCCTTGTGCCTTTATATGGTCACAGAACAACCCCTCAGTGACTTCTAATATCCTTATCATTTACAGTAGGGGGTACATTATCCCTTATAATACATGAGTGATACTCAGAGTTCCCTGTATAACTCAGCCTGCAGCCTTGTGCCTTTATATGGTCACAGAACAACCCCTCAGTGACGTCTAATATCCTTATCATTTATAGTAGGGGGTACATTATCCCTTATAATACATGAGTGATACTCAGAGTTCGCTGTATAACTCAGCCTGCAGCCTTGTGTCTTTATA
This sequence comes from Xenopus petersii, assembly GCA_038501925.1. NCBI lineage: Eukaryota > Metazoa > Chordata > Amphibia > Anura > Pipidae > Xenopus > Xenopus petersii. Next base: position 7,050,191 of record CM076685.1, read on the forward strand.
TGGTCACAGAACAACCCCTCAGTGACTTCTAATATCCTTATACTTTACAGTAGGGGGTACGTTATCCCTTATAATACATGAGTGATACTCAGAGTTCCCTGTATAACTCAGCCTGTAGCCTTGTGCCTTTATATGGTCACAGAACAACCACTCAGTAACTTCTAATATCCTTATCATTTACAGTAGGGGGTACATTATCCCTTATAATACATGAGTGATACTCAGAGTTCCCTGTATAACTCAGCCTGCAGCCTTGTGCCTTTATATAGTCACAGAACAACCCCTCAGTGACTTCTAATATCCTTATCATTTACAGTAGGGGGTACATTATCATTATAATACATGAGTGATACTCAGAGTTCCCTGTATAACTCAGCCTGCAGCCTTATACTTGTATGCCTATATTGTAGCTGAACAATATATTTAGGTATGTGTTGACTTGGAAGAAAAACAACATATTAGTGCCCTCAAGGAATCAAGTTGGAAACCACTGGTTTGGTTTATTCTTTTGGAGACATGAGATAATTACAAAAATCTTTTCCATGACTCCAGTCTAGCAGCACTATTGTACAAGCAAACAGATAATCCTTTAAGAACTATAAATTAATAACATGTTTAACAAACAGACAGTGTCATTAACTATAAGTCTCAGGAATTGTGTGCTCTACGGTGGAAGTAGGCAGCTACAGTAAGTGGCAAATGAGATTCAATGTTGATAAATGTCATGCACCTGGGATGTAAAAATATCCACTTATACCCTTAATGGGACAGCACTAGGCAAATCCATAATGGAGACGGAGCTTGGAGTCCTTGTAGATGATAAACTTGTCTGTAGCAAGTAATGCCAGTCAGCAGCATCAAGGGCAAATAAGGTCTTGAGTTGTATTAAATGGGGCAGAGAGTCAAGGGAGGAGGGGGTCCCACTGTATAGAGGACTTGTAAGGCCCCATCTAGAATATGCCGTACAGTTTTGGTCTCCATCACTCAAACAGGACATTATTGTATTAGAGAGGGTACAGAGAAGGGCAACTAAGCTGGTAAAAGGGACAATCTTAGCTATGAAGAAAGACTGGCCAAGTTGAGGTTGTTCACTCTGTAGAAGAGGTGTGATATGATAACTATGTATAAATATATCTATAAAAATAAGTCAAATTGACTGGACTTGCTGTGTTTTTTTTTTTTTTACCAGTCATCCAACTGGCTTTCTCAATTCAGCATAACTTGTAAATCTTCCTAAAATCATTTATATCCTCTGGAATGTTGCTCCAATCAGCATAATCTGTTTATCATAATCCACAATGAGGTCATTAAATTAAGAGTTGATTGTATTAGCAAGATTGGAGCTTTGATGTGTTATTAAAGCTTCCAGGGAGAGGTGCCAAAACAGCATTGTATGTGGCAGACAATAGATGTTGTACCCCCACCTCTATTCAGACTTGGTTTTTTTAGTTTTTACATATATGGATCTTTAACACCTCTTTTAAACCAGTCGCTCTCCCGGTCTAGAATCTGGACTTGATAGTCTTTTTTATTTTAGATGTAGATACACAGTTCTGACCAGAGGAGCTGACTCTTCTGTGCTATGTCATATGCTAGTGTAACTGTTGCTTGGTTTCCCCCACATACAAATCAGAGCATTCCTCACTGCACTGCACAGCATACACAATGTTACTCTTCTTGTGCTTAGGGATGGGGTCTTTAGGGTAAACTAGTTGCAGATAGGTATATGGTGTACAGGTTTGCTACAATGGGTGAAACTGGCGATCCCATGGTGCAGCCATGCTTCTGCCTGTAGAACTTATCCTTGTACTTGAAATATGTGGTATCTAGGCATAGGTCCAGTAAGGAACATACTTGCTCTGGGTTAAGTTTTGCTCTGTTGTCAAGGGTGTTGTCTTTTAGCAACCGTTTTCTCACTGTTTTAACTGCCTCTGTGATGGGAATGCACGTTAATAGAGAAGTAACATTATATGACACTATGATTTCTTCTGTGCCCAGTGATAACCCTTGGATTTTGTTAGTAAAATCCTGGCAGTTCTGTATGTGATGCTCTGTATTTCCAACCAACGAGGCTAGGATGTTGGCTAGGTATTTTGCCACTTTGTAAAAACTGAAAACCCAAGTCTGAATAGAAGTCGGGGGTACAACATCTATTGTCTGCCACATACAATGCTGTTTTGGCACCTCTCCCTGGAAGCTTTAATAACACATCAAAGATCCAATTTTGCTAATACAATCAACACCCAACTTAATGACATCATTGTGGATTATGATAAACAGATTGACAATTTATTCTGAATTGAGAAAGCCAGTTGGATGACTGCTGAAACGTCTTCAAGGAAAAAAAAAACACAGCAAGACCAGTTGATTTGACTTATTTCTATAGATATACCATGACCTGGATGAATGAGAATCTTCACAAACATATGTATAAATATATAAGGGGATCATATAATAATCTCTCTAATGATTTATTTACCAGTAGGTCTTTCCATCTGACACAAGGTCACCCATTCCGATTAGAAGAAAAGAGGTTCCGGCTAAATATTGAGAAGGGGTTTGTTACAGTGAGAGCTGTGAAGATGTAGAATTGTCTCCCTGAATCAGTGGTACAGGCTGATACATTAGATAGGTATAAGAAGGGGTTGGATGGTGTTTAGCAAGTAAGGGAATACAGGGATATGGGAGATAGCTCATAGTACAAGTTGATCCAGGGACTAGTCCGATTGCATTTTGGAGTCAGGAAGGAATTTTCCCCCATCTGAGGCAAATTGGAGAGGCTTCAAATGAGGTTTTTTTGCCTTCCTCTGGATCAACTGTCAGTTGGACAGGTTAAGCTGGCCATAGACGCAAAGATCTGATCGTACGAATCGAGGATTCGTACGATTTTCGGAACGTGTGCGGAGAGTCCGGACATTTTTCGTCCGGCGGAGATCGGTCGTTTGGTCGATCAGACAGGTTAGAAAATTTCTGTCGGCTGCCGATAATATCTCTGCGTGTATTGCCGATCGTACGATTTTCAGTGGGAGACTGTCACTAGCTTTGGTTGGACATAGATATCGTACGATTGCTGTCAGGGGCAGAACATTGCTGATCTGTTCTTTAACTAATCTGACTGGTAAGACTTTGATCTGAATGGTTAGTGGCGGGTCGGGAGATGGGAAAGTCCGATCGTACGATGATTCGTACGATCGGATCTTTGCATCTATGGCCAGCTTTACATATAGACTCAAGGTTGAACTTGATGGACTTGTGTCTTTTTTCAACCTAACTTACTATATCACTATGTAGTAATGGGTAGGAAAATACAAAAAATCAAAGATCACTTGAAGGCCTCAATGTTGCTCACTCACAAACGGATGCAGGTATATCTGAAATGGCAGCTTCAGAAATGCTAATCGGGTCTTGATTAACAAAACACTGACCCATGATGGTCTCTTTCTTGTTGCCATCCAAAGCCAGGCCTAGACATTCAGTCTTCAGCTTTTGTAGGAGACAGTACATCGTTTTCCAGCTTCCTCAAAAGGTGGGAGTCAGTTCCAAGCCATCTATTAAACGCTGGAGAGACGCCCCACGGTGAATTCAAAGACTAAAATTCTGGAGCAACAGATAACAATGAGGTCAAATTCTGACCCTTGTTTCATTTGTTAGCTGGTTTACAAAGCTACAGGGAAATATCTTGCAATATCAGAGCAACAGAGATGTTTTTTTCATATATCTACCAATTTCTTACATTAGAAAATGAAAAATATATAAATTCTGTCTATTTGTAATCACAATCAAGACAAATACAGTTAAACAAAATTTCAAAATGCATATTTTCTTTTGTAGGTTGAAGAAATATCAATTTCTGATAGGGATGCACCAAATCCACTATTTTGGATTCGGACGAACCCCAGAATCCTTCACGAAGGATTCGGCTGAATACCGAACCAAATCCTAATTTGAATATGCAAATTAGAGGTGGGAAGGGGCAAACAAGTTTTGTGACAAAAAGTCATGCGATTTCCCTCTCCGCCCCTAATTTGCATATGCAAATTATGATTCGGATTCGGTTCGGCTGGACAGAAGGATTCGGCCGAATCTGAATCCTGCTGAAAAAGGCCGAATCTTGGCCGAATCCCGAACCGAATCCTGGATTCGGTGCATCCCTAATTTCTGATAATTGATCAAATTAAAAAAATAAAATAAAAAACTGTTAAAACTGCGCATATATTACCAAAGACTAAAATTATGTTGTGTTATATTGAAATTCACAAATGAAATCTCTCTCTCATTATATTAGTGCACTAATATACATGAGTCTGTCATGTTTGAAAAACTGTTTTTTTTTTTATTCATTTTGAATTTGTTTTAAAAACTAAAAAAAAAATCGATTTGGAAACTTGTAATTGCTGTAAACATTTGAACTGAAAATCTGTTTGTAAAACTAGACATTATTCATCATTTACATGAAAACCAGAGATACAGGTTGGAGATCAATGATTGGGAATTCTTAAGACCTGGGGTTTTACTGAATAAGGGTTCCCTTTTTGCATGTCCAGACAGAGGCGGGCCTTGCCAGCTGGGCGCCCTAGGCAGCCCAGTCAGTCAGCTCACCCCCCATCTCATCATGTGCGGCGCCAGCGGTGTTTGTGTGTGCGCGCAGTGGTGTTCTTGTGTTCATGTGCATCAGCAGTGTTCTTGTGCGCATGTACGTCAGCAGCTTTCACTGGCGCAAGTCCAGTTAGCACCATTGATGCCGTGTAGGTTCTGAAGCGCCAGGGCCGCACTCTCTACTGCTTCGGCAGCTGACTCTGCTCTTCTCCCTCCCCCCGGCTACTGATCTGCTCGCACCCAAAGGCTCTTTTCAAAACCACCCACACAGCACCATTTACCGGCGCAAATCCAGTGCCAAGTCTGGTCTAGGGGTTGGTAGAAGAGGTAGCTGCCCAGCGCCCCCAAAGTCGTTGCGCCCTAGGCAGCTGCCTCTTCTGCCTACCCCTAATTCCGGCCCTGTGTCCAGAGTCTCTATATGCAGCTTCTGATATCTTATTTCAATTGACATTTTTCATTGATAGTGATGAGCGAATCTGTCCTGTTTCACTTTGCTGAAAAAATCACGAAAAAGCAAAAACTTCGCAAAGCGGATTGAAGTCAATAGGCGTCAAACATTTTTCCAAATGCATTAAAATAAATGGCCATTTTTCTTGTGATGACTTTTGTGTCAAATGCATTAAAGTCAATTGCCATTTTGTCTGGGCGAAAACATGCCTGTCCGAAAAAATTCACTCGTCACAATTTATTGATCCGAAAAGATATAGTCCAGAATTAAAAATTGCTTCAAAATGATTTACCATGACTTAAGCCCAGTGGGCATTGTGGGCCTCATTTAGTAATTGCTGGAGCAACACAAGATACAAAAAACGTGAAACCTAGGGTCTGAATGCCTCCTTCATTTATTTGGTGTTGGAATGTCCACCACTACAAGCCTCTTGTAGCCTCTCATACTACGCTAAGAAATGATTGTTATGAAGTAGATGGGAACCACAGCACCTTTAGTTGCACATTGGGTTGATCAAATCCTTTCCCTCTATCAGACTTACTTAAAGGGATACTGTCATGGGGAAAAACATTTTTTTCAAAATGAATCAGTTAATAGTGCTGCTCCAGCAGAATTCTGCACTGAAATCCATTTCTCAAAAGAGCAAACAGATTTTTTCATATTCAATTTTGAAATCTGACATGGGGCTAGACATATTGTCAATTTCCCAGCTGCCCCAAGTCATGTGACTTGTGCTCTGATAAATTTTCAATCATTCTTTACTGCTGTACTGCAAGTTGGAGTGATATCACCCCCCTCCCTTTCCCCCCCAGCAGCCAAACAAAAGAACAATGGAAAGGTAACCAGATAGCAGCTCCCTAAAACAAGATAACAGCTGCCTGGTAGATCTAAGAACAACACTCAATAGTAAAAACCCATGTCCCACTGAGACACATTCAGTTACATTGAGAAGGAAAAACAGCAGCCTGCCAGAAAGCATTTCTCTCCTAAAGTGCAGGCACAAGTCACATGACCAGGGGCAGCTAGGAAATTGACAAAATGTCTAGCCCCATGTCAGATTTCAAAATTGAATATAAAAAAATCTGTTTGCTCTTTTGAGAAATGGATTTCAGTGCAGAATTCTGCTGGAGTAGCACTATTACCTGATGTGTTTTTCAAATCTAATACCAGCCTTGACCATAGGTTCTTGTTTTTATGCCAAAAGAAAGGCTTTTAAAGGAATAGTTCAGTGTGAAAATAAAAACTGTGTAAACAGATAGGCTGTGCAAAATAAAAAATGTTTCTAATATAGTTAGTTAGCCAAAAATGTAATATATAAAGGCTGGAGTGAACAGATGTCTAATAAAACAGCCAGAATCCAACTTCCTGCTTTTCAGCTCTATAACTCTGAGTTAGTCAGCGACTTGAAGGGGGGCCACATGGTACATTTCTGTTCAGTGAGTTTGTAATTGATCCTCAGCATTCAGCTCAGATTCCAAAGCAACAGATATGACCCATGTGGCCCCCCCTCAAGTCTCTGATTGGTTAGTGCCTGGTAGCCAGGGTAACCAGTCAGTGTAGACCAAGAGAGCTGAAAAGCAGGAAGTAGTGTTCAGTGACATATATCAAATCACTCCAGCCTTTATACATTACATTTTTGCCTAACTAACTATATTAGAAACATTTTTTATTTTGCACAGCCTAACTATTTACCCAGTTTTTATTTTACACTGAACAATTCCTTTAAATGCCAATCCATCAACCCACTTTGCACACCTTTCCTAAAAGGGAAAGCTGCTGCCATTTATAACCAACAGACTGGCAGTAATTTTCGCCTCCAAAGTTTGTTGCAAAATCTAGTGCAATTACATGAGCCCTATGATATGGATGACCCATTTATACATACACTCTTGGGTCATGCCTACTGTACTTCCTGAAGGGGAGGGGGAATAGGGGGAATTTAGCCAGAATATTCCACTTCCACTGCTGTCTGTAAAGACGTATTGGTAAGATAATGACTGTGAGATTCCATTGGAGTACATGAATTTAAGAAAATACCCAGCATAATAATTATTTGTCACCATCTTTCATCATTACCATTTATTGATATGGCACCAGCAAGCATCAATAATTTATAACAAGTCGAGGTCTTGCAATAGTTTAACAATTAAAGGGGAAGTAAAGTGTAAAATAGAATAAGGCTAGAAATGCTGTATTTTGTATACTAAACATAAACATGAATTTACTGCACCACAAGCCTAATCAAACAAATGATTTCTGCTTTCAAAGTTGGCCATCTTGTAACTTTGCAAGACCAAGACTGTGCACATGCTCAGTGTGGTCTGGGCTGCTTAGGGACCATCATAAATTATCAAAACAGCACAAGTCAAATAATATCCGCCAGAAGCCGATACAGCAACACTGATTAATAATCAGAATATACAGACTGCACTGGGTCCTGTGTTGTCATGTAATCTAATGTGGATTTTATAGTTTTTGAATTGTTTAATACAAACTTTCTCCTTTCTCTGTTTAAATGTGGCTCCATGATCTTTGTCCCTGCAGCTTAAGTTGGAAATAGTAAAGGGGATGTAAAGGCAAAAATAAAATCCAATACAAATCTCTACACAGTCGCCGACTGCTCTACAGGGAAACAAACAAAGCTGCTTGAGTTCTGAATAGCTGGGAAGTAAGGTGGGGGCTCCCCTGCTGTTCATAAGTATGATTGTTTCCCTGCAGAGCAGTTAGGGACCAACTGACAATTCCTTTCCACAGCAGTAAACGAAGGGACCGCATACAGTCAGGTTTCTTATAAAAACGGTACAAATTTTTTAATTAAAGTATATTGGAGATAAGTTTCTTTTTTCATTAAAGAAAGAAAAATTGGCATTTTATTTTTTATATATATATAGATTTGTTATATTATTCTATGATGAGGATAATGATAAAGTGATTTTAGGTCCTATAACTCATATTTTTCATTGGAAACAAAACAATACAGGCCTGAAAAGTTGTGATATTTAGCCTACCCGCTATGTTGATGTCAAGTTTATTTAGTTATTTGCTTCCATGAACCCTGTCGTACGTTCTGCACAAAAATGAAACATTTTAAATAGTATCTCAATTGGACCAAAAAGAGAAAAAAAACCCCCAGAGGGATGCTTCCTTCAGCCCAACAAGTTGTTACCACAAAAACCACAACAGCCAAAGCTGGAGCCAGACATACGTCTACACAAATACTCAGTCACCGCTAGTGGGAAAATGTATTTCGGAGATTGTTCTAACGGTGTTATCATTTCCCAAGTTAGTCTCTCGAGATCTCATAGTTGGTTTTCTTCAGTGTTAAAGGATATACCGCAGCCAACTGTACAGAACAGCACCTTGCTTTAAATATCTGCAACTCACAAACAAATAGAAAAGTGGGGAGAGGAAAAAAAAATATCAATCAATAAAGATGAAAAGTCCTTCAAGAAAGCCATTGTTTGATTTCGAGAATTTCTCTAACGATGTCAGGGCGATGTTGGAAGCCGTGGTTTGAGGTTCTGTGATTTTGTAAATCCAACAGTCAAGTCAGGCTAAATGCACTTCAATCACCCTTAGCCGCAGTCACATTTTCCTATTTGCTCTTGCTTTGTGCTGGGATTTCACCAAGAGGGGGCGGGGAAAAGCTGGCTACGTAGAAGACCGCAGAATGCTGAGAAGTTGAATGAAGGCGATGCATTATTATTATTCAGAACTTGATAGGAGAGCGAGCAGGAATGGGAACTACTGACCGTGGAGTCGCGCTTTTCGATCTTGGTCTTATGTTACTTACTTTGAGCCTAACAAGGAATATTTCTTTTTCTTTGGCAGCTGCTCTGATGGGAGTCACACTTGCCTTCCTCTGGATCCATTGATACAGGTATGGGTTCTGTTATTCAGAATGCTCTGAAACCGACAATTCCTTGAAGTACAGCACCACAAAAAATGCCTTTATTTGGAACACTGGCAGGACCTGGATAAGCAACATTTTTTTTTTCAAACCAACAATGTCATTCCAATTCGTTTTTTGTTGAAGAAGGCATATCTACTGTATATTTGTACCTTGTTGATTGTTACTATAGTACTTTGTAACGGATTTGAACTGGTTTGTAGCACCCCATATCCACCCACTTAAACAAATGGTGGTCCTATATGCTTTTAAAAAATGGATGCTGGTTTGGAAAGTCTCTCTCTTAAAGGAGAAGTAAAATCCTTATTAAAAAAACCCTACCCCCCTACCCTTCATAGACCCCCCTCCCTCCTCCCCCCAGTCTAGCTGCTACCCCGGGCAAATGCTCCTAATTTTTTACTTACCCCTCGGTGCAGATTCACGGCATCTGAGTTCACAGGCGCAGTGTCAGACTGGCCCACCGGGATACCAGGAAAAGTCCCGGTGGGCCAAGGTGTCAGTGGGTCCTGGTGCTGCTAAATATTTGGCCTATTTCATGGCCTTTCCCTATTTCTATGTGAACAAAGAGGCTAAACAGATGGAATAATAGATTATAGTATGTAAAAGAAAGAGACTAGGAGAATAGAGGTTGAGTGAGGAGAGGAAGAATAATAGTACTAAGAGTGGGCCCCTGGTCTTAGATTAACTGGTGGGGCCCTAGTCAAAGGATTTTGGGTGGGCCCCTGGTGTCCCAGTCCGACACTGCACGGGCGCCATCTTCTTCTTATTCTTCCGGCTTCATCTGGTCTTTTTCTTTAGCTTTGGCAATTCTCGTGACTGTCTGTGCTTGCGCAGTTGACAAAAACCCGAAGACAGCTCCAACTGCTCATGCGCTGATATGGAACTTACTTTCTGATGAATACCGAAGAGAAGAAGACGGCTGCCGTGAGTTCCAATGCAATAAATCTGCACTGAGGAGTAAGTAAAATGTTAGGGGCATTTGCCAGGGGTAGCAGCTAGGCTGGGGGGGAGGAGGGAGAGGGGTCTATGTAGGGTAGGGTTTTTTTTTAAAAAAAGGGGTTTACTTCTCCTTTAAAAGCCACAAAAACTAGTGGCAGGAGAGGATCTAGCCCTCAGACTGAAACCAATGGCAAGGTTCGGCGACACATCCTTAGTAATGCTACTATGCAGGGAGGCACAAGCCTTTTTTTACTATGACTGATGGTAAACAGTAAGGGACCACCCTATGGGGTTTACCTTGACGTGGTTTGGTGGCTTATCAACTTTATGATCATAACTTTGTAACTAAAAACCCCTGTTTTTGTAAATACAAGCACTTGCATACATACTGAATTATTTATGAGACAGGGGACCAGGGAATGTGTATTGATTAATTGGCCAAATTAGTAGCACTTCCATTGTACTTAAACGCATTTTAACTTAGCGTTGGAGTGCACCTACAACCCCCCCTTTTTTTTGTATACTGATTTTAACGAACCAATAATATATTAATACCAAAATCAAAATACTCTGTTTTTCAGGGTTTAAATGCATTTTGACGTATTTTAGGCAAACTACGGAAAAACCTTATACGCATGTAAAATAGTGATTCCAGTTCCCTTGTATTCTGGACAGCTCAAGGTTCTATGCATTTTAGATTACATCAGGCCCACAGCATTCTGGATAATTCCAGGTCCCTGGTATTCTGGATAACTGAAGGCCCTGGGCATTTTGGATAACTCCAGGTCCCCAGGATTCAAAATAACTATATTTACACAGCATTCTGGGTAGCACCAGGTGCCCAGCATTCTGGATAATATCCAAAAATATCCATGACGAATGTGGCCTCCTAAGGGCATCGCCTTACTAGATGGAGATAAATGGATTCATGTTCAGTATAAGGGGGTTATTTATCAAAGTCCGGATGCCAAAAACTGTATAAAATTTTGTTTATTTACTGTAAAATCTGAGTTTTTAGTGGAAAAAATTTAGTTTTTCAGAATTTAATAAACCAGAAATATTTTGATTCTGATTTAATCATCCCCACCGTGTGCATATGAACTCTTTGTTGAAGGGAATGAGCAGTAGCAACTAATTGTCTGGATCAAGCACCGCGTTGTGGTCTGACTTTCCACGGAAGGACAAGACTGGAGCAACAGCAGCACAAGGATTTAATAAGATACAAGAAGTCATGACAAGCCGATATGTGTGGTTTCCTTTTGTCTCTCTGAGATTGCGGTGTCTATACATTTTTCTGTGTTGTTCTTTTGATCTTAGGAACAAAACATTGTCCGCTGATTCAGATTACAATCCAAGAAACTTTAATTCATTATAGATCCTTCACCAGCGGGTTATAAACTACACAGGAGGGGGAGCCAAAAGCTATTGGGGGTGACCTGAGTTGGGGTCTGGTCTCAGCGTGTAGATATAAGTCCTTCTGTTTTATATTAACTGAAAATGTACAAAGGGATTTCTTATGTAAATTGAGTGAAGCTGACGTTCCTACATCCATGTGCTGAAAGTGGGATACAGAAAAATCTTATGTTCTGATAACAAAACCCCTTGCTGTTCCTGCCCCTCTGCTCTGATAGCCGCCATGTTTGCCGCACGGTCTGGCAAGTAACCAGGCCCGGATTTGCGGCAAGGCCGCATAGGCCCGGGCCTAGGGCGGCAAAAAAATAGGGGCGGCATGCCGCCCAGCCGCATTATGGGGACGCGTGCGTCCCCATTCAATTACAGCAGCTGCGCCAGCGTTTTTTCACCGGCGCGCTGGGAAGGGGAGGTGAGGTGGGCGCTAGGACCGCGCGGCCTAGGGGCGCCCCTTATTGAAATCCAGCGCTGCAGGTAACGTCAGAAATCTATAGCAGCCAATGAGCAGGTAGCATTTACTGGTCAAAAATTGGTTTGCCAGGGTTTGATTATTCACATTAAAGAGAAACTATACCAGGCCAAACAATTTAATTCACAACAAAAAATTTCAGTTATCATTTTGGTATCAGTTTTTTGCTGCTCATGCATTTGCAACACGAGCGCCCCCTGCTGTTCTGTTCAGCTGGTTGGCTGGATAGGATGCCAAATTCTCAATTTACTGAAGCAGGAGGCATCTTCGGATGTTCATCTGCTCAGATCTATCGGACATTGTGACACAGCTGGTAAAGAACTTCATAGAATTATTATTATTATTTATTTTTATAATCCTGTAAAACAAAAGGGGTGTCTCGTTTGGTATTAGCGATGGGCGAATTTGTGAAACGGCGCCGGCGTCTCGTTTTTGACGCCGGCGTCCGTTTTTTGGAATTTTTTTGGCGAATTTTCATCAGCGAATTTTTGCAGCCATTTTGCGATTGTATTCGCCGGTGGCGAATCGCGCAAATTCACTGTGAATTTACGCCTGGCGAATAAATTCGCCCATCACTATTTGGTATCCCAAAACTCAGAACAAATGCCAAGGTCCCTGTTCACGCTTCTGCCTGTTCTACAGATTTCATCCAATAGACTGCACCCCTTTTTCAATAAAACCGTCTTTATTCTTTTTTGGACAGCAACATCATGCAACGTTTCGAGTGGCACTCCGCTCTTTGTCAAGCACTTGCCACTCGAAACCAAGGCAGAGTTCTGAGCACACAAGGGAATTGGAATGTGTGACAGTTAGAACAGGATAGGAGTCTGTGCATATTAAGCAGGGGAACATTTCAGATTATTAATGATGAGTGAAATTTTTCGCCAGGTTTCACAGTGAAATAGACGCTCATAGACCCCATGGGCGAAAAAATGAACCGTGCATCAAAAAATTTCCCACATCCAAAATTGTAGGCCATACACTTCAATGCATTTGCCAAATTTTTCCTGTATGGTCAGCAGTCAGATTCACCGATCAATAACCACTAGTGATGGGCGAATTAATTCGCCAGCAGCGAATTTGCGGCAAATTTGCGCGATTCGCCGCCAGCGAACAAATTCGCAAAACGGCCGCAAAAATTTGCGGCAAAAATTCGAGGCAAAAATTCGCCGGCGTCAAAAAATATTTTTCGAAAAAACGGACGACGGCGTCAAAAACGGGCGCCAGCGTCAAAAACGGGCGCCGGCGCAAAAAAAACGGGCGCTGGCGTCAAAAATGGGCACCGGTGTCAAAAACGAGACTAAATTCCGTTTCGTTAATTTCTCGCAGTTTCGCGAATTTCGCGCTAATTTTCGCCCGCAAAAATTCGCCGGCGTCAAAAACTATTTTTCGAAAAAACGGACGAGGGCGTCAAAAACGGGCGCCACCATCAAAAACGGGCGTCGGCGCCAAAAAAACGGGCGCCGGCGTCAAAAACGGAAACCGGCATCAAAAACGAGATGCCGGCGCCGTTTCGCGAATTTTTCGCAAATTCGCCCATCACTAATAACCACCAATAAACCAGGTGGTAAAAAATATTTTTGCTCAACTGCATCAGTTTTGACACATCAGCCTCATTTGCTTCAGGCAGCATTGGACTGGGGGGCCCTCCACCACCCACACGGCCCCCTGTTAGTGATGTGTGCATTTGTCCCATTTCGCTTCGCAGAAAAATTAGTGCATTTCAAGCAAAATTCCCAAAAAGGCGAAAAATTTGTGAAAGGCAAATTTTGCAGCCCACAACTATTTTGACATGCCTACTCTGTCCAAATGAATTAAAGCAATGAGCGTCCGAATAATTTTGATGCGCGACTATTCTGACGTGCATCCAAATTTATTCGCCATCAGTGAAATCTGGAAATTCACCGCAAATTTATTCGCCGTCAGTGAAATGTGGAAATTCACCGCAAATTGGCACCTGGCGCATTTATTAGACCATCCCTGTAGTTAGAGTAGGTGATATCTATATACAGAATATAATATTTTCTCTGTATTCCGTAGCCGCCACACATGCAAATCTCGCACGTCTCCCTGCTAGTGATAGGCGAATTTGGGGCATTTCGCTTCGCCGAAAAATTCGCAAATTTCCTGCGAAATTCACAAAACGGCAAACAATTGGCAAAACGGCACCGGCATCTCATTTTTTATGCCGGCGTCCGTTTTTTTGACGCCGGGTCCGTTTTTTTTTACTCGAATTTATTTGCCGCCGGCGAATCGCAGGAATTCGCACCCGACGAATAAATTCGCCCATCACTACTCCCTGCAGCTGCATTTCTCTATTTCTGGAAACACATCATTTAGTAGGTTAAACAGTGGCTAAGGTTATAGCCAGAAGACAATGGTGCTCTCAGGTGAAATGAAAACTCACCTCCCTTTGATCTGATTGTTTGTGGAATTCTAATAGAGCCCTTTGAAATTCCCTTTAAACACACGCTACCTGTCCTGTTATTATTGCTCTCATACCTTCAAGGTTCCCTAAGTTGCTTTAGTTTCTTCTGATTCAGAACAGGAGCCCCTGGAACAAACCACTAATGGGGGCAGACTTACAAAAGATTGAGAGAATCCTAATGAATCCCCCACTAATTTAAACGTTAGCACAGAAAATAGACTGATTTAAAGGGATTCTGTCATAATTTTTATAATGTAATTTTTTATTTCTAAATGACACTGTTTAATAATTCACTCTACAATATAAAATGTCATTCCTGAACCAGCAAGTGTATTTATTTAGTTGTAATATTGGTGTGTAGGTGCATCTCAGCTCATTTTGCCTGGTCATGTGATTTCAGAAAGAGCCAGCACTTTAGGATGGAACTGCTTTCTGGCAGGCTGTTGTTTCTCCTACTCAATGTAACTGAATGTGTCTCAGTGGGACCTAGATTTTACTATTGAGTGCTGTTCTTAGATCTACCAGGCAGCTGTTATCTTGTGTTAGGGAGCTGCTATCTGGTTACCTTCCCATTGTTCTGTTGTTTGGCTGCTGGTGGGGAAAAAGGGAGGGGGTGATATCACTCCAACTTGCAGTACAGCAGTAAAGAGTGATTGAAGTTTATCAGAGCACAAGTCACATGACTTGGGGCAGCTGTGAAACTGACAATATGTCTAGTCCCATGTCAGATTTCAAAATTAAATATAATTTTTTTTTTGAGAAATGTATTTCAGTGCAGAAGTCTGCTGGAGCAGCACTATTAACTGATGTGTTTTGAAATTTTTTGATAGTATCCCTTTAAATGGCTGGACATTCTATAGAATGTTTAGAGATCAGTGACAGAGTTCTAACGCCTTCTATAAAAATGAATAGGGCTTGTTTATTTATTATGGCTCGTCCACCAAAATGTGTGCACAATGCACCAATATGGTCACAAACCAGCGTCTGTTTTGGTAAGAGGAATCTGAGCAGACTTATTCACGGTGGAGGGGTGCAATTAGGGTTGCCACTATTATTGGCCGGGGTTAAAAAGAGGCCAGTGGTGGCTTGGGATGGGCCAATTTTTTCGCCTTGTTTGAAATGTCGCCCATAGACTTGTATTGCGTGTCAAATAATTTTTGTAGCGCGTCAAAAAAATATTGATGCACATAAACTTCAATAGGCATCGGCGACAATTCGAATTTTTGGCGAAACGAAACAAGTCAAATTTGCCCATCCCTAGTCTGGTGGCGTCACTTGGGTGGAACGATGATCTCAAGGGGTGGGAAGTGGATGGGAGAGGAGCACCCCCATCTGGCCCTGCTTATGAGCACTATCTCTAGTCCCAGGCTTATCCCTGCTACGACATTAGTGATGAGCACATTTTTTCCCCAGGCATGGATTTGCGGGGACATTCTGCATTTCGCATATTGACATTTGCAAATTTTTTTGCAAAACTGCAGCAAAAACCTGCGGTGAAAAATGTTGCCGCAATAAAAAAAAGTTGCTGCGACAAAACTGGCGCCGAGACAAAAAAAAAAGGCCATAAGAAAAAACACCTGTTGACTTTAATGCATTTGGACAAAAAAGTTGGTGAGTAGTGATGGCCGAATTTATTCACCAGGCGCGAATTCGCGGAGAATTCCCGCAATTCGCCACCGGCAAATGAATTCACAAAACCGCAGCGAAAATTCGCTGGCGTAAAAAATGGACGCTGGCGTCAAAAACGAGACGCCGGTGCCGTTTCACTGTTTTGCGAATTTCGCGGGAAATTCACGAATTTTTGACCGAAGCGAAACGCCCCAAATTCGCCCATCACTATCGGTGAGGCAAAAAAGTCCTCACAAGAATAAATGCCCATTGACCTGATTGTATTTGGAGTGAGAAAAAATTGTCACGTGTGTAAAAATTTGTGGTGTGTAAAAAAATTGACGCCCATTGACTTTTTAGACTTTTTAGTTTTGTGAATTTATGGGGGAGTGAAGTGGGACAGATTTGCTCATCGCTATCCGTCAGAATTCTTTCTCTTGGACCATCCCTCAGTCCCTGGGGCCCATCCTCAATTTAGATCACCATAAATTAAATCTACTAAAAAATGATTTAAATATTATAAAACCCAACAGGCTGGTTTTGCTTCCAATAAGGATTAATTATATCTTAGTTGGGATCAAGTACAAGCTACTGTTTTAGCAACACAGGTAGGGGATCCGTTATTCAGAAACCTATTATCCAGAAAGCCAATTACCAGAAGGCCATATCTTATAGACTCCATTTTATCCAAATAATCCAAATATTTAAAAATGATTTCCTTTTTCTGTGTGATAATAAAACAGTCGCTTGTACTTGATCCCAACTAAGATATAATTAATCCTTATTGGAAGCAAAACCAGCCTATTGGCTTTATTTCATGTTTATATGATTTTCTAGTAGACTTAAGGTATGAAGATTAGTGATGGGCGAATTTGCGCCGTTTAGCTTCGCCAAAAAATTTGCGAAACGCCGAAAAATTCGCGAAACAGGCGTTTTTTCCCGTGAATTTTCATGGCCGTTTCGCAAATTTATATGCTGGCGGCGTATTGCGCAAATTCGCCGCAAATTCGCCCATCACTAATGAAGATCCAAATTACAAAAAGATCTGTAATCAGGAAAGCCCCAGGTCCCAAGCATTCTGGATAACAGGCCCCAAACCTGAGTCTATGGAAGACGGCCTTCCCGTAATTCAGAGTTTATATGTAATATGACAGAAAACTTTACAATACTTTGAAACCTGTGTGTGTTGCTTCAGATATTTTGTATCATTTGGGAAGAACACTGCTAAGCAGCTAAAAGTAAAAAAACTGCCTACTAGTGACATCTAGTGGGCAAATCTTGAATGACATTTAAGGGTAGTTGCCTTCTCTCACTGCTTATTTGCAAGGTCTGGAAAGTGCTTGTTGCATATTAGGCAGTAGTGATGGGAGAATAAATTCGGCAGGTGCAAATTCGCAGTGAATTTCCACGTTTCGGCGCTGGCGAATAAATGCATGAAACTTCGGAGAAAATTCGCCTGCGTCAAAAAAAATTTGGACATGCGCCAGAATCATATTTCGTGTCAAAACTGTTGTGCATCAACATTATTCGGACACCCATTGACTTTAATGCGGGCGTCAAAATTGATTCGCATTTAGGGAATTTTTCACCTGTGATGGGCAATTTTGACGCAAAATACAAAAAATTTTTTGTGATACAAACGGGACAAATTCGCCCATCAGTGGGGGTTATTTATCAAACAGAAGAAAAAATTAATAAAAAATAATTTACAAAACAAAAACATAATGAGCCCATAATGGGCTCATTATGTTTTTGTTTTGTAAATTATTTTTTATAATTTTTTTCTTTTGTATAATAAATTAATTTTGGTTTTTTCAAATTTGGTGTGCTATCCATTCCTTTCAGCTGTTATATATATTACATGGAGACCCTTATGGGGAGTCACCTATGGATTAGCACCCTGTAATTTATTTCTAAAGGGTGTGCGCCTTCTTTATCTATTTTTGATGGGGTTATTTATCAACACTGGGAAAATTTGCCCATGGGCAGTAACCCATAACAACCAATCAGATTGCTGCATTCATTGTTCTACTTACAGCTGGTTTCAAATAAGCTAACTACTGATTGGTTACTATAGGTAACTGCCCATGGGCAAGAGACTTGTTTATCTTATTAGTAACAATTGTATCTAAATGTAGGTGCTGAGTATTCTGGGTTCTCAAAAACCTCCTATTTAATTAAGTTTCAGAAACTTTGTATCATTTTCTGGCGTCAGTGCAGGAGATCAAAGAGAAACTCTGGATTAAGAAGTCGGGACTATGGGCTGAGTTGTCAAAATCGGGACTGTCTAGTGAAAAACAGGACAGTTGGGAGGTATGTTACTCTTTAATGAAATCTTGCCACTCCTACCTTGTGCCGTAGGGGGCAGGTATGGGGCGGGGAGGGGAGGGTGCGCCTTCCTAGCGACTGGAATGGAGCACAGAAGCCCAAGGTTATTTGCAGACGCTTTTTATGTTTCACTTTGCACGCTGAGTTTCTGTTTGCAAATGAGCCCTAAATTGTCCCAATTCGTGATGGACAAATTTCCCCCGTTTTGCCATAAAATTAGAGAATTTCCTGTAAAATTCGCCTAATGGCCAAAAATGTAGAATTTTGACGCCCGCGTAAATTCACGTCAATGTTGTCGCTCGCATCAATTTTGACGCTTGCGTTAATGTCAATGGGTGTACAAATAGTGTTGGTGTGCAACGTTTTTGACGCAATCGACTTTTCAGACACGCGTCCAAATTTTTGATGCCTGCAAATTTTTGCCTGTGGATTTTCAGGGGAGCTTCACAAATGTATTCACCGGCGTCCACACTCGGAAATTCGCCCTGAATTCTCGCCTGACTAATTTTATTCGCCCATCACAAGTCCCAATGATATCAACCAACTCCCCCTGTTTTTTTTTTTTTAATGTGTAATTATAAAATACTAAAACTAAAAATATTATTATCCAGTATAAATTGTTAGTAAGTTGTTGGTAGTTGTATTTGGAGAGGTTTCTTGTTTTATTGTACTTTTTATTAAAGGGATTGTTCACCTTTAAAGTAAAGTAAATAAAAATAAGTATTTTATAGAATTCCTATTCTAAACAACTTTTTACATGGTCCTCCTTTTTTTTATTGTTTTGAAATGATAGAATTTATCTATCTATTCCAGATGTCCCCCTAACTTCAGTTTCTCATTCAAACCACTTCCTGGTTGCTAGGGTAAATTGGACCATAGCAACCAAAATACAACATCAATTCCACACTGGAGAGCTGCTGAACCAAAAGCAAAATGATTCAAAAGCCAAAAAAAAATAAAAAATAAAAATAGTTGCATGGGATATGAATGCTGCATCATGTCAACAGATAATTTAAAGGTGAACTTCCCCTTTAAATCCACGCTTATTCGGTCCCCCTAGACAATTCCCCCTTTTCCTTTTAGTTGAAAGACTGTATTAATGACAACTGCCATGAGAGGATCTCTTTAAGAAGCAGGATCACTGACTAAGTTGCGTGACCATACCATAATAATTCATACCTCCCAACTGTCCCGTTTTTAGAGGGACAGTCCCTCTTTTGACAGCTCAACCCACAGTCCCTCATTTGTACTAGTAAGTCACGATTTTCTCTGCACTGAACAGCCAGAAAAAGAAACAAAGTTTCCAACTTAATTGGCTTATGGCAAAGAGCCCAGAGCAGCCACAGCTGCAGACAAGATAACAATTATGAGATAAGTAGTGATGGGCGAATGAATTTGGCAGGCGTGAATTCACTGTGAATTTATTGTTTCGGCGCTGGCGAACTCCCGTCAAAAAAATGTTGACACGCAAAAGCCACTCGCGTCAAAACCATCGTGCGTCAAAACTATTCTGATGCCCATTGACTTTAACGCCAGGGGTGAAATTGACGCGAGCGTCAAAATTCGAGTTTCACAAATTTTTCGCCGTTTTTTTGAATTTCGCAGGAAATTTGAGAATTTTTCGGCAAAACGGGAGAAATTCGCCCATCACTAGTGATAAGCAAATAAGTAATTGTAACAATATAAGATAACAGGTCCCTTGGGAGAAGTTAGACTCACAGCTTAAAGGGCAATTCACCTTCATTTTCAGCAGCTTTTCAATTGGTTTAAATAATATTTTTTTATAATTTTTGAATTATTTGCTGACCCCATCTAAAAAAAAACAATGTTCTGTAAGGCTACACATTTACTTTTTATTACTCATTTTTTAATCAGACCCTCTGCTATTCATATTCCAGTCGCTTTTTCATTGTTTCTAGGGTAATTTGGACCCTAGCAACCAGATTGCTAAAACTGGAGAGCTGCTGAATAAAAAACTCAATAACTCAAAAAACAGAAATAATACAAAATGAAAACCAATTGCAAATTGTCTCAGAATATCCCTCTCTAAATCATAGTAAAAGTTAATTTAAAGGGGAACAACCCCTTTAATGACTTCCTTTAACTTCAGCAGTGATGGGCAAATAAATTCGGCAGGCACAAATTCACAGTGAATTTTCGTGTTTCGAGCGCTGGCAAATAAATTCGCTAAACTGCTGCGAAATTTCGCTGGAAAAGTTGCTCATGTCAAAACTGTCGTGCGTCAACAGTATTCGGACGCCCATTGACTTTAACACCATTGTCAAAATTGACGCGAGCGCCAGAATTGACGCGGGCGTCAAAATTGGAGTTTCGCTAATTTTTCGGTGAAGCCGTCGTGAATTTTATCATTTTTTAATTTTCCCAACATGATATTCTCCCTGTAGAAACAGACGTGGCGTTGGTTATCAGCGTAGAGCCAACTGTTCTGATCAGCGCCTGACAGGAGCATTAATAGTTCAGCCATATTGATCACTGCGCCTGGAGCTGGCTGGTAATTAGCGCCGGCTTGTTTGAGATAACGAGGCCATACTGACGCCGTGGAGATGTCTCCTCATTAATAAGTGAGAGGAGATGCTTGTGAGCTTCTATCAGCTACAAACATGGATAGAACAAGCAATTAGCTTTGATTGCTCTGGACAGTCATACTGTTAATAGCAAATGTCTGATTTGTGTCTATGGGTTTCCAGGTTTTGCACAGTTTTCGCTAGTGATGGGCGAATAAATTCACCTGTCACGGATTTGCCGCGAATCTCCTCAAAAAATATTGGACACGCGTCCGAAAAGCTGCTTGTGTCAAAATTGCCTAGCAGCAGCACTATTTGGACAAGCGACTTTTCGGATGAGCATCCAAAATTGGACGTGGGTGTCAATTTTCGAGTTTCATGTTTTTTTCGCAAATTTTTTGGGAGAAATTCGCCCATCACTAGTCATCGCTCCTAGGCGCTAAATTCCAATATTTAAAGGGCCAACTGTTACTGCGTCATTGCCCAACGTAGGTCTGTTCCTGGGTGCTATATCTAGTCTGTTATTCTGTGTTTGATCTTGACTGACCCTGATTCTTGTCCTGATTACTGCCTGTCTTGACTCTTGCCTGTTTTCTCACCATTCTCCCGGATCCTGATTTGTACCCGCTGACTTTGTATTACGACCAGGCATGTGACCTTGATTACGCTCCTGTCTCTCAATTTGGTGCCACGCTGCATGATTTGGACTCGGCCTGTGACCCAAACTACGTTCCTGTCTCACGATTGTGTACTGCACATTATCCAGCTTGGTATTGATTTGGCCTGCCCTTGATTACGCTCATATTGTCCATTCCAGTAGTACGTATGGTTCACTTGCTCGCTCAGAGTTCTTCCCATGGTCCTCTAAAATGAAGACCTGGCAGCATCCAAGTAGCGGAGGACTCCTTCGGAAGTGAAAGTCGATTGTTAAAGGCAGAACAGTGAGCCGTGACTGGAACTTTGGGGTTTACTCTGGGTTTGGGCAACCAAACGTCACAATTAGTGATGGGCAAATTTGTCCCGTTTTGCTTTGCCGAAAAATTTGCAGAAAATTTCACGAAATGCAAATTTCTACGCTGCCATCAATTCGTGGGTGTCAAAATCAGCGCTGGTGACAATTCCGACACGCTCCTATTTTGTCCAATTGCATTAAAGTCAATGGGCGTTCCTTAAATTGTCGCCGGTGGCATAATTGCCACCGGCGTCGGAAAAAATCTTTGACACCGGTGAAAAAAATAAATTCGCTCATCACTAGTCACAGTCTAGAGGTTGAAATGTTTTACCAATATTAATTGAAATTTTATGTATGAATTAGGGTGTCATAGGGCCCCTATACCTCACGAATTTATTCGTTGGCTGAAATTAGCCCACCACTAGTCTTTAGACGTTTTGATGGAGTAGCAATTTAATCTGGGAACTCTGAGGGGCAAATTCACTAAGATGCGAAGTTGCGCCAGGCGCAACTTCGCCGCACTTCGTCGCACTTCGCCACACTTCGCCAGGTGTATTTTCGCCAGCGCGAATTCACTAAAATCCAAAGTTGCGCTCAGGGGTAGCGTAAGTTTTTGAAGTTGCGCTAGCGTTAATTCGCCAAGCGAAGCGTAGTTTCGCTAGCGATGGTTCATTTACATATGGCGCGAAATTCAAATTTCAATGGAGGAATACGTATCACCACTTCAAATGGCTAGAAAACCTTCAAATCAGCAAATATAAATTTTATTTTGCCCTACACATGTGCCCACTGTCTAGGTAAGTTGCCATGAGTCAGGAGATGTAGGGGGGAAGGAGGGGAGCCCCAAAAATATTTTCGATCTTTTTCAGCCTATCACCCATCATGTAGAAAACACGCCAGCGTTTTTTGGGACTTAGAAAAAATTTTGACTTTTTTTGAAACAATCCCTATCTACTCTATTGCGCTTCGCCAGGTCTGAGGTGGCGAAGGAAGTCTAGCGTAAAAGGTAGCGTTCCGTACACTGTGCAAGTTAGTGAATTTGCGTAGTTACGTCGCTAGCGAAAATTCGCCTGGCGTAAGGGTGCGAAGTAACACTAGCGAAATTACGCCAGCGTTCGTTAGTGAATTTGCGCACTAGCACTAGCATTCGGCGCTTCGGCGCTTAGTGAATTTGCGCCTGAGACGGAAGGGAAAACCTCTTTCATTAAAAATCCCTTTCAAAAGGGAGTTGGTGTGTCCACTAGGTGGCAGTCCCAAATAAGAGACAAAAATAAAGAGAAGCTTAAAAACGAACAGTCCAATTATACAGTATTTCTGTATGTGAAGTTGTCTTTACAGATACATAAATTGGAACAAATCACCTAAAGTGTCCGCAGTTCAGTGAAATGCAGCGGCTAAATTTTTTGTATTTTTATCTTCCTTTTACTACAGTGTTTCCTGAAGGGATAGTGTTATCACAGGAGTAAAAAAGGATAAATAATTGTAGAGAAATAAACTCTCATTATTAGTGCTGGGCAGCTTTCTATTAGTTTTACTGCCGAGGTTTTATTTAAGTCTTGCTAATTTTTTTTATGAACACTGGACAAAATGAAGAAATCGCTGCAAATCGATGACTGGTGAAAAAATTAGCTCATCGCTAGCGACGATGTCTCGTTGTGGGAAAAAAGTTGATTTAATGAAAATCAAATTATTTCATGATTTTTTTTTATAAAAAACAACTTGTTTTGAAGGTCGAAATACACCTCCCATTGACTGAAGTTTTGTTTGTTTTTTTTCTACTCCGATTTTTTTAATGTGAGTGATGAATGAATTTCAAAAATTCGAGTTCAGAAAACTTGGGTCTAAAAACAATTGATTGCATTTTTTTCTCCAAGGGTTTCTTAGATCGCAAACTTGAGGAAAACTTGGGTCTAAAAAAAATTGTTTTGAATTTTTTTCTTCAAGGGTTTCTTATTGCAGGAAAAAAAAATGATCAAGAACATTGATAAAGTTGCCTCCAAGAGTAGGGGACAGATTTACTAACGGGCAAAGTGGCTAACAATAGCGACTTTTTGCCAGAAATCACATCCGCAGGGACATCGCCAATTTACTAACAGGCGCAGGGGTCAATTTGCTATTGAAAGAGACCGTCACTAGCGTTCGTTCACACTCTATCGCCAGGTAGGGATGTAGCGAACTGCCGATTTGATGTTCGCGAACGCCGTTCGCGAACACCGGCAAAAAATGCGAACGTTCGCGGACAGTTCGCGAACTTCGAACACCCGCTAAAATCGTTCGATTCGAACGATCGAAGGATTTTAATCATTCGATCGAAGGATTTTCGTTCGATCGAAGGATTTTCATTCGAATCGAACGATCAAAAACCATTCGATCGAATGCTTACAATCGTTCGAACGAATGGAAATCGTTCGATTCTTAGCGGTCGAAGGAATTCGAATGGTCGAATGGTCGAACGAATCGAACGCGAACCCAAATTGGCGAACGTCGCGCGACGTTCACGAACATTCGACGGACGAGAATGGTCGAAGTTCGCGCGAACAAGTTCGCCGGCGAACAGTTCGCTACATCCCTATCGCCAGGCGACTTCTCCACCTCAGACCAGGGGAAGTGCTAAAAAGAAGTTAGATCTTCCTCAATCTTCTGTCACTTACATCATATCCTGTGAGCCAAAAATGCATTAAAGTTCAAAAGACGCTGGCGACGGGATTGCCTGCAAAAGTCCTAACAAACTTTTTTTTTTTTGGGTAACTGGTTTTCTCCACACATTTCAGAACATATGAAACATTCATTTTACACTGGGCTCATGTGTAGGGCATTATATTAACTCTCTTGTCTTTATTAAGGTTCCCTGGACATGTGTAAGAAAAAGTGGTAACTTCAAGTATTTACACCAACATTTATAATAAAGACGTCTATACGACTTTAAATGACCCGCCTTATGCAAATTGACCTAAGAGCAAGATCACTAGCGTATTGTCGCTAGGCACAAATGAACTCTAGCTCATCTTCAAAATGAAATGCTCGCACTGCCGAAGTAACGCAATTGAAAAGTCGCCAGAGTTCAGCGCCCAGGACGCAACTTTGCATATTAGTGAATTAGCGTAGTGGTAGGTAGTGATGGGCAAATAAATTCGCCAGGCACAAATTTGCAGGAAATTCCCGCATTTCACCGCCGGCGAATAAATTTGCGAAAATTCGCCTGCGGCAATTTCCGATTTTCACAATTTTTTTGTGAAAACTTTCGAAATGCATGATTTTTTCGTGAAAAGGTTTGAATTG
This sequence comes from Xenopus petersii, assembly GCA_038501925.1. Classification (NCBI taxonomy): domain Eukaryota; kingdom Metazoa; phylum Chordata; class Amphibia; order Anura; family Pipidae; genus Xenopus; species Xenopus petersii. Next base: position 7,075,083 of record CM076685.1, read on the forward strand.
CTAGATTTTGCATGAAATGTCAGAATTTCACACATTTTTCGTGAAAAAGGCTGAATTTCACGAATGTTTCATGAACTTTCCATTTCCACGACTATTTTTTTTTCCCGAATTTTTCGCCGTTTCTCGAATTTGGCGGGAAATTCGCAAATTTTTCAGCGAAATGGGAGAGATTTGCCCATCACCAGTGGTAGCGAATTTGCGCCTGGCGAAGTGGTGCCTTTTTGGGCACCCCTGCATTAGCCAAATGGATTCAGTGTTGGACTTGACCAGTGGGATACCAGGAAAAAAACCCAGTGGGCCCAAGTCTTTATGTGCTTTGCCAATCGAAAACCCGCACCCCAAGGATGCTGCGGATTCTCCCCCACCCGTTTGCAAGCTGTTGAGGAGGATGAAGGAGGTTTATGGTATATGGTACAGGAGGGGTAGCAGACACTAGGAGAGGGGCCCTTGAGTCACAAGAGATGCCCATTAGGTTGCTGCCCCAGTGGCCCCCAGACAACTCAGCTAAACGGTGAATGAATTTATCAAAGAGTTCATATTCTTTACAATGTAGGAGGCTAAATTAGACAGTCTTAATGGCGGTCCTCCTGTCACCTATGCCCAGTGCTGGTTCAAGTTCTACTGATACCCCTTCCCTTCCCACCCCTTGTGTTGCTGGACTAGAAACCTGCAGGGTTCTGTTTTTTAAATCCCACACCCAAGCCATGCCCGCTTACTCTAAGCCTGACCTGGACCCACCTACCCGCCTTCTAACCAGCTGACCCATTTCTGCAGTGATTGCGGCGCCAGTCGAAACTGACGTCCCATTAACTGGAAGTGATGTCACGCTGATCTTTTTTTTCATTAGGGAGCACAGATTATCATCCGTTGCCCCTGGAATGGCACCTGTACCCCACTGCAGTGGATTGGTTACCCGTGGGCCACTCGCTCAGTAGGCACATGAAGTTTAAAGGGATCCTGTCATCAGAACACATCAGTTAATAGTGCTACTCCAGCAGAATTCTGCACTGAAATCCATTTCTCAAAAGAGCAAACAGATTTTTTTTATATTCAATTTTGAAATCTGACATGTTGCTAGACATTTTGTCAATTTCCCAGCTGCCCCATGTCATGTGACTTGTGGATGCACTTTAATAGAGAAATGCTTTCGGGCAGGCTGCTGGTTTTCCTTCTCAATGTAACTGAATGTGTCTCAGTGGGACCTGGATTTTACTATTGAGTGTTGTTCTTAGATCTACCAGGCAGCTGTTATCTTGTGTTAGGGAGCTGCTATCTGGTTACCTTCCCATTGTTCTTTTATTTGGCTGCTGGGGGGAAAAGGGAGGGGGGTGATATCACTCCAACTTGCAGTACAGCAGTAAAGGGTGATTGAAGTTTATCAGAGCACAAGTCACATGACTTGGGGCAGCTGGGAAATTGACAAAATGTCTAGCCCCATGTCAGATTTCAAAATTGAATATAAAAAAATCTGTTTGCTCTTTTGAGAAATGGATTTCAGTGCAGAATTCTGCTGGAGCAGCACTATTAACTGATTCATTTTTCCCATGACAGTATCCCTTTAATACAGCTGAGATCCGATCACATTCTGTGGGTACCAGGCCCATGTAGGACTCTTTGCTGGACCCTCACAGGACACCCCTCTCCACTGGTCACTTACTTGTGTCCATTATACCAGTGACTGACTTATTGACCCATTTCATTGGACCCCAGTGTTGATGCTTTTATTTGCCTATATTATTTATTGAATTGCTACACCTAAATCTTATGAGCCCCCTATTTCATACGTGATACTCAAAGCTGCGGCATCTGGTCTGACCATTAATTTATTCATTGATGGGGTTATTATACGGCACACACAACTGGCTCTCTAATAAAAGTGTGTGTAAATCAGGGGTTTCTTGCATTTCTAATATTCTGTTCAAAGTGGTTATTTATAGTGATGGGCGAATTTGTGCAGTTTGGCTTCGCCGAAAAATTCGCGAATTTCGCACGAAATTCGCGAAACGGCGAAAAATTCACGAAACGGCGCCGGCGTCTCGTTTTTGACGCCGGCGCCCGTTTTTGACGCCGGCGCCCGTTTTTCGACGCCGGCGCCCGTTTTTGGCGCCGATGCCCGTTTTTTCGGAAAAAAATTTTTTGACGCCGGCGAATTTTTTCCGCTAATTTTCGCCGGTGTTTTGCGAATTTATTCGTTGACGGCGAATCGTGCAAATTCGCCGCGAATTCGCGCCAGGCGAATAAATTCGCCCATCACTAGTTATTTAGAAATAATTTCCTATCATTTTAAAGAAATGCTTTAAATTCACAATGGTGAGGCTGCTGCAGCTCAAAGAGAAGTATTCAGATATTCGCTGATGCACCGGCGAGGAATCATCTCCCACTTCTAAATGACACCCCAGGAAAGACAGTGTTCAATTACAGTGCAGGTCAATTTGTCAGCTTTATTCATCGTATCTCCGTCATTATTTTCACCATATCATTTGAAGATGAGTGACAGTCGTGTCATCTCTAACACCGGGTTACTTTTACATCTATATTAACAACGTTTTAGAGAAGATGGCATCTCGCAAATAATCACAAACTGCCAAGTGTCAAACTTGATTGTAATTAAATAGTCGGAGCCAACGGCATCTTCTTCTTCACTGGCTGAACTTTGTACAGTATATGCCTTTCAAAAGTACTGAGAATCCAATCTTTGGCAGCCAATTTAATCTTAACTAAATGTGTATGTGAAGAAAACATGTTCAAGCACTAATGAAATGTCTTTCTGGTATCTCCTCCAGTTTCAGTTATAAACCATGTAATATTCTCGCGACTTATAAATATTGTTTGTGCATGTAAATACATTAGTGATACTGATACTGTAAAATGTGATCTTTTTTGTCTTATCTACGTTTATGCAACTTCTTATATATTACAGAAAGAGGGAACATTACTCCTTATAATACATGTGCTATTCAAAGTCCCCTCACCTGTATAACTCTGCAGCCTTGTGCCTTTATATGGTCACAGAAACCCTCAGTGACTTCCAATAACCTTATCATTTACAGTAGGGGGTACATTATCCCTTATAATACATGAGTGATACTCAGAGTTCCCTGTATAACTCAGCCTGCAGCCTTGTGCCTTTATATGGTCACAGAACAACCCCTCAGTGACTTCTAATATCCTTATCATTTACAGTAGGGGGTACATTATCCCTTATAATACATGAGTGATACTCAGAGTTCCCTGTATAACTCAGTCTGCAGCCTTGTGCCTTTATATGGTCACAGAACAACCCCTCAGTGACTTCTAATATCCTTATAATTTACAGTAGGGGGTACATTATCCCTTATAATACATGAGTGATACTCAGAGTTCCCTGTATAACTCAGCCTGCAGCCTTGTGCCTTTATATGGTCACAGAACAACCCCTCAGTGACTTGTAATATCCTTATCATTTACAATAGGGGGTACATTATCCCTTATAATACATGAGTGATACTCAGAGTTCCCTGTATAACTCAGTCTGCAGCCTTGTGCCTTTATATGGTCACAGAACAACCCCTCAGTGACTTCTAATATCCTTATAATTTACAGTAGGGGGTACATTATCCCTTATAATACATGAGTGATACTCAGAGTTCCCTGTATAACTCAGCCTGCAGCCTTGTGCCTTTATATGGTCACAGAACAACCCCTCAGTGACTTGTAATATCCTTATCATTTACAATAGGGGGTACATTATCCCTTATAATACATGAGTGATACTCAGAGTTCCCTGTATAACTCAGCCTGCAGCCTTGTGCCTTTATATGGTCACAGAACAAACCCTCAGTGACTTCTAGTATCCTTATCATTTACAGAAGGGGGTACATTATCCCTTATAATACACAAATGATACCCAGAGTTCCCTGTATAACTCAGCCTGCAGCCTTGTGTCTTTATATGGTCACAGAACAACCCCTCAGTGACTTCTAATATCCTTATCATTTACAGTAGGGGGTACATTATCCCTTATAATACATGAGTGATACTCAGAGTTCCCTGTATAACTCAGCCTGCAGCCTTGTGCTGTTGTAGAGTCACTCAAATTTGCTATTTGTATGGATAAAGAAGAAGACCTTAATAAGGCTTTATTCGACATATACACATTTAACTCTGCTGCCACTTAACACTTCCAATCCTTACATACTATACATACATGGGAATGTAATTGAGTTCTTCTGTATCTTGTGTCAGATGCATTAAAAGTTCAAAAGGCACAAGGATGCAAAGGGGATGCAAGCGCCCAGTTTTGCACCTAACAGCATGCAGAACACTTGTGTCTACGGATGAGCCGTATAGTGAATTTTTGGCAATGCAAAACAGATCAGATTTGCCCAGATCAGTAACTGTACCCAGACATAAATATGCTTTTATATCTTTTAAATAAATATAACATTTTATCATTTCAAAATAAATAGAGAAAGTTTATTCAGTTTACCCTCACGTGTAAAAGCTCCCCCCAGTTCAACATTTCCCTTTTACAGAATAATATAAATACAATGAAATATTGTAGATATTTATTAAAATATTGTTCAGAGGAAACAAAGAAGAAGATGGATATTTCAATTACATAGGAGATGGAGATTCATTTCGTAATGCCTCCAGAAATACAAGTTCATTTTGAAACCAGCAGTTTGCCATAAAACATGGTGTGTCAGCATTCAGACCCCTTGAAACATCAGTAATGCACATTTGTGTGAAAAAACTATTTTATCTTCCAGATATGGGAGACCCCCATGAGCTTTACAGTGCAACGGTTGCAGTTCCTTAGAGCAATGCATGAAGAACAAGAGACAAAAGAATTTGAAAGTATATAAATTACATTAGAAGTAAGAAAATATATTAGAATTTGAGAGTAGAATGGAGGGGGACTAAGGATGTGATCAAGTACTGTATGAATCTAAAGAAACAATTAAAACAGATATTCCATTAGCATAGTTAAAATCTAGCCATAATCGTAAAGACTCCCTTGTTTGGCTTCAACCACCCAATAGATTGTCCACATTTGATCAATCTAAAGGTTCTCTGAATAACACAGAAATCCCTTGTACTAAAGTGAGCTACGAAATCCAAATATTGACTGATAAGTAATTTACTTTACTGGACTGGAAAAATGGAGCATGCTTTTTTTTGTGACTTTGGTTTAGAGAGACAGGCTTCACTTATGAAAATAAGAGCAATTGCAACATGCTAGAATGGAAAACTTGGGACTGATTTTGTGAATTGGGGTGTTTAAAAAATATTAAAATTCATAGGTGTGCCGGTATTATATTTTGCTTTTTATATTGGGAGAGTCCTGTCCCTCCATATGAAACTCTGAGGGGCCCATTTACTTAGTTCGAGTGAAGGAATAGAGGAAAAATAGTTTGAATTTTGAATGGTTGAATATGGCTACTTCGACCATCGAATGGGCTTCTTCGTCCTTCGACTTTGAAACGAACGATTCGAGCTAAAAAACGTTCGACTATTGGACCATTCGATAGTCGAAGTACTGTTTTTTTTAAAAATTCTTCGACCCCCCCTAGTTCGCCACCTAAAACCTACCGAGGCCAATGGAAGGTCCCCATAGGCTTCCTAACAATTTTCTGATCAAAGGAATATCCTTCCATCGATGAATTAAAATCCTTTGAATCGTTCGATTCGAAGGATTTAATCGTTCGATCTAATGATTATTCCTTCAATCGTTCAATAGTAGGAATAGCGGTAAATCCTTCGACTTCGATATTCGAAGTTGAAGGATTTTACTGAGACGGTCGAATATCGAGCGTTAATTAGCCCTCGATATTCGACCCTAGGTAAATGTGCCCCCATACTATTGTATTGTAGAGGAAGAGGTTAGTAGGGATGTAGCGAACTGTTCGCCTGCGAACTTGTTCGCGCGAACTTCGACCGTTCGCGTCCGCCTAATGTTCGCGAACGTTTGGGAACGTTTGCAATTTGAGTTCGCGACCATTCGACCGCTAAAATGTAACGATTTCCATTTGTTCGAACGATTTCCATTCGTTCGAACGATTAAAATCCTTTGAATGTTCGATTCGAATGAAAATCCTTCGATCGAACGATGAAAATCCTTCAAACGTTCGAATCGAACGAAAAATCCTTCGAACGTTCGAATCGAACGATTTTGCGGGTGTTCGAAGTTTGCGAACTGTTCGCGAACTGTTCGCATTTTTGCCGGTGTTCGCGAACGGCGTTCGCGAACACCAAAACGGCAGTTCGCTACATCCCTAGAGGTGAGGGTTTGCTGGCCCATTTCACAATGAATCCTGTAGAGTTCCCAGAAGAATGATGCGATGCCATTTTAAAAAACTTTCCTAGCAGTCAAGAAAAAAAGTCAACATTACTCAAAGAAATTACATTTTTTTTTATTTCAAACTTATCAAAGTAGATAAATGTGTTGTTTAAATAGGAGGCATTCACATGCTTTGAACTTCGTCTTTTTCTTTTCATATTTAGAATAGGGCACCAAATTATAATTGAATAATGAAAACCCGTGCACACTTGTAACATAAAAGGCCGCATTTATTTCCTGAAATAATTCTAAAATAAAACACAGGACAATCTTTGTAAAGGCAATTGTTTGTAATTATTAATACCACATAAATATTATTAACCTTTTTAAAATAACTGACTTAACATGGACCTTCAGAATATAACATATAGTATATTGAATGGTGGATTTCCTGGTAAGCTGAATATGACTGGAACAGAGATACTGGCACATGAGGCTTGTAGTTGCAGGAAGACCCTTGCTTTTTTTATTATGCAGAAGTGCAACGTTTCAGAGACACGCCCTTTTATCAAACTTAATCAAGCACAATTTTAAAAATTTAAAAATGTAAAAATTTTATTTGGAGGATGTCTTTTTTTTGGACATTTGCTCCAATTTTCATATATAAATTATTATAAATTCATAAATAAATTATTCAGGATTCTAATAAATCTAAAAATATTGAATTTATGAATTTATGATTGGAACAGAACGTATTGTTGCTGTTCACTAGATATTTTTGCTTTGTGCTTTCAGAATGCCTACAGAAACAAATGCTCCTATGTTATACAATGTATAAAACAATGTCTCTATAGCATTTTGTCTCCGAGACAGTTGCAGACTTCAAGGAATAAAAGTTTGATGCCTTCATTAAATTATGTTTGATCTTGTAAATTAAATAGGAAAATCCTCACACGACACTCATGGGTTTGTAAGGAAAAACTCAAAACAGTTAAAACAAAGCATTCAAACAATATAAATTGAATATTGACTTCTATACTCATAGGCGCAAATTCACTAAGCGCCGAAGCGCCGAACGCTAGCGTTAATTCGCTAGCGTTTGGCATTTTTCGTTACTGCGCAAATTCACTAACGAACGCTGGCGTAGATTCGCTAGTGTTACTTCGCACCCTTACACCAGGCGAATTTTCGCTAGCGACGTAACTTCGCAAATTCACTAACTTGCGCAGTGTACTGAACGCTACCTTTTACGCTAGACTTCCTTCGCCACCTCAGACCTGGCGAAGCGCAATAGAGTAGATAGGGATTGTTTCAAAAAAAGTCAAAAATTTTTCTAAGTCCCAAAAAACGCTGGCGTGTTTTCTACATGATGGGTGATAGGCTGAAAAAGATCGAAAATATTTTTGGGGCTCCCCTCCTTCCCCCCTACATTTCCTGACTCATGGCAACTTACCTAGACAGTGGGCACATGTGAAGGGCAAAATAAAATTTTTATTTGCTGATTTGAAGGTTTTGTAGGCATTTGAAGTGGTGATACGTGTTCCTCCATTGAAATTTGAATTTAGCGCCGTATGCAAATTAGCCTTCGCTAGCGTAACTTCGCTTTACATAGCGAATCAACACTAGCGCAACTTCGCAACCTTACACTACCCCTGTGCGCAACTTCGGATTTTAGTGAATTTGCGGAGCGCTGGCGAAACTATGCCTGGCGAAGTGCGGTGAAGTGCGGCGAAGTTGCGCCTGGCGCAACTTCGCATCTTAGTGAATTTGCCCCATAGTCCCTTGAGTGTTCTCAATATGTGTGTGTGTGTGTGTGTATAAAGAACAGAAAGGAGTGCCTCAAGAAATACTGAATCTCTTTTTAACAATTTATCTAAATATCACGTTGTATTTAAATGAATTAAACATTCTCCATGAAATGCATATACAAATATAATCAAGAACAGGGTTGTAAACGTGACCATTCGTTTGATAGATTAATCCAAATGGGACAAGGAGAACTATTTTTAATCTCCTTAATCTCCTATTGTTTGCTTTTATGTCAATGTTTATGTCATTTTTATCAGTTGCAAATAATTTAATAGGAATTGCAAGAACTAAAGCCATCAAAGAAAATAGGAACTCGGGAAACACAAGTTGATAGGACCAGTGGCTGTTGCACAAATATATATGGGTAAGAGATTTTAGAAAGGTAATTGCTATGAAGTATTATGTTGAATGCAACTGAAATATTCCAGTTTTTGAATGTTTATCAGTTAACCTTTAAAATTAATTGATATCAGTCTCCATACATAAGGCATTGGGACTAATCTATAAGTACATGGATTTCCACAGTATATGGTCTTATTTATCTATGGACTTTGTGGTGGACAGATATTGTGGACTTTTCTCACTATTTTTACTTTTGTTGGTGGAGCATAGCTAGTTAAATGTTTTTAATAGTTTCTCCCCCATTTGGGCATGATTGTAGAGCGCTGGGTATAAGGATATCTTAGCAACAGTCATTTGTACTCTGTTTCACCGGAGGAAGAGTCTCACCCCAAAGCATTGTGCACTATGCTTTTTCTGCAAAAAATATGGCTATAAGCCTTGCACCTTCCTAACTTGTGTTGCTTCAAGTTCCTATTTCTTTTGTTTGGTGAAATACTGCTATTGATGCTTTTGGAACTGGAGGCACCAGTGATAGTAGATGTACGAAGAAGAATCTACTTGGAGGTGTGCTTATTCTAATAAATTTATGAAGAACTAAAGAAATTACAGAATACTCAATCATATTAGTTGGCAGCCCTTTCTTTACTTCATCCAAGGAAACCACCACATACAAAATTTGCTTAGAATGGATACACCTGGCCACTAAAGGGGGTATAGAGAACAGAGAGAAGATGGATTGTCTTCCTTGTAGCCTAAATGACAACAACTATCTTTATCTATTATTAGTTTTGCATTCCTTAAAAACCGTGCCTACACTAGGCCATTGCGTTCATGTGAAAACATAAGGGCTTCCAGACACGTTTCTACTCCTGCCAACACCTGGGGCCCATTTACTTAGTTCAAGTGAAGGAATAGAAAAAAAAAAGTTTGAATTTCGAATGGGCTACTTCGACCTTCGACTACGACCTTCGACTTCGAATCGAATGATTCGAACAAAAAAAACTTTCAACTATAAGACCATTCGATAGTTGAAGTACTGTGTCTTTATTTTCTAAAATTTCTTCGACCCCCTAGTTCGCCACCTAAAACCTACCGAGGCCAATGTTAGCCTATGGGGAAGGTCCCCATAGGCTTCCTATCAATTTTTTGATCGAAGGATAATCCTTCGATCGATGGATTAAAATCCTTCGAATCGTTTGATTCGAAGGATTTAATCGTAGCATTGCCACAGATCTTTGCACTAGTAGCATGGAAAGTAACATGATGTTTAAAATACGAGAAACAAAATAATGGCTTAATTTAAAGAAAGTTCTACTTGGGGTAGAAATATGTGTCCTTGGTTGAGTTTTCAATGCTGATGCCATTCATAAACATTTAATATTCTCCCCAGCAAGATGCATTAGCCTTAGCACAATTTAAGGAGCATTCTTTTGTTAATGAATATTCTTGCTGTGTTACAAGGTATAATCTCAGCAGGTATTGCATTTAATCATGGGGGAAGTCACATTTTCTCCATTTTGTTCTTTAACGAATACTCTGGGCCCTGCTTTATATGCACAATGATTACAGTCTCCTTGAAAATAAGCAAGTGAATAACGGTCATTTAAATATAAGCACAATTATTAACTTTACATGAAAAATATTCTGTATACATTTCTTGGAAACTGATTGACGAGTTCTTTGTAAAGTGTTGTTTGTACTGTGTGAAGTGTATTAAAAATGCTAAGGTAAAACTTATTGCATATTTACCACAAATTATTTATTAAAATTACATTTGTTGTATATTAAAACATTAGGAAATATATACCCTTTATAGTTTTCTTGCACAGATTGCATAATATTGTCAGTGATATTTATTAAATGTTTATCTTGCTCTTCCATATACTCTATGGCGATAACATCCACCAGTCTTGAACCATGTACTATTCATGACCTTCAGAATGACGTCTTTTGTGTTTTCCTTGCCCAGCATGCCATAACTCTGAATTATACAAGTCAAATACATGTATATAATGTATATTAGACATGCTTTTCAGCATTTACAAACAAAACAATAATTTCAATTATTGCACTGCATTATGAACAATGGCATTATCAGGTTAGAGAAAGAAAGAAAGAAAGAAAGAAAGAAAGAAAGAAAGAAAGAAAGAAAGAAAGAAAGAAAGAAAGAAAGAAAGAAAGAAAGAAAGAAAGAAAGAAAGAAAGAAAGAAATTTAAAAGGAATGCAAGTAAAAAAGAAAAGGAGGATACATTTGAGAATGAAAAAAGAAAAGAAAAGATTATAGGAAAGATATTAAAAATTAAAGAATTCATTGAAAAAGAGAAATAATGAATTAAAAGTGGAAAGAAAAATTAAAAAAGGAATGAAAGATTAAAAAGGAAGGAAGGATATTTTTAAGAAAGAAAGAAAAATAAGGAATGGAAAAAAATAACATTGTTTTTTCTAAGAAAAAAAGGTAATTTCAACAAAAAACATTTTTGCACTATTTTCAATCCATATTTGACAAAAATATGCATTAATGAAAGCAATTCAGTTAGGTCAGTCCAAATTATATAGTTTCGACAATCACAATGAAAATGTGTACGTTTTTCCGTGGTTACTGAGTTCTTCAAAAATTGTCAGCCTAGCTTTCAACAGGTTCTCTTCTTCAGGCAGATAGGAAAAATAAATTATACAAATTAAGTTGTGTGTATTTCCATTGTTCTAATTCTTGCAAAATTCTGTAGACAGCGATATATTAAAGGAACCGCATAAGGAGTAATCCTTTTCACACAAAAAGAATCCAATGGTCTATGGAATTACTACTGGGACATTTCTCCTTTCTAAAACAATTTTAGTGCAGTAACATATGGCTAGAGTAGCTAAAAAAATCCCTGAGACTGAATTATAGTTTGGTAACCAACCATGAAGTATGAGTAAAGATAATCACTGGGCTTTTCCCATATACAGTATATTTGCTTACAAATGTTATCCCTTGTCATTCTTCTCTGTCATAGCAAATACCATAACATAAAATGTGAAGTCCTGAACCATAAAACCTCAACAGCAGATATATAAAATATTCTGAGTACAAAAGAACAGAGAAACGAATAGCCATGGATTCTACAACTGCATCCTTTTTAGCAATTTTTGATAGGCTAAAAATTAATGCAGTCTGACTTTCAACTACACTGCATTATCATGTGGATTTCTGGCTCCTAAAATGATCTGATTGCATCAAAGTTGATCATCCAAAAATAGGGCATTGGACCTAATTACGCCATATATAATCATTGGTTTACTTAGATTGTGCATGCCTCACTTTTTTGGGCTTCTGTCAAAGGATTTAATAGATATGACCTTGAGTTCTCAATAAAATGTTGCCATGGTTGGAATCATCTGGCTGTTTTAACTAAAAAACTTGGCAAGTAAAAACTGGCAAAGTTCTGTACAAGTTAATGGGAAAATTCAAAATAGTGTTACAATTTATTTTCCCAATTTATTAAATCATCCAAGATTTCCAGTTTCACTGAAAATGAATAGAACAATGTAAAAGTAGTTTTTGCAACAAAAGCTGACCGTGACTATTCAAGGGTAAAATGTGAAAAGCCTCCCAGAGGCTGACTTATTAAGATTTAAATTACATGTAAAAAAGCTATAGCCAAAACCACAAAATTTGATCACAGATTGTGATTAACCAAAAATGTTATTTTTTTAAAATAATTTTTAGTGAGGCTGTAAAATTTCAACTGTGTTAAAAAATTTTGTATAAATTTTTGCAGATGCTGAAAATACACTTGCCGTTGGCATGTCTGCAGGATTTAGAAGTTTTCAAGTCAAGTTTTTCAAGGTTTACTGTGTAATAAATCTTGAACATTTGAGCGAAAAAACCTGATTGGGAATGCAGTCAACATTTTTTGGTCACAGTTTTATAGAATCATGACAAAAATGCAACCTCAAATTTTGTAGTTTGGAAACGGTCTTAGCATTTTTTTCTCCACCCCTCTCTTTTTCTTTATCCACGCGAGAAGCCACAATCCAAAAGTAACAAACAAAGAGAAATTTGTTCTCTCAATTTACTGTGCACAGTAAAAACACAAGTACAGTGTGTTAGGCAGGAGATACAGAGTTTTGGTAAAATCATTTAAAATTGTTAATAGGTTGCTATTTTAAGAAAATATTTTAAAAAAGCAATTATGCATTTTAGTATTAACTTATACAGTAAATTAAACCATTAAAGCCCCGTGAGTGTCTTAATTTAATCTGGGATCACAATGTTGCCCAATGATTAACCAGTCAAAAAAAGTCATGGGGAAAAAGTAATTAAACATAAAAAATTGAAGTGCAATATTTTGTTACTTGTAAATGAAATAAAGTAAAATGTGCACAATAAAATAATTATATATTTTTTCATCTGTGATCATAGAAAGTGCAGTCTTTTAGAAATTGAATCAGTTTTTTTTAAAAAAGGTCATAGTTTTGTCATTGGTATGTGAAGATTGTTCCAAGGCCCCATCCATAGCTCTTCTTCATCTGATTGTGTTTGATCACTGTGTTCTTTGACATCCTCATTATTATCAACAACGGACTCTTGTTCTTCTGTGCTTTTTAATTTATGTTCTCCTGGCTTGAATGTTATGTTTTTGGCCATGGCATTGTTAGAGGCCAGAGATATACACGAAGGCTTTGAGTTTAGTTTAATAGGGGCCTCTTTAGACAAAGTGCTCAACTGAATATTTTCCTCGTGTGTCACTCCCAACAAGTCCAATCTTTTTAATTGCTTTCCTAATCTCAAAGGTGAAGATATTTTTAAATTGTTGGTGAGACAAGAACGCCTGGTTCTAATCACAGACCCATTTTGTGCAATATATATATTTCCATTGATGTTGTTTTGAATGTTTGGGTGACTGAGTCGGCTCTTCTGAGATTCAGGGGCGCTTTCCTCCCCAGTTGAACTGGTTTCATATTCCCGATCCACAACAAATTTTATCTTTTTATTCTTGGCAATCTGTTTTATGGGGGGAAAAGAAGAGTAGAAAAAAAAGTGTTAAAGTAGTGATACCATTGATTTCATTGTGTTCCATGGTAGTATGCAACCTACTCTCTTTGACCTTGTCTCTGATCTTCACTTAAATGTGCCTATCAAATGTACTTCATTCTGAATCACTTGTTGGGGTTTTAATTTCATGTACTAATCAAGCTATCAATCCTGATAAAGTTAACAGTTGTAGTTATTTAGATCTGAAAGTTAATACACATCACAAAACACTCAAGGAAGCTGTGAAGAACAGTTAGAACAGTTGTGGACCTCACTTGTGATGAATGTTTAGTTTGTCCCTTCATGTCATTTGATTGAAATGCTTGGTTTATTTTAACAAAACAGAATATTGGGTCAGATTCAATTAGATGAGAAAAATCTTCAACAACTCCATTAAGGTCTGTGGGGAAATATGGAACTGTATTTGGAAACAAATTTCAAATTGAATCAGTTAATGATTTTTGTAGTTTCTGCAATGACTTTCTCGGCAGTCCATAATGCATCCAGTACTTGTCACCATTCTCTTACCATTCTTGCTTGTTTGCCATAACAGAGACTTCACTATAAATTATAACATCAGCTTTATCAACTCTAGGCACTGAATTTTTCTCTTTAGTGTTCCATATTTCCATGTTATAAACATTCTTCACTGCTTTGTTTCTGTAGATTTGTCTTTCTATCAATATCAGAAGCCTGTGGTTTTCAGTTTTTATAAGTGTAATTGCTATGTAAGTAGAATCAACTTAAAGGAATACTGTCATGGGAAAACTTTTTTTTTTCAGGAGACTTCTGCACTGAAATTCATTTTTCAAAAGAGATAAACTGATTTTTTTTATAATTATTTTTTAAATCTGACATGGTGCTAGACATACTGTCAGTTTCCCAGGTGCCTTTAGTCATGTGATTTGTGCAGTGATAAACTTCAGTCACTCTTTACTGTTGCACTCCAATAGACCATCAGCAGAAGGGAAGGCCTACAGGATCTTCTGTTTTGTCAGCAGAGCCAAGTTTCATGTACTGTAGTAGATGCAAGATGTCTAAGCAGAATTAAAAATACAGTATGTGTTGTATCTGGGATCCTCTCATTCAGAATTTTCTGAAAACGAGCAATTTCCCATAGTGCATGGTTTGTATGCAGAAATCGTTTGTACAAACCAAACCAAGTTTTGAATTTCTCTCCTAATGGACACATTTTTGTTTAGTGTGGCCCACCAACTGTCCAATGGTCTGCTCTAGTGATGAGCACATTTTTTTGCCAAGCATAAATTCACTGTGAAATTCAGCATTTCACCACCTGCAATTTTTTAAAGAAACTGTGGCAAAAATTCACCGCAAAGAAAAAAGATTCTGCTGAGACAAAAAAGTCACCGCAAGAAAAAATGCCCATTAACTTAAATGCGTTTGGAGTGAAAAAACATTTTGAGGCCCATTGAGGTTAATGAATTTAGACAAAAAAGTCGCCAAAACAATAAAGTCACTGAATTTGTAGAAAATTCTGTAGAAAAGCAAAGCGGGAAAGATTCACTCAACCCTAGTCTGCCCATTAGTGTCCATTAGATGGATGTCTCATTTTTTGTGGCCGGTTTGAGATAAGTATCATTAGGGAAAATCTTGATAATACCATGAGTAAATCGCTGATAGGTTCTTGCTTGCTTGTCTCCAACTGATTTTATTTAGTTGAGGATCAAGCAAGGGAATACGTTTCCAGAAATATTCTTTGATATAAAACAGTTCGGATGTTACATTTTTAGGCAGTTGTCAGGGCTGGGAATTTACTGTTCAATTATTTCCTTTTTTTCTTTTAATTTCAGACACTGGAATTTTGATGAGTTGTTTGCATGATATCATTATTAAATCAGCAATCAGAGTAATATCTGCAATATATATAATTAAAATGATTCATTTCCTGCACTTTGCATAATGACTGCAAAAATAAACCAAATAGGTGACATCATTCTTGCAGGCCTGTTGTTAACAATGTTTCTGACACCTTTAATATTAATATCAAATTAAAAGCAGAGGGCGCCGCGTTACTTTCTCGCTCTCTGATGCTGATGAATTATTGTGTCCGTAAAATGATGTTTTGTAACTATTACACTGACAGATACATGCTTTTAATTTAAACTCAATTTAGTTTACCGTGTTAAATATTTCAACGATTAGAGTAAATGAATTTGCCGCTGAAAAGTCGCAGTTGACAGATCAGTGATTTAAACATTATTTTTTTTGGAAAAGCTAGCAAATTTTTTTGTGTAAATCTAATTTAAATAGTCTTTATTAAATATTTTAGAAGAGCAGCTATTTGACTTGCATCATTTAAGATACAGATCAGTGAATTACAAGGATGGTTTACATCCAAAAAGAGTACAACAATGCTTACATTTTCTGCAGTCACAAAAATGTCTAGTAAAATACATTGTAATGTAATATAGTGTCACCATTGTACCGTATGTTTGTGCTGCCTTGTAGTGTCATATCCAGGTCCACTGAGCTAGCAAATAACTAATGAAACTGGGATGAATAAAGGACTTCTGCCAAGAGATGTTTAATTGTTCTTATTCTGATGCCTGGTTGAACAATTTGTAAAATTTGTAGGCACCTACATCACCAGGACAACCTCTACTCATGGTAAAGGATGACCAATCAGTAGATCTGACCCAAAGAAACAGGATTATGACATCACACAAACAAGTATCACCTCAATATCATGCAGTATAGAAGGGCCTACAGGATCTTCTGTTTTGTCAGCAGAGCCAAGTTTCATGGAGTAGATGCAAGATGTCTAAGCAGAATTAAAAATACAGTATGTGTTGTATCTGGGATCCTCTCATTCAGAATTTTCTGAAACGAGAAATTTCCCATAGTGCATGGTTTGTATGCAGAAATCGTTTGTATAAAGGAGAATGCTACTCTCACCCTTACCCCAGGTGCCTTTATTTGGAAAACCTCAAGCCCAAAGCATTCTTGTTAATAGACTCCATACCTGTAGTAAATAGAAGGTCTGAGATGATTTTCATCCCTAGACTGTAGAACTCCAATAAGTTCTATCCATAAGAATAAAAAAAATTGGCTCATCACTAGACAGGCAGTTGCTTAACTCTTGCCTTAGGCAGTTATTAACTACAAGGCTCCAGATATATCTTGAGATAAAAATAAGAATACAGAACTGCTTTATCAATTGCTTTAACAAGTGTTTAATTAATTAATTAATTAAACACTCCTCATATGATCGTTAAAAGTGGGTGTGAATCTGTTCTTCAGCACTCAAGCAGGAAGGTGTTTAAACACTAAATACGAATATCTATATTTTAAATTCTTTCTCTGATGTTCTCCATAAATCCAGTAGATGTCACTATATACCCAGGACATTTAAGGTGGAATATACAAATGTAAAGTTTATGAGCTGTGGCTTTCTTTTTACAGTATAATATACAATGCCACTCCCGCCATATTGTGTATTATTTTGCTGTTCTTTAGGAAGTAGAGCCTGGGCTGGAGAACAGCTCACTACCTGTAACACTGTACATGTTACATGCAACCACAGGTAAATAATGTTTTCAGAAGCAAATTGATTTATACTTAAAACCATTCACTTGTTTAGAATTAAAATTTCTTACACTATGGTAAATATTATGTTTGGGTTTGCTCCCCCTTTAACTTTCCAGAAGGGGAAACATGTTCTGCAGAAATGCAGTGCATAGGGAATTTATTAATCTTAATGATCTCAATGTACATCATTGTACAGGAAAAACATATTTGAGAAGCACTAGTTGATAGATGCAATGCTCTACAAGTTTCAGGCCACAAACACTGACTAAGCTCTCCGGTAGATTCTATTGTATTTATGCTAATGTGCTTTGCAAGTGGCTATCCCATACCACTTTCCGAAGAACATCTTGATACCTATATATATTGGCCATTCAAGGGAACTGCACAATAGAAGACCGTGATTGACAGAAAAAAGGGATTATTATCCCCCTAGACACCTCTGAACTCAAGGTTCATCTGGTGCACTGTATGTAAAGCCCTCCTACAGGGCTCCTTTTACACAAAGAACTTTGCTTTGTTCCTTGTGCCATTTTTGTTCCCTTGATCATGGCTAATGCTTGAGCCTGATAATGGTAAATGAGGGTATTGTAATCACTAATGAGCTTATAGGTGAACATTTAAATAACTAAATATAACATATTGGGGTTGGTAACAGACCCTGGAATAATAATTGTGAAAATGATAAGGTTATCAGAGATCACAAGTTGGGTGTCTGAACTTCAAGGTGAGCACCTTTTCCTTGATATAAGTCCTACTGCTGTTGACATAGTTAAACTCAACTATAAATGTTCTAGTGCATTGGCTCCCTGTGAATCTTCCATTGCTGTGGCTACATGGCCTTTCTACCTTCACCCACTTCTAAATGGCTGACACAAGACCACAAAGGGAAAACATAATCTATATTTGTAATATGTCATCAAACCTCAGTAGAATGAAGATAACCTGGAAATCAGGAAAATGGTTACCAACGAGAATGTCAAAGAAAGAAAGATTTTAGATGAGATCACACAGAGAGCACTGCAAACAAAACCACTCCTCAGTGCAGGTTATCTACCTTCCAAATATATTCAGAATGAAGTGGAATCCCCAGTTGCTTCTGCGTCTGAGGCATCTGAATTAGAACTGGAACCACGTCCAGTGTCATGAGCATCTGATTGATCAGAGGACAATTTTTTGCTAAGGGTGTTACTTTTTACACTGCCACTGGAGTTCTGTGCATCAGATTCCAGAGAGGCTTCTGATACATTGTCTTCTTCTTGACTGGGTATAATGCTAGCACTTTGCTTACTAGTGCTATCTCCTTCACGACTAACTGCAGAATGAGTATCATTATTTTCTTCATCTTCTTCTTCATCTTTATCACTGTCATCATCATCATTACTTTCTGCATTACTTTGACTCATTTGACTATCAACAGATTTTCTTGAGGCAGAAGTACGACTCATGTTGTCATCTGTTTCTCTTTGACTCTCAGTGTCACTTTCTTTACTTTTATCCTCTTTCTCTCCTTCTTCATTTTCTTCTTCTTCTTCTTCTTCCTCTTCTTCTTCTTCTGACTGTGATTCTTCCTCTGTGCCTTCTTCTATAGTACTTTTTATTTCACTATCAACAGCTGATTTCTTGGACCTGTAACTGGATTTTGAACTGCTTCTATCACTTGCTCTAGATGATTCTCCACTCACCTCATCACTTTTTCCACTAACCACACTGGAAATGTCACTCTCACGCCTGCTACTTGCAGACTCTCTCTCAGAACTTCTCTTGGATGTTTTTGCTTCTGATTCTTCTGCCTCTGATTCTGAAGCACCTCCTTGGGAGTCAGATGTTTCTGACTTTTTAGAACCTTCATCTTCAGAACTCTCTTCTTCTGTTTCATCTGGTTTGCTAACAACAGACTTTGAAGTGGACTGAGTTTCATCCTCTGATTCATCAATTTCATCTCTTTCTTCATCTGAGTCTACAGTACTTTCATTAGCTTCATCCCGATCTAGGGTCACTTTCAAATAATCTTTATCTTCTGTTTGAGAAGGAGCGCTACTACCTTTCATCGAAGATTCATCTGAAAATGTTGATGCCTTTTCATCCTGCTCCTCCTCTGAACTTTCACTTTCTTCAGATTCACTTTCTGCTGTGACGGTAATGGAAACCCCAGATTTTCTATCCTCTCTTTCAGACTCACTAACTTCAGTTTCATCTTCATCATGTTCACTTTCAGCTATAGAAGTTTTAGCAGAGGAGCTCTGTGATCTTCTGCCTCCCTGAAGTTTCCGGGCAACAGTGATCCGTTTAATAGCACGGTCAAACTTTCTTACTGCGGCAGGTCCATCAGCTGACTTTTGGAAATAACTTCCTTTAATAACCATGCTATCCTCACCATCAGTTTGACGTGCAGAGACCAGTTTTGCATATTCTTTCCCACTGCTTTTTCGTTTTTTAAGGATCATTGGAAATATTCTTGCTTTTTTCCATGGAGAATGATGCAAACCATCTGCAGGCTCAGAAGACTTTTGAGCACTGACTGCCAGTCGGCTTAATTGCATAACTGCTTTGAGTTTTTTCTTCCCCTGACTGCTCCTAGCTACACCTTGCACACTAGCTCTAGGTGATCCAGGTCGGCCTGCTATACCTCTACCCATGGGAGGACCCTGTCCTCTCCCTCTCCTTGAAGAGACCCGGGCTGGAATTCTTCTCTGAAATTATGGAAATAATCTTTTTTAGAAAAAAATTATCAACAAAATCCATAGAAAGGCAAATAATAACCTGCATTATGACAAGGTTATAGGGCCACAGCAACTCCATTTTTAAGATTCCCTTAATAGTTGCGTGTATCATTATTTTACTGTTGCTCTTACGTAGTCCAGTGGTGGGTGCTTGGTCAAAAGCTTAGCATACAAAGTTCAAATTGGACCAGCACTCCAATTATTTTTCAACTGATTTTATTAAATCATCACTCGTGTTTTGACCAAGCACCCACTTGACCAAGCACCCACTACTGGACTATTTAAAAGTGCAGGTACTTTCTGAAACATTACATTATATATATATATATGTCATGGACAATAAAGGATAAATACTTTACATTGCAATATTATGGTATGAAGCATATCATCAGTTCTATAGATTGAAGTGGGTTTAGAAATTTTGCTGCAGATGTAAATGCATATCCCAAAAAGTGTATTCATTATGACTTGTGTATATCAGAATGCATAGTAGTGTTACTTACATCGCCTTCTGTTCCAGGCCCATGTGGGCTGTAGTAATATCCTCCATCATTCTCCATGACCACTTCCCCATAGTCTTCATACATGCCAGCTGGTGACAGTAATCTGCGGCGACTTCCATATTGTGGCAGTTCATAGCTGCAGTAAAAGGTATAATCTGGCATGACTCTTAGAATTACTTGTGTTTATAGCAAGAACCTTAAACTGGCAGCACTAGCATAATGTCAATTTCAGATCTCAATATATGTTCGGAGATGTCTTATCTAAATGTATACTGCAGACATGGGGAGGATCATTTTTCATCATTTTGATTTTATCTAAAACCACAAATATCTTGTAAATTATTTAAAAAATTCAAATATAAAATGCACAAATAAAAAAAAATGCTTAACGATCTGAATACAGATAAGAAAACCTCTAAAAGAAAAACAATGTAAAACTCTAAAAGACTGAATGACTAAAAAAAAGTCCAATAGGATTCACGCAGGTCCCATTGGAATTTTAGGAATCTTGAATTTTTACAGTTTTAAAGAAATAAAAAATAAAACATTTTTAGAGAAAATATTTGATATTGAAATTAGGGCCCTGACTGTTGGCCATCATGAACCCCAGTTTATGTGACATCATGTTTAAGCTGGGGCCTTTACTTTGACCCCAGAAGTAGTACAAGAGCACTAAGCTGGATTTTAAACAATGTTTATTTTATAAAAAAAATCAAAAACTTGAAATCTAAATATATGCCATTTTTTAGTGAACAGTAAAGGATATGAATACATTTTACATGACATACCCATGTTCATAGCCGTAGTAGTCTTGGCCATAAAATTCTTGACCAGGATCAATTCCTGACTCCATGGACAGTTCCTTTTGGGGAGGAAAACAAAATTACAATGACATCAACCGTTGGTTAAAGATTTACAAATGAATCATAGCAATTTAAACCAAAAAGGCTTCTTTGCTCCAATGAGCCCTCTTATACTGATCTAAGTATCTTTGTTTTTTAGAGAACAGCTGAGAGAATGCAGCAGCTAATATGCCACAATTTAAAATATTCCTCTGAGATCAACCACATGTTGCAGCCTATCATTTGCAAGGTGATGCACATCGCATTTACTTGCAATGCATTAGGGTTCGCAGAATCCCGCAATCCATCTGTTTGTGTTATTTAAGCGTTCTTGTGCTGGAGATGTAATAGTTCTGCAAAACTCTATCCTTTTCCAGTATATCATTGTAAAATCAATACATAAAGTTTATCTTTGTGAAGAAAATCAATATGATTTGTTCTGAAGTCTGGATACTGGTGCAATTTTGTAAACATTGCTAAAAGAGAATCTAGCACTTAAAATAAAGGATATCCTTGGAAGAATCTAGTTGAAAATGAAAAGAAGCGTAGAAAATAGCAAAGTAGACAATGGGAGGGTGCTAATAGTTGTACAACACCTGAAGAAACAACGCATTTTAAGTGCCACTGCCCCCATTATGTCCTACTGTTGCCATCCTACCCTAGCATACCTACAATACCCCAACTTGTCCTACTGCTAACAGCTGCTACAGAGCCCTAAAGCAACTGTGGGCCTAACCCCAAAAAATTGATGTGGGGCAAACTGAAGGCAATTTGGTTTGAGATGTGTTCTCCTAGCTGGAAACCTAGATCGATAGTCAAATAGAGACATAGATGTGAACCTTTTTTATTAAATATATTCTTGCATTATGTTCTTGAATATA